>OZ024909.1:23280151-23702651 GCA_964017125.1 Flabesymbios commensalis | reverse complement strand
GGCTTGACACTCTGAGGGCGCTTTTTAGAAAATCAAAAACTCTCAGAGAATGTCCCTCGTGAACTGACTTTTTTTAAATGCATGACGAATGTTCTACCACTGCATGCTCTACCACACAAGCGGTTTTCATCTCGTCGCCTCGGAGCTAAAGGATCCTATCTGCCACTCTAACGAGTGTCAGATAGGATCCTTTAGCTCCGAGGCGACGATCTTCTAACGCGATTTAACACATGCTGCAGATGAAAATACACCATTTTCCAGTTAAAACTCACCTCGGCACTTAGGGAGTGTAGCGTGAAAGACGCTATTACAGCATATACAATGGGACAGACTTGAAAAATCGTGGGCAGTGAATCGTGGGCAGTGAACTTTTCATCGCTAGCGTAGATAATTACAGTGCCGTGGGCACGGCAGTCTGTCTATACTTATTAACCCTTTCAACGCGGTGACCGCCTTAGACGTCAGAATCTGTCGTCTAAAGGTGGTCCACGCACTGAAAGAGCAGACATATTTAAAATGGCCGTAGATCCATAACATAGGTATTCAAATGAAGCGGAAAGAGCTGACTAAGACATTTATGATGATTTCAAGTTGAAAAATAAAAACTTTGGTCAAAAATATCTCAGCGCTGTAAGGGTTAATTGTCTCTGCTTGGCAAACCCTCCTATCTGACCCTCTGATTGCCAGGGGTATCAAATTACTCCCGCGTGTACATTGAAGTAAACACATCTGAGATTATTTTCCGTGCACCCAGCAAACACGAAGCATTTGTATAACATTTCTACAATGTTGGACCAACGTAGAAGACGTTGCCCCCAGGTCGACGTTGTATAAATGTTATACAAATGTTTGTGTTTGTGGGTAATATCAGATGGTTGGCATCGTGGTGGTCTTTGATGACATCCCTGCTAAAGATCGCCGAATGCATCTTCTCTGAAGCAAGGCTTCACACAGCGAGGCCGTCAGGCCGACGACCTCGGGAGTAGCGAGCCTTGCGTGGGAAGATGGCCGAATGATGTATCACTTTTTTATGTGATTTAACCTGCAATGCAGCCTGGTCACTTTCCCCATCCTTTATTTTGAAACTACGAATTTCGTTATGTCGTATCGCATAACAAATTCGATATGAATGTTTTTATTATTCTAAGCTGTCGGCACTTTACTACAGCGCAGTCTTTAAACTATTTTTGATTGGGAACATTTGCAAAAGATAGCACAATGTCGTTGTGAAGATGAATTTCAGTTTTCAGAGTTGAGGGTAAGGTTTCGCATGTCAAAAGAGCGGCATTCAACATGTTTAATGAGGCGCACTGAACTTAACTTCTGCAAAAAAAAGAAAATTAAAAAAAATTGTATTTCTTGCAAAATAGTTAAAATATCAAAGTACAGTCTGCGACTCGCAAACGCATCAGCTGAGCGAGAAATGATGATGTCTTAGTGTACAAAAACAAACAGTGCTGTCTCGTATTGATTTAACTACGTGTCAATTAGAAATAAGTAGCCAGACAAGAATGACTGATCACTGATCTGAGTCATCTATACGAGACGTTACACCTAGGGCTGGCTCGATGCTGGCTCAGCGTCGCCTCGTGTTTTCTGAGAATTGATGAATTATACTTTATAATGTGACGCAAAGGAAAACAACAGTAGCTGATTACTTGCAAAGTAAGCAGTTACTGCTGTTTGTTTTTAATATAGGGCCTAATGATATGAATATATGGGTTATTTGAAATGTAAGCAGTTTCTGCTGTCTCATTTCGCGCGACAGCATTTTCCAGAAAACTCTGAAGTAATTTGTGTCAGAACCAATATAGTGTATTGATTCTGTGGCAGCAGTGGTGCAATATGTGGAGAAACACTCTAGTTTGTTTAATGAAATGCACATTCCATTTAAGCTTATTTGCATTGCATTCATTGAATACCACGACAGCCGTGGTTCAACCACTCTATGGTTCAACGAAACAGGGCGGGGGCCCTAGGGTAGTGGTTAGCACCGCTGCCTTTCACGCCAGAGTTCGGGGTTCGGTTCCCGGACTCGGCGGTTTGAATGAAAGAAAAATGTTTCTTCCCCATCCACGTGTGAAAGTCAGTATTGCGGGGGGCTTCCGTGACCGAGAGGTAGCGTGCTCGGCCTCAGACCGCCAGGGCTCGAATTTCGAATCCTGTGTCTGGAGGACAGTGTCATCTCAATCATCTCACCATCCTCAGGAGGTTCTCCTGGCCCAGTTTAGCCTATATGTGCACAAAGGTGGCCTAAAGCCCGATTCATTTCATTTGGTTCAACAAAACAAACATATATTTTGAAAAGTAGTAAATTATTCATAGGCAGTTGAAGGTGGTGGCCGAAAACTTCGTGTTGACGAAAACTAAGTAATTTATAAACTGTAGAGACCTTCCAGATTTGACATTATCATGATCATTTCATAGATAATAGATCTATGCCGCATTTAGTACATCAGTAATTAGAGTAAACAGTATCATGTCAAGAATGAGAATCATTAATATTATTGGTGTGTTGATGATTCAGTGTGAGGTTAACGTTACGCGTGGCAGGAGGGCGGGGGGTGGCGGTGACAAGAGTACCCCTTGTTCTACACCAATACCCCCAGGTAAGTACATAGACACCCTTAGACGTCTAGCGGCTTCACATATATAGACATATTAAAATATTCTAACATGCTTTTTAGTAGATTGATTGATTGATTGATTGATTGATTGATTGATTGATTGATTGATTGATTGATTGATTGATTGATTGATTGATTGATTGATTGATTGATTGATTGATTGATTGATTGATTGATTGATTGAGTGAGTGAGTGAGTGAGTGAGTGAGTGAGTGAGTGAGTGAGTGAGTGAGTGAGTGAGTGAGTGAGTGAGTGAGTGAGTGAGTGAGTGAGTGAGTGAGTGAGTGAGTGAGTGAGTGAGTGAGTGAGTGAGTGAGTGAGTGAGTGAGTGAGTGAGTGAGTGAGTGAGTGAGTGAGTGAGTGAGTGAGTGAGTGAGTGAGTGAGTGAGTGAGTGAGTGAGTGAGTGAGTGAGGCTTTACCATATTTACACGAACGATTTATTGATACCCTTGCACCCAAAGTGTTTACAGTCGACCGAAAGGGCAGCAAGAACTATTTATGACTATAGGTATTGAAAACAAGCTATTCGCTGTCTGTCATTGGAACAATGTGTTGTGGCACCCGCCGTAGGCGTCAAATTACTGCTGGCATAACACGTTAGCGCAACGTTGGATTCTTGTTGGGCCTATCTCTCAGACGTCGACCCAGAATTGGACCATCCCAGCAAACACAAGACATTCACCCGATGCTGGTACAATGTTGGATCAGCGTCGCAGACGCTATGTTAAAAGGTAACTGGCTAACGTCTGGGTTTGCTTGGGTATTGACATGATTGTGGGCATATCCGACAATTCGCTACAAACAATTTGGTTATTAAAAGGTTAATAAAACACGTCATTATATTTTCAGGACTCTTAACCTTTTCACTACCATACATGACGGAAATTTCCGTCGTCATTCGTCAATGAACGTAACCATAAAATGACACAAATTTTCGTCAAATATATATTACATTTATGTATTATTCGTCATTTGAAGCTGGAAATTGCGTTAGCAATTCCAGCTTCAAATGACGAAAAATAGAACTCGTACACCAGTATATCTGGATCCTGGCATGCACCCCGGCCTGGAAGTCAAAGGGTTAATCAATATAAACCATAGTTTTTATCGACATCCGATGCCTGGCTTAAAATTTATTACAAAAAAATTGATGTATAGTGTTTGTATTTATGATTTATGTCCATGATGTCAGTGCTCGTCGTTTCCCAAGTTTCAAAGAAACAAGAATGTTTCTTCCCCGCTCACTCGTAACTCGGGCGGGGGCCCTAGGGTAGTGGTTAGCGCCGCTGCAGTTCGGGTTTCGGTTCCCGGTCTCGGCGGTTTGAAAGAAACAAAAATGTTTCTTCCCCATCCACGTGTGAAAGTCAGTATTGTGGGGAGCCTCCGTGACCGAGAGGTAGCGTGCTCGGCCTTAGACCGCCAGGGCTCGAATTTCGAATCCTGTGTCTGGAGGACAGTGTCATCTCATTCATCTCATCATCCTCAGGAGGTTCTCCTGACCCAGTTTAGCCTATATGTGCACAAAGGTGGCCTAAAGCCCGATTCATTTCACTCGTAACTCGTGAATAAATATATTCAAAATTGTTGGGAGCTTCCGTGACCGAGAGGCCTCAGTCCGCCAGGGCTTGAATTTCAAATGATGCGTCTGTGCACTAAGGAGGTCTAAAACCCCATTCATTATTATATTATTAACCCTTAGCTCGCTAGGTTTCTTACTTTAAATTTTCACCAGCTTGGAGTTGTGTCTCGCTGCCGCGACCCACAACTTCAGGTGGGTGAAATTTCCTCATATTTGTTTAATTTGAGACCAAACATTTGCAAATCTTGAATTTTAACATGTTTAAACAGACATTTAATTCCCAGAACTGTGATTTGATCAGTGAATAAAACACATGAAAAACGACTGAAGCCGTGATTGGCGATAAAAGGGTTAAAAAACATTGGATTTGAAATTTCCCGTGAAAGTTGTATCTGATGAACATTAGAGCGGATCCGGTGTTGAATCAATGTGGGGCCAGCGTCGCAGACCCTGGCCCAACATTGATCCAACATCGAATTAATTCTTGTGTAAACATGAGATTTTTGTGTCAACTAAAAAATTATACCCATGTTGATGCTGGTCCACCGTCTACATCGCCGGCCCGACATTAAACCAGCAGAGGCACAACGTCTCGCGCTGGCTGGAGAAGCACTCTCGGCTGGGATTAACCCAGCAAACACGAGACGCTAACCCAATGTTGGGATAATGTTGGCCCAGCGTCGAAGACGCCGGGCCAGCATTAACCCAGCATTGGATCAGCGTCTCGTGTTTGCTGGATTGTTGAAACTCTCGACATCGCGGCGAAATGTATATACACTATACAGAGGTGGCGTTTGTCAGTTTTTCGCCCCCGTTTTTTGTGTTTTCGCCATCCACAATCGTCAGGGAGACGCCCCTAAAACCTACACGTCCCCTGATTTAAAAGCACGCTAACTCAAGTTTTAAATGCGACTGACTGCAGCTGGATCTTGTTTCGTCTTGTACTGAGTAAAAATAATCCCATTGAACTATTTTTCGCCACAAATTGTTTTTCACAAATGTATTTTAAATTGAAAAAAACACGTTACTATATACTTGAAGTTTTATCCATTGATAACTCAACATCTGTGGGTAACAAACTCACATGCACCCTTACAAACGATGTGTTTTTACAGTTCTATCAAGGAGGTTATATGGATATAACCTCCTTGGTTCTATAAAATCATTTTCTATGCAGTGGTCATATATATATATATATATGTATACCGACGGTTCCCGCGCTGAAAGTGTTGAGAAGCAAGGAGTCCTAAACCTATACATTCAGGTAAAAATTTTGAATTCAATATTTCACTTGCAGATATGTCATAATATTGGGAGCTTGATAAAACACTCTCATCATCTGTAATTAATACAATATGATTTCAAAAGGTGTGTCAAAGATCTTTCATAATAAAATGACGCCACCCGTTTTATTCTTGAACATTCTAGCTGACTGATTTTTTTGTAAGTACACCTATCATCTTCCACCTTTTACCAATCTTTTTTATGGATTTACAGGCCTACGCACAGGACAGATTTATTTATTTTGAGTGGTGCTGATGTGGAATATACTAGAAAAATACTTCTACAATTTCATGGTGAATGATACTGTATTAGAGTATATATATTAAAAATAACAGAAATTGAAGATAGATGAAAAAATCAAGCATCAGAGTAAGAAAGTCAGCTAGACTATCAGGTAAACTATTTCTGAATGAAATAATTCAAATTATTATTCATGCTTATCTATTTTTTAGGTAGAAAACTTTGTAAATTTAGAGTTCTTCTATGATGTCTATACTAGCTCCCAACATTATGATAGGACCTATCACTATACATGCTATAGCTTCAGGTGTAATATTGAATCCAAACATTTCACGTGAGAATATACCTTTAATTTAAACTCTTTGCTTCAAGGAGTGTTAATAATAGGATTATTTATTTTATGTATGATATTAATATTAAGCCTTAAAGCGCTACAGTAAAAGATACATTTTCACCCATTTAAAGAGTGTGGCATGGCTGAAAATTTCTCATATTTGCAAGAATTTGAGACCAAAAATTTGCAAATCTTAATGTTTAAACACACATTTCGTTCCAAATAACTGCGATTATACACTTAAACCTGCTAATAAAAATGGATAAAAAATTACTATTATTATAGGGTGAAGAAGCCTTGTTTCAAGGTATCTTAATATTCGGATTCCCTGATTCAGCGAATCTTTATAATATTAAGATACATAATATTCCAAATGTGTAGTATACATTGACTTGCCTTCTGCTGTGGGCGCAGTGGGCGGGTCGTCAGTTCTCCTGGCGGTCGCGTGGAGGCGCCCCGATCGCCTGGCGTAGTAGGACTCCCTGGAGATGGGCTGGGCCATGGGCTTGTTCGCCTCCTTGGGCTTGCGCGACCTGCCCGTGTTTAGCTTCATCGTACCTTTCGTGTTGACGCACCCCATGGCGAAGATTTCACGCGAAAACTCCCGCAGAAAATATCAGTATATCCTCAGAATGTTGCGTATTCCAGACGCTATCCGGTGTGATCCGTGTATGATGGAGGGTTCGCAGATCCCGATGGCTCAGGGGGCTGTGTGACTGAGGTGTGGACCTCGATGGTTCTCAGGTATCCGCTCTGTGCCGCCGGGGAGTTAGGTGTGATGCCGCTGCTTTCCTTTATTGGCAGGTAATCCTAAGTGCGGATGAGATACGGATGTTTCGCCGCGGATGAGATGAGATGGGATGGGATGCGAGCCCCCTCAGTCTGCTGAGCCGATCTTCTGAGCTGTGAACTGAGCTGAGCTGTGGACGTTCTGACGGACACCGCACTCACTGTGGCTCTCCCTCACTCTAGACCTCTCTATCCGCCGCTATATGTCTGTAGTTCACGCCTCTCCCACCCGGCAAACACGAGACGTTGAATAAATGTTGTTGTATTGTTGGGCCAGCGTCGTAGACGCTGGACCAACACTGCAGCAACATTTATTCAAGGTCTAGTGGGCACTCGCCGCAGTCTGTTCTGTAAAAGGCAGTATCTGATTACTTGTGAAGTGAGCAGATACTGTCTTTTGGCGCCGCACGACAGCGCTACTGTCTCTGTCGGGCCAGGCATCCTCCGCCCTCATCATAGGCCAAGAATAAACAGACAAATGGTTCGCATAAGTCGTCGTCACTCATGCCCGTCTAGGCCAAGCAACAAATACAGTGTTTACCACTTGAATACGCAAAGGCAAACAGCAGTAACCGCTTACTTGAAAAGTAAGCAGTTACTGCTGATTGACTTTGCACATCATAAACAGATTAATGGTTCGCTTAAGTCGTCGGTGTTCATGCTCGCCTAGGCCAAGCAACAAATACACAGTGTTTCACAGCTGAATATGCCATCAGTAAATTCTGAATACATCACCAGTAACAAAAGTCTTGTATGCGCTCTTGTATTCTACTTATGATACACATATCTTTGTACAGTAAGTTTTACTACAGTAAAATAATGAACATCTCCTTGATAGCAATAATTTCTGTTCAAGAAAGTCCCTGTATTTTTTTGTAGAATATCAACTGTTTTCCTTCTAAGCTATCCTGTTTAAATTTTCACCCACTATAGCGCGAGACACAACTCCAGTTGGGTGAAAACAAATAACTCATATTTTTTATTTCAGAACAAAAATTGCAAATGTTGATGTTTAAACATACCTTTGATTTCCAAATAGCCGTGATTTGATCGGCTAATAAACAGGAACCGTCTTTATTCATCAGGAGCCGTATTCTCGTACAAGTTACGATATATCGTAGGCTTCTGATTGGTCGAGATGGCCATCTCGACCAATCAGAAACCTGCGATATATCGTAACTTGTACGAGAATACGGGCCCAGAATCTGACGTATATAAAGGTCCCCGCACTGATTTCTTTTCATAATGGCCGTAGACCCATAACATAACAGAGATTGCTGACATTTATGATGATTTCAAATTGAAAATAAAAAAAATTGGACTCCGTGGTTTATAGGAAAATCGACTCTAGTCGTGATTACGCTTGAAAGGTTAATAGCTACCCTTGGTTGTCAGTATCTAGGTCGGCGTATTTTGCATAATTAATTTCAGTAGCCATTATTGTCCATAGACAGGGCCGCCGTCGTGTAACAAGTACATTATATTATGTTTTACAGCTATAAGTCATCAGGCTTCACTCAGGCCAAGAGAAATATAATTCTATTTTCCTTGCCCAGGCCAACAATATTTAAACGTTGTGCATGTTCCACGTGAATGTAGCAGCACTCGTCATTTCACACAACATAATGCATATTATAATTTATTGCTTCGTCAGCAAACGACAAAGGCCCGCAATAACGACAAATATGTTCCCACAGTAAACACGAGACATCTACCCGATGCTCATTTTTGTGGGACAATTGTCTAGCTATAGAAAGTCGTCTTCGCGGACATTTTTAATTCAATTATATGCGCGGGTCCTAATATAACAGCTTTGGGGTTTAAATTTCATTTTTGCACTCTATAACAAGATCTGGACAAATCTTCAGACAGTAAACGACCTCTCTTCACCTGTATTGAATCGACACGCTCCCCATAACGTTTGACTAGATTAAAGTTGCCATTTTTTCTCTCAACCAATGTCTATAGACTCTATAGTAGAGCTAGTAAGGCCCGTACGTATTCCCGTACAAGTTACGATTTCGTAGGCTTCGGATTGGTCGAGATGGCCATCTCGACCAATCCGAAGACTACGATATATCGTAACTTGTACGAGAATACGGGCCATGGGGCCCATCTCACTAAACATCTTAAAATTAATATTATCCTAACTTTCTCTTACCCTGATGACATCGCAAGGCTCTGACACAGAGACCTCCATTTTTAAATGTTATAGTTCAAAAAGATCACAAGTTTACGCCTGCTGAAAATGGCCAAGTTTTCATAGGCCCTTGAAATATTCGTTTCTATTTCATGGTATCGGAGTGTTTCGGTAGGCTGCGCGAGTAACGTATATCCACAGCTGGCTGTGAATATAAAATGGCGGACAGTGTTACCGGGCCTACGGCGAAGTTAGGCGGCCCGGTCATGCCGGGTAACTTTCTCCTATTTCCATTAGAAAAGTTAAAGTGCTCTTAACTTTGCAAATGGAAATTAGAGAAAATTTAGATAATCTCATTATTAAGATCTTCAGTGGGATGTGCCCCTGGTTCAGATTCCAACACGGGAACAATGCTGTTTTAATGTTGATCCAGCGTTGCAGGCGGTGGGCCAACCAAAAAACAGCATTGTCTCTATGGGAAGGCAGCATTTATTTGTGTTGGCCTTTCTTATATTTCCGTCTCGCGCGCGTTCAGCCGCGTCGGGACTTCCCAGGCTGGGTCTGGGTGCACTCATGCTTCAGATATTAATCACAGTCAAACGTGAAGCATGGACCCCAGTTGTTTTAATGTTGGGCTAGCGTCGTAGACGGTGGACCAACAATGAAACAATATTGGTTCAACGACTTTCTGCACCCGACTCGAACACCACCCCACAGAAGCGCAAACAATTGTTTTAGGTTTAAGGTTTTAAGGACCATAGTTGCAAGGTATTTCCAGTATATATAAAAGTGGTACCGGATCTGGTTACATTTTAATGTCGAAAAATAATAAAATTATATCCCAACAAAGTGAAATAGCTAAAAAATTATGAACGATTTTTTTTGTAAACGTAGCTGCCGACATTGGAAAAGATCACACTATGACTGTCTTCTTGTCCCAGTATTCTTGAAATTAAGAAACATAATCAACAAATCGCCTTCGATTTAGAACTCTTCTAATGGACTTAAGCAGGGCGTTCGACTGTATGCCTCACGAGCTGCTGGTGTCAAAGCTGGAAGCCTACGGAGTTCAGCCCAGATCGTCTATATTTAGTTTATCATAACTTTCCAGCAGGCAACAGTGTTGGCGAAAAGTGCAGTTCATGGCAAACCACCAGCAAAGGAGTTCCACAAGCATCATGGAACACACGGGTAGGAGCATGCTCTCGTACAGTTTCTTATGCTAGCGAACGAGAATAATGATTCCTGCACAATGAGGCAATATCGCGACAGATGGAAGCCCGCAGCATAAAACAAGTGGCCGGACCCGATGGCTCATTCGTATATACTGGGGCTTGTAACCTGGAGGTACCAGGTTCGAATCTTGATCGGGCCGGATATTTGTCATTGTGGTTGTGCATATACAGTGATCCAAACTATTCAAAGGCATAGAGCAGTGCTGAACATTGCTGCCTATGGTACTGTGCACCATAAAGAATAATTGAAGTCATTCAAAATAAGAGTAGGGCAAAGTCCTGGATTCGGGCTTCTTTCTGTCGCGATATTGCCATGATTGTGCAGAAAGCGACGTAAAGCAATATCCACTCACTCCCCGCTGTTGATCACTCTCTGTTTGGCCCCCGGTGTATACGTACCCGCTGCAACGCTGAACTTTCCCCGCTGAGACAAAACAACCACAACATGATATCTCGCTCTATTCCAGCCCAGGGCGTCAGCCAACAGAAGACGTTGAATCAATGTTGCTATAATGTTGGCCCACCGTCTTGTGTTTGCTGTGGTGTCCGGTATTGCTTTCACAAGGCGAACAGACTGACGATGAAATGAAATGAATGGGGTTTCAGGCCACCTTAGTGCACATTAAGGCTAAATTGGTCCAAGAGAACCTCCTGAGGATGGTGAGATAAATAAGATGACACTTCCCTCCAGACACAAGATTCGAAATTCGAGCCCCGGCGGTCTGAGACCGAGCACGCTACCTCTCGGGCACGGAGGCTACCCACAATATTGAATCTTTACGAGTGAGCGGGGGAGAAACATTTGGTTTCTTTGAAACTTCAAGGCCGACTGACGATGAAACGCTCTCGACACTTGAAGTTGAGATTTGCGATAGATACTTGATAGAAACTTTGTAATACTTTGGGACATTATTTGCAAATTTGTTATACTTTCCAATCCACGAGGAAGCTCTTCTAGTTAAGTGTTAACAACGAACAGTGAATCATTAAAGTGCTTATCACGTCTATAGCCGTTTTTATCCTTTTATGTTTGCCATAAAAAGCTGATGTAATGCTGGCCCATCGTCTGCGACGTTGGCCCAGCATTACGCTAGCATTAGTTGAGCGTTCGAACACAAACATTTCAAGAAAAAAATGAGCATTAAAAATGTTAAATTGACCTATGTTTTGATTCTAATTTTACAAACTCAAGTAATTTTCACCCACTTGAAGTTGTGGGTCGCGGTAGCGGGAGGCAACTTCAAGTGGGTTCAAATATAAATTCAATATTTTAGCTCTTTAAAAGTTAAGAGGTCACCGGTATTATAATTCAAGGTGATTTTTTTTTTCAGAATAGATGTTTGATTGTCATTGGTTTCTATTGGTTTCGTAACAACACCGCCTATTCAACCCTTAAAGCGCGGGGATCAACTTTAGACGTCAGAATCTGATGTCAACAGTCTAAAGTCGATCCCTGCACTGTATAGTAAGTGTTACAATATCAGTAATGGCTGTGGACCCATAACATAGGTATTCAAATGAAGCGGAGAGATCTAACTCAGACATTTTATGTTAACTTAAAATTAAAAAAACCCTTTGGTCTCCATAGTTTATTTGAAAATATGTCAGTGCTTTAAGGGTCAACACCAGACTATCACTGGTGCAACGTTAGCCGAACTTTACAATTAGACATTTTCCCGGCAGCAAGACTTGACACGACCTCGCCGCCCGGGGAGTAGCGAGTCTTGCGGGGGAAGATGCAATTGGAGAACATTCAGATAACCGTGTGAGCAACTTTGTCTTTTTCTCATATAAATGCACCTCTTCCAATACATGTGTTCGATATAAAATGAAAGAATCAAATTAAAGAGTGGCACATATAACACTCTGACTACTAAGGAACGTTATTTCAGAGCACTGATGTCAACTACAGCAGACATTATGAGTTGTTAATAACCCTTAGAGCACTGAATTTTTTTAATGAAAACCTTGGAGGACAAAGTGTTTTTTAAATTGAAATCATCATAACTGTCCTAGTTAGCGCTTTCTGATTCATTAGAATACCTATGTTATGGGTCTACGGCCATTATAAATATGTTTACTCTTACAGCGCGGGGATCGACCTTAGACGTCAGAATCTGACGTCTACAGACGTCAGATTCTGACGTCTAAAGTCGATCCCCGCACTGTAAGGGTTAGCAATCTTACAGTAAAATATGCCTTCAATCTTGAAACACTGATATATGTTAAGACTTAAATTTCACAAATTGCATACATTTTCAGTCATTCTCAAGTGACTGTGAATTTGAATAGCTAAGTGTTCTAGGGGTCGTTAAATTGGGTTTCTTGTTTATCATCCACCAAGTCAGATTGTGATATTCCGATGATGAGAAAACGTGGACATATGGATTGACCCTATTTACTGGGGGAATACCACACGCAAAAAAACTTAAGGTTATAGCATATGTGCTATCGGCAAACATTAACACTCACATGACCGAAACCGGAACAGAAATATGTGGGATTCCATTTTAAAATCATTACATGTACCTACTGTCCCAGCAGATACAAAGCACTGTCCCAATGTTGTTTTTAATGCTGGGCCAGCGTCGAAGACGGTGGGGCAGTATTTGAACATCATTGGTTTCCGCGTAATGTGTTTACTGGGGTATCTGTCACTCACAGTAATTGTACAAAATGTTTCTTCTCCGACCACTCACAAAAATTGGATATTATGGAGAACTTGCTGGGCATCACACCGCCAGGGTCAAATTCAAATTTCCAGTCACATGGAATCGTGTCTCGCTACCGCGATCCACAACTTTAAGTGGCTGAAAATTACTGATTTGTCAAATTTAGATCACAGCGCATCTCGTTATTTGAGATTTGAGATATTGTTTCACTTTTCAAATTCAGCTATATGCCTACAAGTATTAATAAAACACCGAAAGAATGTTTTATTTGGCATCATTCCTCCAGGGGTTAATCATGTCGATGAGCTATTTAGGGTAGTGTAATATACGTGTAGAGGATAATTCTGACAATTACATTCTGTAAACGGGGTTATTTGTCCGCTCACTGTCACGGTGTTACGAGGGGGAGGGGGGGGGGGGGCTGGTGACAGACACAGACTGCTCGTGACAAGAAAGTGACTAGTTCCACCACACGCACCCTTTGTTCGCTGTGAGCCACAGGAATTTTACATCTTTTTTTTCGTGTTGTTATTATGGCGGAGCGTGTATTTTTGTCACAACAATTAACTAGCTAAACATACGGAATACGTCGTTAGCTCATCGGTGTTGGCTCGATCACTGAAGTTAAGCAACGCCGGCCCCGGTCCATAATTGGATGGGTGACCGCCTGGCACACACCAGGTGCTGTATACACTAGGACATGCGTGCAGCGATGTCGTGTCGTGGGGCTTGGAGAACCACGTAAACCAGATGTCTCGTCTGACTGAACTAGAGTTGGACGTAAAAGAACCTCAGTGGACGTAGGCGCAGTTTCCATCCGGCGAGACCTAAAAAAATCCACAGTGTGGTGCGGATAGCACAATAGTGCTTACTGCCACGTAACATACCGATAAAGATACAGAATTGAAGACCAGAGCGGGAGACGACTGTTAAGCTGCGGCGTGACAGGCATTCTGGGTGACCACAAGCGCCCCCCCCCCAAAAAAAAAAAATGCATGGCATTTTGCTATTTGAAGATGAAGAACAGTTATTCAACTGAAACACTAGATGCTGGCTTAACCCTTACAGCGCGGGGATCGACTTTAGTCGTCAGAATCTGACGTCTACAGACGTCAGATTCTGACGACTAAAGTCGATCACCGCACTGTTACAGCAAAAATATTTATAATGGTCGTAGACCCACAACATAGGTATTCAAATGAATCAGAAAGAGCTAGCTAAGACATTTATGATGATTTCAAATTAAAAACAGCCCTTTGGTCTCCAAGGTTTTTACAGAATATTTCAGCGTTGTAAGGGTTGATGTCGGGCCCAGACACTGGCCCAGCATTAAAACAGCACTAGCGATTCAAAATGTTCTGCGAAACACAATTGTAGTCCTCAGTCTCAAATGTTAAATGTCGTTCGATAAAGTAACATAAAATGACCAAGTGGGTTCTACATTTCTTGCTCCTGCAATCTGTTTAATTTTCTGCCTCTACGAAATCCAGGGCAGCGCAATTACGCAGCTTTAACCACTCCACCACGGCCCCGCGAGAGTCGTGATAATATATATAACGTTTGTTATTAATATTGTAAGATTTTTTTTTATAAATGTAACAAAAACGTGATGATAGGAGGTTAAGGAAACTGAATGATACTGCTCAACAAAGCCACAAAGCAGTATCTGCTTACTTGTAAAGTAAGCGCATACTGCCTTTTGGCTTTGTAACCAACTCTTCGGAATTGTAACGCAAAAATTGCATGATATTTTTAGAATCGCCACCACTTCATTCTCGCTTGACACAGAAACCATGCCACTGGGTGTGGTAATGATGTGTGTGGGAATCACAGACTTGGCTCGTATAGGGCTAACCCTTGTACTGCTGGGACCGCATATATACGTTTTCACGCAGATTTCAGACTAAATAAAATATCACTAAATGTGTGACATAAATTATCTCATGGTAGACGATCGGTTCAATCAGAAAATTCAATTTGGGGGGTCTCTATAGTTTCATAAATAATATTATTTTTCGTTTATTTGAAGCTGGCAATTGCGTTAACCCTTAGAGCACTGATGTCGACTGCAGTAGGCATTCTGTGTTTTCGTTAGCACCTGTATAACCCCTGATAACAAGATGTTCACTGTAAAATAAGCCTTCAATCTTGAAACACTGCTATATATATTGGGACTTAAATTTCACAAATAACACAAATTTTCAGTCACTTGAAGTTGTGTGTCGCGGTAGCGAGACACAACTTCAAGTGACTAAAAATTTAAATTGAATAGCTCAGTGATCTAAGGGTTAACAATTCCAGCTTCAAATGAATGAAAAATACTCACAAACAATTCAGCAGCAGACAGCATGACAAGGGTTAATACAATCAATCAATCAATCAATTTATTCCATACAATGCAGTACAACGTTTTGGTATACACAGAAAACAAAAATATATTAGGAAAAATACATAGCATACATGATATATATATATACACACATATTAATGCATGGTGTGGCTGACGTCTATGTGTATGGATCACCACGAGAGAAGAAAAACTGTTATTTGTTTTGATATAGTTTTTCTTTTCTCAGTGCCATGGCGCGTCTGATAAAGATGGCAAGGTTTTCTAATTTCACTGTATCTGAAGTTTTAAAGAGGTTGATAAAGTATGCATCGGGATTTTGGTGCCGACGAGGCAAGTATTCATTTCTGAGTGATTCGTAGATAGGGCAGTCGCTAATAAAATGAGCTTCATCTTCCACCATAGTTTTGCAGTTTCGGCAAAAACGCTCATTTGCAGGGACTGATTTCGGCTTGTTTTTTCTACCCCGTTCAATTTCTAAGTTGTGTGCGCTAACACGAATCTCTGCCATGGCTTTTTTAGAATGTAGTTCTAAATTTAAATTTAAATAATTTTCCATTTTATATTCATGTTTTAATTTAGCATACGTTCTAAGCTTATTACTCCCAGTTTTAGTTACACCTGTGTCTGAATTAATAGAATTGAAAAATAAGTTTTCATATTTGTGCTTTAAAATATTGTAGACACATTTTGAGATGTTAAAATTGCTTGGTATTGTCTGATTCTGAAAGAAATGAGTTAGTCCACACCGTTCTAAAACTATTTTAACACCCGTGACCCAATTCTTGACACCACGGCTATCGTTGCGTATATCCTCCTGATAAGCATACACCCACAAACAATATCACGTGCCCATTGCACATCAAACCACAACCCACGCTGCGCAGGAGACCCTTGACGCCCTAGGGCTGATAGGCCGCGTGTTAACCCTTCACCTGCTAGTGACGCGTATGCATGAATCATAGACATAAGACAAAAACAAAAAAATAATAGAAAATCAGCCATCTGAATGACAAAGCTCTACGCCGTCACTTCGAAATGCTACACCTGGATAATTTACAAATTTTCATTCGCTGTGAGGTGGGAGTCGTGGCAGCAAGACCCTGTGTTGGCTCAATGTTGAACCAACGCAGTCCTCATAGTGATTGAAAATATTCTGATATTTCCAGAGAGTTGGAAGAAATTTAAAATAGAATGTGAATTAATGATTCACAGTGTTGTAAGTGCATTTTTTACTGTAATGAAATCAATTATATTTAGTTTTTAATCCAAAATGGGGATGTGTTTTCTGTAGTGGTTATAGTCGATTCTGCGTTAATAACAACTCCGGCCCAGCATTTATATGATATTGGGCCAGCATCACAGACGATGGGCCAGCATTATACATGCACGCACCGGATAACACTGACAAAACATCTGATTTGAATCCATTTTCATCTATTTCATGTAAAATGAAACAGCACCCCAGCAAGCACGAGGTATTGACCCACTGTTGTTCTAAGTTGGCCCAACATTAACCCTTGTAGCGTTGACTATTTTTATTAAAAAACATGGAAACCAAATGGTTTTTTTTCAATTTGAAATCATCATAAATGTCTTAGTCAGCTCTTTCCGATTCATTTGAATACCTATGTCATGGGTCTACGGTCATTAGAAATATTTTAATTCGTGCAGTGCGGGGATAGACTTTAGTCGTCAGAATCTGACGTCTACAGACGTCAGATTCGGAGGAATAAAGTCTATCCCCGCGCTGCAAGGGTTAAAGCAAAATTGGGCCAATGCATCGTGTTTGCCGGGACATCTCTCGTTGATTTCCTCAAGGCAAGAGTATCATTATCAATAGCCCTTCTTCTCATAAAGCAGTGCAGGTAAAATTCCAGAGTCATTTGTTATATTCTTCCTGTTACTGTATTTCCATTCCGTGTGGAATTTATGCAGTTGACTTATCACCAGCTGCTTGCACAATTTAAATTGATTTGTGAGTTTTGGATCTCAACGTTTTTGAGTGTCACAGATCTAAGCCATTCTTCCATTTTACAAATAACGGTTGCAAAAACGCTGATAAAAAGACAGACAGACTCTTATATACCACCTCAGAACCTCAACCCTTTGCCTGTCAAGCTATACCGTTTACATTTTCGGAAATTACTCGTATCTGTTTGATGTGTGACCACACAATTGCAAATCTTGATGTTTAAACACTCATTTCATTCCCAATAGCTGTGATTCGATCAACTAATAAGGAGGATTAACCCTTTCAGCGCGGGGATCGACTTTAGACGTCAGAATCTGACGTCTGTAGACGTCAGATTATGACGTCTAAAGTCGATCCCCGCACTGTAAGAATAAAAATATTTCTAATGGCCGTAGACCCATGACATAGGTATTCAAATGAATCGGAAAGAGCTGACTAAAACACTTATGATGGTTTCAAATTGAAAAAAAACCTTTGGTCTCCATGGTTTTTACAAAAATAATTCAGGGTTAAAAGCGATTATAAAAATTAGCGGTGAATGGGTTAAAAGCTACATGCTACATGTATATTACTATTACAGCTATACTGCTCTGCATAGCCAAAAGGCAGGATATGCAGTATATACTAATACGTGTCACTGCAACTATACAGCTAATACTTGATAAAACATTGTTTACAAACAACAGAGTGACATAAGAGAGACGGACGAGGGGGGGGGGGGGGGGTCTGGACCGTGCATGAGTCATCGTCACAAAATACGAGAAAAAAACCCTGTAGACTGGAAAGGGTTAACCCTTTGATTTTTATTGAATAATAATTCAAAGAGAATAATTTTATAGAAAACGACGCAATCCGTCGAGATGAGATTTCTTTTAGATGTGTCACACTTTTTTGATAAATCACACTTTGTGCTGATATATCACACTTCGTTTCGATATAATTATCACACTTCGTTTCGATATATCACACTTCGTTTTGATATATCACAATTCGCTTTGATATATCACACTTCGTTTTGATATATCACACTTCTCCTTGATACATCGCACTTCATGATATATCACATTTCGTTTTGTTATATATCATGCTTTTTTGGAAATATCACACTCCGTTTTGATATATCGCACTTCATTTAGATATAATTATCACACTTCGTTTTGATATATCACACTTCGTTTTGATATATCACACTTCTCTTTGATACATCGCACCTCATTTTGATATATCACATTTTGTTTTGCTCAAATTTAATATCATACTTCTTTTTGCCATATCACACTTCGCTTTGTTATATATCATACTTAAGGCCGATGTAAAGGGTAAAAAAATTATAGAAAATATAGTGCTATGCTCTTTGTCTGCAGGAGTTATACATCACACTTGTTGATCTTCATGACTATATACAATATGCAGTGGTACAATACCTTGATACAGACAAACAGTTATTATTTGTGTTATGTCGGCGTCGGCACCGGCCGGAGAGCAGTCTAGACTTCCCAGCAAACACAACACAGAAATCCGATGTTGGTTAAATGTTGGGGTAAAGCCGGAGTCACGGGCCCAACATTGATCCAACACCGGATCAATGTCTTGTATTTCAAGAGAATTATAGTTAGGACTATACAGCGACAACACGGTACGTTGATCCAATGTTGGTTTAATGCCGGGCAAGCGTCGCAGACGCTGGCCAGGCATTAAACCAACGATGGGTCAACGTCTCGTGTTTTAAGATACTGAGTGTACTTTTTATGACCGCTGTGAAAATAGATCCCATCAAAAACAGACTGGTTTTATGTTGAGGCCTTCACCCAATGCTGGTGTATTGTTGGGCCGGCGTATCTCACGTTGGCCCAACATTAAAAAACGCATAATATGACGGTGGGCAGCGCCTTTTTTTTCGGTTTGCGTTTTTTGTGAAACTCACTCAGTTCTCAGTGATGTTTATTTTCTGTTGACACCACAACCCCGGTTACCTTTTCTAATGTTTTTCTAACTATTCGGCTATAGCACGTCACTTGAACGTGTGTTTTATTAGTGAGTGTCTGATTGCACTCATGTCACCCCGATAATTTAGTGGCCCTTTGTATTTGCCGTCTGACAGACCGCAACATTTTACTACTTTTGAAAATTCAGTTCACTCCTTCACCATGCTGCTGGTGTATAGGGTCTACATCCAATCGCGGGGACCGACTTTAGACGTCCAGATCTGACGTGTAAAGTCGATCCCCGCACTGACAAAGTAAAATATTTATAATGGACATATCGTCGCCTCGGAGCTAAAGGATCCTATCTGCCACTCTGACGAGTGTCAGATAGGATCCTTTAGCTCCGAGGCGACGATATAGGCCTACCTATAACATAGGTATTCAAATGAAGCGGATAGAGCTAACTAAGACATTTATGATGATTTTCATTTGAAGAAAATATGTACATACATGTATTACACTTGCACATTCAATAATATTACGTGGTTTTCGTTCTCATTGATGTGAGGATTGAGCTCGCATCTGACTTCGATTAAAATGGTGTTATAGAAGTCCTTCTTCGCATTTAACCCTTGTGGTGCTGGAACCGTATATATACGGTCTCAAGCATATTTTTAATCAATATAAATATCATTAATTTTGATAAATTGTTTTTGGTTAAAGCATTTTTTTTTAAATGCTCCAAAATTTCAATATTAGAGATGTCCATTCTGCATAAATTACAAATATTTTTCGTTATTTGAACCTGGAAATTGCATAAGCAATTCCAGCTTCGAATGACGGAAAAATAAAAGCAAACAATCCAGCAGCACAATTCGTCGCCTCGGAGCTAAAGGATCCTATCTGACACTCGTCAGAGTGGCAGATAGGATCCTTTAGCTCCGAGGCGACGAATTGCTAAACGGTCCGGAGTATATCTGTGTGGGAAAGCCTGCCGCGGTACGCCTACTCTAATTTCACAGTCCGCTGGTCAGTGTCACTGGTCAGCGTAAGAAGCAGAGAGTGGTCATTTACTAGTCATAAAGCAGTCGGAGCGGCGGAGACGATCTGTTTTATCCATTCGCGCCACTTTTGTCAGGCATCAGGAGCTGATGGCTAACAAAAGTGGCGAGGGTTATAAAACGAAGATAACCCGTCCACGGTTTATGTCTGTGCGCCGCCCGTTAAGATGGTGTCATGACAAGCGGAATGGGTTGTTTAACTTTACTTTTATTTTCACACTATTCTGCGTTGGCGGTGCGGCGATAAAATCAACCCTTCACGTCCTGACGTGGCAGCATTGCGACACCAAGCTGACGTTAAATGCAGCTCGTTACCTACATAAGCTGGGGCGGGGGCTCCGGTGCAGTGGTTAAAGCTGCCTGCTTGGAAAGTCGGAGATCGCGTGTTCGAACCCCACTCTGGCCTTCAAATTTCAAAGAAACACAAATGTTTCTTCCCCGTCACTCCTTAAAATTCAATATTGTGGGGAGCCTCTGTGACCGAGAGGTAGCGTGCTCGGACTCAGACCGACAGGGCTCGAATTTCGAATCCTGTGTCTGGAGGGCAGTGTCATCTCATTCATCTCACCACTCTCAGGAGATTCTCCTGGCCCAGTTTAGATTATATGTGCACAAAGGTGGCTCAACACCCCATTCATTTAATTTCATTTACCTACATAGATTGCTTGTATTTATGACCTCTTAGTATAAAGTAATACTGTCACAAATTAAAAAGGTTGTTGTACACCAAAATAAAGAGATGTTCCACAGGTTTATCCTATATCATCGACGACGTCTGTTTTTCATTACGTCAGCAGTTTTTAATTAAAGCTCTGAAATATTTTTATGTAAACCATGGAGACCAAAGGTTTTTTTCAATTTGAAATCATCATAAATGACTTGGCTCTTTCCGCTTCATTTGAATACCGACGTAGAATTATTTTAACTCTTTCAGCGCGAGGAGCGACTGCAGACGTTAATGATCGATTTCTCAGCTGATTAAATCAGTTATGGGAATGAAATTACTCATATCTGTTAAATTCGAGACCAAAAATGTGTACATCTTATTGATTTACAAATTTGTGGTCTCAATTTAAACGAATAAGAGTAATTTTCAACTATTTGAAGGTGTTGGTTACGGTAGCGAGACGCAACTTTAAAAAGGTAAAAAATCAAGTCTGCTAACTTAGCCCTTTCGAGCCTGAATTTACCATTGTCATCTTCATCCATTACAAGGTGTTTTTAGTGTCGATACCCAGGTTTTCTACCCCATGAAAGTCGTTTCACTAGCTTTTAAATTCCACAGATCAACCCAATTTGCATAAATTAGCATAAATTAACATAATTAAAGCCTAAAAATAATAAATGTTTTAACTTTTCAACCAAAACACCCACACAGCTTGTAGTGAGTGAAGATGATTTGATGTGGTTTAAAAATTAAAGAAAATTGCTATGTATTGGTAAACCAGTTTCATGGAAATTTTCTTTCTAAAACGCCTAGTTCTAGGAAAATTAATTATGTTTTTAGGGATGTAAAATGATGCTTTAATGCATCGTGAGGGCCTAAAGGGTTAAGAGTTAAATGAGTGTGACTGACAAACTTTCAGTTCGCAAATCCAAGTGATGTTTCGTCACCTGAAGTTGTGGATCGCGGCAGCGAGACGCAACTTCTAGTGACATAAAATTCAAATTTACTAAATTCAAAGCTCTTTTTGCCAAAGAACTCTTCGCCAATTTGTCGAAACGAACCACCATTGCAAGAACAAATGTTCACGTATAATTTAGCTTATTTTGTACTCACAGATAATTTGGAAAACGATTGAGGATTTTTTTAAATTTATTGATGAATGCATATACACCGTTACATTTCACTATCAAATTAGAGATCACGAATGCGGGTTGTCATTTTTATGTGTTTTTTTAATTTGGATTTCCCATAGCTATGTGTAGCGTTATCGCTTTGAAAAACACACAAATTAGGCTTACACATTTTACTATTGATCGATCAATTTCATAATAATATAAATGAAAGAATTAATATCGCTTCGTGAATAAAACTTGCATTGAAAGAAAACTGAAATAACCGGAAAATAGTCAGTCCTGCGCCGAAATTCGGGTGGATTTGCTTAACATGATATATCCCTTGTATCTGCTAGGTCGAATAACTTTATATAGAGTTCTTGTTCCGTCTATAAATGAATAAAAAACACGAGACGAATTAAAAGTTCATCTGGACAAGTGTTGAATTCTCCATTTTTAGATTCGAATAGTCGAACCGCATGGGCCTGGTTTCACCAACCGAGTTCGCTGAAATATTTGTGTAGGCCTATAAACCATGAAGACTAAAGAGGGTTTTTTCAACATGAATCATCATAAATGTTTCAGCTAGCTCTTTCCGCTTCAGTTGAATACTTATGTTAATGGTATACGGCCATTATAATTTTTTCAATTCTTTCAGTGCGAGGACCGTCTTTATACGTCAGAATCTGACGTATAAAGACGGTCCCCGCACTGAAAGGGTTAAATGATGACAATTGAATCTGTCGGGTCCAATGTTTTTCATTGTTTATATCTTATGTTTTCAAGTATAGGAAAAGAAAAGGAAATGAATCGGGCTTTAGGCCATCTCTGTGCACATATAGGTTAAACTGGGCTTGGAGAACCTTCTGAGGATGGTGAGATGATTGAGATGACACTGTCCTCCAGACACAGGATTCGAAATTTGAGCCCTGGCGATCGGAGGCCGAGCACGCTACCTCTCGGTCACGGAGGCTCCCCACGATACTGACTTTCACACGTAGATGGGGAAGAAACATTTGTTGTTTCTTTCAAACCGCCGAGACCGGGAACTGAACAACGAACACTGGCGTGAAAGGCAGCGGTGCTAACCACTACCCTAGGGCCCCCGCCCTTCAAGTATAAGACTATGTGTAAAAATTAGAGGAAATAGAAATAAAATTATGGTGATGAGTACTGCATGAAGAAAACTGACTATTTACCCTGAACGGATTATAAGACTTGCTGATTTCCCACGACCCCTGGAACTCCTAATAAAACCACATACAAACGTCGGATTCTGAAGTATCCCCGCGCTGAAAGACTTGAATCGGTATTCAGCTCACTGATTAGTGGAGACTTGATCACGTGTTTATAGCTATTATATTACAAGAGGGTAACATGTACGTATGTATGTTTGTATGCCATCGTTATGTAAACCACCTTGCCATTGACAGATTAACTTCATATTTTGCACAAGGTTACGTCTTGTTCAAGGCATTTACATTTGAATCAACCCACTGGAAGCGCCAAGACTTTGAGCCACTGTAGATTCAACAGGCCCTGGAAGTCACGCAGGGCACACGCCTCCAGAGGAGCAAACATATTGTGAGCGACAGGTTATCTAGTTTAAGTAAGTTTAACCATGGAGATAGTAAACTCTACTACTATCTCCATGGTTTAACAGAACAATTAGACTTGGTTTGTTGGTAAACCTAACAGCGGAGATTATGCGTGATCATTCAAGGTGGGGTATATAATGCGCGTTGTTTACGGGTCAGGGCACTGTCAAGGGTCAATTTTCTAACGTGGGCGGAGAATTATGGGATGTCGTGCGCACAGTACTCTGTGTTGTCGTTTCTTCCTTCAGCACAGCATGCCGTATTGTGGTTTCTACCTTTATTCACACGGGGGCTGTTTGATGTTATTTCCACAAATTGGAGTTTAAAAGCAGAGATCACGGCTGTTACGGTTATTACCTTCCCATCAGACACAAGACGTTGAATCAATGTTGGCTTAACTTTTGTCTGATGGGTATCCGTACAAAATACTAAGCGCTTTCTCAGCACATTAGGCTCTACCCACGCCACGCAATAAAAATCTATTCAAATTCGCGATGTCATTCACACCAAACACACACCAACAAACAAAACACATTGACCCAGTGCTGGTTTAACGTTGGGCCACCGTCTGCGACGCTGGAACAACGTTGAACCAGCACTGGGTCAATGTGTTTCGCTTGAAGGGATGATTGTCACTCATGTGGACGGCATTTATTAGCGTATTTGTCATCAAGGATAATCATAATGCAGTAAAAAAAACGCCATTTCGTGGCAGCGTTGCGCACATCTCGAATAGCTTTTAACCCTTTCATTGCCGTAGATTTCTTGATAAATTCTACGGATACAAAAAAACGAAGGATATTCAATTACAAAACGTGATAAATGTCTTATTCAGCTCTTTTCCCTTCGTTTTAATGCCGCATGTGTGTATGGCTATTTAATTTTTTTTAACCCTTTCAACGAGGGGATCGACTTTGGCTTAACATTCTGACGTCAAAAAAGTCGACCCCCGCGCTGAAAGGGATAAATAAATGAGGTAGACGACATACTGTACTACACAGGTATTGATGAAGAAATAATTTATGTATTCTATTAGAAAGGCGATTTTTGTAGGTTCTCTGTTGCCTCGTCAAAATTATTAAATATGGGGCTCACGCAATGTAGATTATTTTTATTTAAAATCCTGGCTGCTTTTTTATGTACAAAAATGATAGTTACATGCTGTAAATACAAATTTGTTACATTCTAGCTTACAATAAATATTGTTTTAAGCTGCACAACGTACAACAAATATACCATTATTTTTTTGTAAAATACAATGGACAGCAATGTCATTCTAGAAAATTAAATATAAAAAATAGAGCACAATTATATACGGAACCTGAACAACATTCATGTTTTCATTCACATCATTCGTGACCACTCAGAGTTTATATTTCACCATTACAACGCTGAGATATTTGTGTGTAAACCATGGAGTCCAAAGGGTTATTTTAAATTTGAAATCATCATAAATGTCTCAGTTAACTCTATCCGGTTCATTTGAATACCTATGTTACGGGTCTACGACCGTTATAAATATTCTGCTCTTTCAGTGCGGGGATCGACTTCAGACGTCAGAATCTGACGTCTGTAGACGTCAGATTCTGACGTCTAAAGTCGGTCCCCGCGCTGAAAGGGTTTGATACATTTGTGCAATCATGCAAGTTGGGTCACAAAGTGCATGCCATTTGTCCAGTGCCTGGAGAAGATGACAACTGCTCTTTTCAAACACTACCAGGCAATGACAATGTGGAAAAGTATTTAACCTTCAAAGTGCAGAAATATTTTAAATAAACCAAGGGACAAAAGTTTTTTTCATTCAGAAATCATCACAAATGTCTTAGTTGTCTCTTTCTGCTTCATTTGAATACTAATGTTATGGGTCTACGGCCATTATAAATGCCTAATTCTTTCAGTGCGGGAATCGACTTGAGACGTCAGATTCTGACGTCTGAAGTCGATCCCTGTGCTAAAAGGGTTACGATGATATACTATAAAATAGAGAGTGAATACGTCAGAGAACAAATGTGTGCATGGTGCTATTAGGAGTTCCAGGGGTCGTGGGAAATCACCCAGTCTTGAAATGCGTTCGGAGTAAATAGTCATATATCATTCATCAGCATGCATCACCATAATTATGTTTCCCCTCTCATTTTCACACTTATATTTGAGGGACCGTCTTTATACGTCTGTAGACGTCAGATTCTGACGTATGAAGACGGTCTCCGCACTAGAAGAATTATAATATTTCTAACGGCCGTAGACACATAACATGGGTATTCAAATGAAGCAGAAAGAGCTAACTAAGACATTTATGACGATTTCAAATAGAAAAAACCCTTTGGTCTCCATTGTCTATACGAGAATATTTCAGCGTTGTAATGGTTAATTAATTTCAGCTGTTCAACCCTTTCAGGCCTGAATTTACCATTGTCATCTTCATCCACCACAAGCCGCGAATTGCTGTTGCAATTCTCGACTTGTAGTGGATGAAGATGATTTGATGTGGTTTAAAAATTAAAGAAAATTACCATGTATTGGTAAACAAATTTTATGGAAATTTTCGTTCCGAAACCCTTTGTTGTGGGATAATTAAGTTAGTTTTCAGGGATGTAAAATGATTCTTTAATGCATCGTGAGGGCTTTAAAGGGTTAAGACAAGTCGAAATCATGGATTTGTGAAGTGTCACTTAACCCTTTCATATAGGGGTTATATAACAAATTATATTTATCAGTGTTTAATATAGATACAAATTACAATACATGTTCCCTTTCAATCTTTTGTGGTGTAGTACGCGTAAGGTAGAAAAAAGAAACTTTGTTTTACCTAATTTGCAATAATTGTGATTTATTTAAAATCTGGAACAGTCAAGTTGGCCAATTTTAATAAATATTTTAAGAATGAGAAATAGTTGCTGTCCGATTGAAGAGTCAGCCACACCGAACAGCAAACATTTAGTATCGTATCTTCTCGTATCATATCAAAACAATTCGTATCGAATCGTATTGAAGCATACCGACTTGTATCGTATCGTATTTACCGTACAGTATCGTGGTATATTATCGTAACGTGCTGTATTGCATCATATTGTATTATATCGCATCGTATCGTATCATATCGTATCGCATCGTGTGTATCGTATCGCATCGTATCGTATACCAGGCCTACATCGTACGAAACATTCCACACAGTATGCCTGCACTGACCAGTCCAGAATCCGCAATTACAGAGTGAGGAGTGACCGGTCGACTGGATATGTTAGCACCTCTACTGTATCAAGGACTCATTTCCAGAAGACACGAGTCATCGCCCTGATGCTGGCTTAATGCCCGCCCACCGTCTACGACGCAGGCCCGACGTTAACACCTCGTAGCATCTATACTCATTTGTATTCGCCTATTACAGTGCACAGTACAAGAGATATCACTGCACACTCCATATCTTTGAACAGTTTGGAGCACTATATAAAATATATCAAATTAAAGTTCGGAACGATCTCAATGTGACGGATTATACTGCTTTTTATTCCACGATATTTATTCAAAATATGCCATGTGGTCCACAAATGACACAAGGGAGGCGCAGAAGTGAGGAATTGACCGGTCATCACCGGACATCGTAATCATACCGTATCCCCAGAAAACAGGAGACAACGGCCCAATGCTGGTTTATTGTTGGTCCACCGTCTACGACGCAGTCTGAGCATAAAACCAGCATTGAGAAGCCACAGAAGGGACGAGTGGACTTGTCATCACCTGCACTATTTGGACCTGATCACTTGTCTACCTCCGCCAAGTGGACTACTTTCGTGGCGTCGCACAGCCCGCGTGTTCTCAGACCACCCCCCACTGGACACACGACGTTATTGCAGCGTTGAATCAACGTCATTGTCATTGACGTAAATTCAACGTCGCAACACGGCGTGTGCCCAATTTGCCACATCAGCAACCAGTCTTGAATCTACGGCCAACCTTCGATTTTCAGCCGTCTTTAAAAAAGAGCCAAAAAATGCAGATGCAGTAAAAACAGCAGCAGAATGCCGTAAGCTGCCTCTGCCATCGAAGCAACACATCCATTATATCGTCCCCTTAGATATGAAAGGGTGTATCTGCCACTTTACAAAGTGGCAGATACACCCTTTCATATCTAAGGGGACGATATAGCCTATATATTATATTTAATTACCAGCATGACGTATATTACTATTTACGCATCACATATTGGCACATTACTGGCGCATCACATACTGGCACATTAAAAAACATTCATGGCATAGGAAACGGTAAAATGCAGGGCTGTAGCATGCGGGGGGTAGGGGGGTAGGGGGGAGGACAAACTTGTAAAATGGTTCATTTCGTCCAAATATTGGGGGATGCAAGTCCTCAACCCCCCCCCCCCCCCCCCAACTGCCCCACCTGGATTTTGCCTCAGGCTACGGCTCTGTAATGCATAACATTTTTTTAGATTAGGCCTATATTTAGTAACTGTATCGTCTGCACAAATGTACATAACTAAAACTAATCTCTTCTGTGCAAATACTACGATGTTGATGTTTTTATGGGGGTTCGCTCTCTCGCCGAAATAAACAGACTCCGTGGATACAGCTGTGATGGATGATGCAAAAATAAATATACCATTCGTAAAATTGGGGAATACAGCTAGTACGTACAGCTGTTATTCTCGTCCTAAATCAATCGTATCGTATCGTCTTGCATCACCTTCTATCGTAGTGTATCGTACTATAATATTATATTTTGTCGTATCGTATTATATACAGGTAGACACAAGCCCAATGCTGTGTGAAAGCATTGCCAACGTCGCAGACGTTGGCAATGCTTTCACACAGTATTAGGCCAATGTTGTCATGCAGTAAACTGGGCATTTTTGGCTGTGTATTTCTCGATGAGTATAATAGTGTTTTGGAAAGCTGATCCAGTGGTACAGTATCTTGTATCTGGCGCATGGACATACACAGCTCGTGGAGCCTCGCAGAGCGGGGAGGTGTTGACAGGTCTAGATCCATCTGCACTGTCTGGATCCTAAATCCTGGCTACCAAAAGCTCATCCTCCACATCGCGAATCTGGAGAGCACTCAGATCTACCTGTACCAGGAATCACACTAACCTGGTGAATGAATTCCACGCATTTCTCAGTGGATTTTTAACCCTTGAAGCGTTAAGCACGATTATAGTTGTTTTTATTCACTTTTAATAGCCGTTAAATCACTGTTATCGGGAACAAAATCTGTTTTTAAACATGAAGATTTGTAAATTACACCCACCTGAAAAAAATATTCAAATTTTCACCCACTTGAAGTTGTGTCTCGCTACCGCGATCCACAACTTCAAGGGGGTGAAAAATTAAATATTTTAATTCAGCGGCTTAAGGGTCAACCAATTGATGTTATATAATACATTGGGGAATTTCTTGGACAACCTATAAAAAAATAAAAAATAAATGGATGAAATTAGGGCTAAAATGGACCATAAGAACCTATTGAGAATAGTGACGTAATACATACTCTCCTCACACGACACTAGATCCCATATGTTGGTGGCTAGAGACCAAGTACGTCAGCTTTCGCCTGGTCATTTATTTATTGTGAGGTTTTGGCTACCTCCATGGTCTATTTATTGGTTTCCTCATGAGTTCAGTAAGAGATACGTACCTCCATCTCTGGCCAGAGACGAGCACATGGCGCCAGCAAGGTGAAGGTCGACCAGCGACCATGACCCGAACTGACAAGAATAATGGTGTGTGGAACATTGATGTTTGAAGAGTGAGTGTCATTATAAAATGTCTTAGTTAGCTCGTTCTGCTTCATTTGACTATACCTATATTATGGTTCTACGGCCACTATAAATAGGTAATCTTTTAGTGCGGTGATCGACTTTAGACGTCAGATTACAGACGTCAGATACTGACGTCTAAAGTCGATCCCCGCGCTAAAAGGGCTAAGAGTATTTGTTCGCTTTATTTGTTTATCATATCGATCTTTGTTTTAATAATTCATAAAACAAACATTCAATTAAATGCACTTCCTGCCCAGACATGGGCTTATAGTTCAATTTAACCCGAATACCGCGACCCACAACTTCAAGTGGGTGAAAATTACTAATTTAATTTTAGGACAACCATTTGCAAATCTTAATGTTTAAACACTCATTTCGTTCCCAATGACATTGATTTAACCTGCTAATAAAACAGATCAAAAACGACTATAGTCGAGCTTACTAGTTAAGAGGGTAAAACGGTTTATTTATTCTAGCGCCCACCGTAATATATACTTCACAAATTTTGAAATGTTCACGGAATTTAACTGGACAGCATTCTGCTCGGGCAGGTAATAATATCTTCCCCTTGGATATGAAAGGGTGTATCTGCCACTTTGTAAAGTGGCAGATACACCCTTTCATATCAAAGATGAAGATATATTGCACAGTCAGAAAATGTGGAATTTGAAATGAAGGTCATCTCTCATCAATTGGCCAGCAATGCCCACCAATCACCCCATCCCCACCCCCGCACGGTGCCCCTCCCCCTCACCACTCGCATCAGCAGCAACGCCTTGGCAACAGACGCCCCTGGCAACGACCCTGGCAACACGTGGCAACAAAACGCCGCCCCTGGTCTGCTATAACTCATAGACATTTATGCAGCTGAAGAACCATTGGCCAGATACTGGACCAATATTTAAATCAGGGCCTGAGACGCTGCTCAACATCAAACCAACATTGGGTCAACGTCTCGTACCATACACTTGTTGACCATCGTGTAGAGTTTCAACGCCCGACCAGCTTCGAAACAACGTGGGTTCATTGTTCAGTAATTCAGCCAGATATATTCATGTTTTCTTATAACCTGCAGATAATTTTTTTTAAATTAGGTTTTAGATGAGAGAATTATCAGTGGATTTCCATCAGACGTAGGCCTGTGTCATCGAATTTCAAGTCAACCAGAAAAGTGAAACCAACTTGGGAATTTTATGCTATTAAAATAATTTTACATATCTTAACGAGATAAATAATAATAAACATTTCACGCAGTGGTAAATGATGCGTGCGGATTGTATTCATTCAATAAACGATTCTGGACATTTCAAACTAAAAAAAAATTCAGCCGCGTATTTATAGTTTTCTTGATAAATTACATACATAAAATAAGAAAATCGACAAAATAAGACCTGTTAAAGAATGAATAAATCAATGAATGAATGAGGCTAAACTGGGTCATGAGAACCCCCTCAGGATCGTGAGATGTGTAAAATGACACTGATCTCCAGAAACAGGATTATATACTCGAAGGCTATAGCGGTCTGGGGACTCCGCAATACTCAACCTATACGAGTGAGCGGGAGGAAACTTTTTTTTCAATAAAATATGAACACCAGAGACAGACGGTAGTGTTTAACCCTTTCAGTGCGGGGATCGACTTTAGACGTCAGAATCTGACGTCTGTAGACGTCAGATTCTGACGTCTGAAGTAGGTCCGCGCACAAAAAAGTTAAAACATTTATAATAGCGGTATATCCATAACATAAGTATTAAAATAGAGCGGAAGGAGCTGACTAAGACATTTACGATGATTTCAAATTGAAAAAAACCCTTTGATCTCTTGGCTTATGTACAAATATTTCAGCGCAAAACCACTAAACCATATAAATTATGGGAGTCCACCGGAAAAAGCACAACATCTAAGAAAAGTAAAATCTAATGAAATAAAGAATAATAAATATGTAACGTAGTTCTGTATGATGGGTTCTGATTTTTTTTTATTGACAGCCATAAATATTATGATGGATATTTCTAAAACTAAAAATATCAATTGATTTGCCCTAAGTACATAATTAAGTGTACTAAGCTCAACACTTCTAGTGCTTCTAGAATTTGTTGTAGCCTTTTAACATGATTTTAATTCTGTATGTGGTACCATGTAAATTGTCGTGTGATTTTAGCAAATTAACCATCTTGTATATACATGTACATATATTCTATCATTTTTATAACAAATAAGTCAGTAATGACTTTCCTTTATGTCGATAAAATATCTGTCTGTGTCTGTAGCAATTCAAGAACACATATTATATTTCTTGATTTTTAATGTTTTTGTTATTTTGGTTATTGATTGTTTTTGTATTAATTTTCAACATTATGCACCACGTGTCTTGCATAAAATTCAACCGGGTGTAGTTAACCAAATGATAGTTTTCTCATCACGTTATTATGCGTACAAAGTATCAGTGCACAGTAACGAGAGAAACGATCGACACGAGAAGACCCACAGATTGACTGACCCTTGCAGGTGTACATCAACCCTGTCTGAGGTGCCGCCCCTTACTCATCCGTGAGAACCAGTACTCAAGAAAGTACCCGCCCAGCAGGTACTGGGCAGTCACCCAGTGCTGGTTTAATGTTGTGCCAACGTCTCCGACGTTGGCACAACATTAAACCAGCACTGGGCCAACGTTCCGTCTCAATCTTCGCACCTATACCGCTGAGACGGAAATATATCGCAGCACAAAATAGAATCATTGCCCAAAAAAGCACACGTTTAATTTCTTAAATCGACAAATGAGAGGAGATGACGGTATCTTCGAAACTTTGAAATACACATGCATGCACGCGATATCATGCGTACGAGACCCTTTTCCATTTTCCTGAAATGTTTGGCAAACGATTCCCATATATGGAGCGAACCTGATTATCACATACATCATTATATAACCATAAGAAAATCATTTTACGTTATATACTTGAAATGTGAAATGCTCTATAAATGCAGACTGGGTTACATTTTTTGCAAAAACTCCAAATTCGCCTGTCGCCCAATGCAGCCACGACATGAGATAATTTGCGAAAAATTTATTGAATTAAAACTACTAAGTGCTCATTTAAATAATATAAATTTCCATTCACTTGAAGTTGTTAAGAGGTTGAAAGGTGGTACTATGAAAAATTAAAAACGTTATTATTTCTGTTGAAATATGACGTTTCCATGAAAATCGATGGAGAAATCAACGAAAAACAAGCGCGACTGGTTAATTTTGGCCTATGGTTCAGTAATATTGTCTTGGTGTGAAGACAGAGAGGAGCTATTCTGACGTCGGTAAAGACAAATCTGCCACGGTTCGCTTGTCGCACCTGACGGGTACCTTCTAAATGTAGACCCACCTCCTATCCCAGCAAACACAAAACATTTGTATAACATTTATACAACGTCGGCCCAACGTCTTCGACGTTGGTCCAACATTGTATAAAGTCATACAAATGTTTTGTGTTCACTGGGATAGCTGTTGTTCACTCACCGCCAGTGACTCTCCCCACGAACGAAAAAGACATGGGAGCTCCCAGAAGTCACAAGACGTTGCATCAATGTTGATTTAACGTTGGCGCAGCGACGTAGACGCCGCAGCAACATTAAACCAACGTAGATTCAACGTCTTGTCTCTGCTGGGGAGGCCTGTGTATCCGAAATAGAAATATACGATGAAGATTATATTGATGCAGACCACAACGACGATGTAAAATAAGTAGTTTATACCCAGTAAACACAAAAAAATGTATAACATTTGTACAATGTTAGACCAACTTCGAAGACGTTGGGCCGACGTTGTAGAAATATTATACAAATGTTTTCTGTTTACCGGGTAGCCCCCTAATTCACAGATGTGCAACATATATTATAAGCACATTCCGTAGTTATACAATATTTCTCTATTTAGTTATCAATTTCAAGTGTGTTTGGACTCGCAGTTACATGCGAAATAATTATACTCCAATATTAAAGAGCTTCGCAACAATATATTCAAAAGCAAAATGCATAACTACGCTTTTTATAATATTTTAGTCGTGGAATACTTGAGTTGAAGCTAAAGGCAGAAAAAACATCGTATATACAAGTAAAATGAGTGCAAATGTAAGAAATGATTTACATACAAAACAAGGCCTGAACCGCAGCAGCAATATATTAGATGCGCTTGAAAAAATGCATAGTCATTATTTATATGGTGGGCGGTTCACGTGCTTATACTGCCCTGCAAAGCCAAAAGGCAGTATCTGACTTGTAAAGTAAGCAGATACTGCCTTATGACTTAGCACGGCAGGATAGTTCCAGTAGCTTCAACTGACAGACTGGAATTTCAGAATTATTACCAGACAGCCGACAAACAGGAGACGTTTACCCAGCGTTGTTTCAATGTTGGGCTAATGTCGAAGACTTGGCCCGGCATTGAAACAACGCTGGGCCAACGTCTCGTGTCAGTCCTGTCGCTGTGACGACCCATCTACTGAACTGTGAATATATTTCATCCCCCACGTTGACAACGTAAGTGAATGTTACTATAAACCGGCGCGTATTTAATTTCAATTGCCCGTAACATTTCGCTGCATATATATGATTTTTATTAGGATACAGACAGACAGACAGACAGATATTTAGGATAGCGTATTACATTTTGACTTCTGAAACGTTCAGATTATTCGTCTTGATGCTTTATTGAACAGTGTATTCCTATAGCCGGCGATCAAAGCTGCCATTAGAAAGTTTAGGATAGTTTTCAAAATGTTGGAATAAATAACATATTGAGATATCTTTGTCACGTATTGAGCGTTTAAGAAATCCAGGGCTTAGAAGATCACATTGTTGAACAGTTTTTATAAAATATTGTATATAAGTATAATAATACGACGTAATTTTTAAATAATTATCATTCATTTACCGACGATATTCCAGTCAGAAATTGTCGAAAAAAATGCGTTTTTCAACACTATATTTTTCTTGAGTTCAGAGGGTCGTGTGTGGTACTTTAACCCGGTAGGTAGTTTAACAAGTACCCCAACAAATCTGACCAATTATCCCAGCAAACACGAGACATATTGACCCAATGCCGGTTTAATGTTGGGCCAGCGTCGAAGACGGTGGCCCACCCATTCAACCGGAATTGGTATACGTGTATTAATGTCTCGTGTCTTGTGAGAATAAAGATGCGTGAGAGCATCAAGCTGTAAACAGGCTGAAATTCCACCGAGTCTCATCGTCAAAGGACCGTATCCGACACATTACAAGAAGCAGATACTGCCCTTTAATTAGGTAATACAGTAGATCTGGTAATATTCGCGAGGTTTTAATTGTCGCGAATTTCGCGAGTAGGTCAAATTCGCGAATTCAAGAATCTCGCGAAAACTATTATTATAGAAACGTTACTGAGGAAAAATGAAAATTCGCGAATTCTAAACTTCACGAAAAGTCCCAAAATCAAACATTCGCGAAAATTTAAGCACGCGAAAATTACCAGATCTATACAGTATTGTGACGGTGTACATTATTTGCGCTTCCCAGCAGGGACAAGCGTTGAATCAATGTTTGATTTAACGTTGGTCTAGCATTGTAGACGGTGGACCAACGCTTAACCAATGTTGATTCAACGTCATGTGTCGGCTGGTTTATCACCGTCGCTCTTACATACATTCAACCAGAAATACATACATGTATTAGACATAAAGAGTATTGTGTATTTTTGATTCAACCAATATTCTCATCAAACTCGAGACGTTGACCCAATTCCGGGTTATTGTTGGCCAACCGTCTTCGACGCTGGCGCGCATTGACCCGAAATCGTGTTTGCTGGGACGTCTTCTTAATGGGAGATATCATCGTTGACTGACCATGAACCATGATATTACACTGCCGTGCAAAGCCAAAAGGCAGCGTCTGCTTACTTTACAGGTAAGCAGATACTGCCTTTTGGCTTTGCAGAGCACTGCAGGTGGGTTTATTAATGCCTATTAACTTGTCTAGAAGCATGGCACATTAATGATAGCATTTACCTGATATTTATTATATATATTTACACATCACCACAGAACAGGGCTGAGGGATAAAACTATAAAAAAATAATGTTTTTCAGCTTATAAATCTAATTTCACTGTGCAACATTAACTATAGTCTATAGACCTCGCTCACCATGTATGGTATTCTACCCCGACCGACACAAGAGTGGCTCAAAGTGGATGAACATGACCAGATCAGTCAATCACCCACGTCATTCAGTTTTTTTTTTAATCAGGGGGTGGAGTACCACACTTGGGCCCAACTTACCCGGGGAATATGGCCTGTTTAGTTCTGTTAGGGTGTTATTGCAGCTCTTTGTCAGCTAAGTTATCAGGTTATATCTTATTTAATTTTTTTACCCTTCTGAGGTTGTGTCTGGCTACCGCGATCGACAATCTCAGGTAGGTAAAAACGAATCATATTTATGTAATTGGAGACCAAACGATTGCAAATATAGATGTTTAAACAATCATTTCTTTTGGGCACAAAAATTAAAAAAACTTAATAATTAATTATAGTAATCCAGCAGAAACAAGACGTTGAATCAACGTTGATTTAACGTCGGTCTACGACGCTGAACCAACGTTAAACCACCATTGACTCAACGTCTTGTGTCTGCTCGGATATGTCAATATGGTGAACCATCCCGTCACACAGCATTCAAACAACATTCGAACAGCATTGCGAGAACATCCGTCAGTGTGTGAGTTACACGGAGGGGTGACAACTGCTGAATAGACCTGTCACCCGTTCTTACGGGATGAACCGTTATCGGTGCCGTCCGAGCTCACTTTGCGGTCGACCCCGGGCAAATTGTTCACATTTTTACGAGCCGTCGGTTTCTACATTAATCGCACTGACGGGTCGTCCGTCCTCAAAATCTAAAAAGCAGCAAGTACTGACTTTTCCAAGTGAGCATTTACTGCTTTTCAGTATTTGACGGCTGTCCTGTAGATCTGTACGCATTCTGAAATATTAGACAAAGCATATAGGCCTTAACACAAAGGGTATTCACATTGAAAACGTCACATGCATGATCGATGTTGGCTCAATATCGAGACAGCATCGTGGAAGAATAAAAATGTCCTGATTTTCAGAATCAGAATCAGAAATTGTTTATTTATTTCATAACAAATACAGAAGTAAAAATTATTGAAATTTGAATTATTTTTTTCATAACAAATAACGTTACAGATCTAATTCACATTTTATGAGATACTCCTGTATAGTGTATCCAAATGAAAAGTCAGAAAGTCCTTATTTTGCTTGATTTTTTTTAATGAATAATTTTCAGAACGTGCCGTTCGGTGTACCAAGAATACAAGGGTGCTTGAGATTTAAGTACTGCTAAACTCGTTGAATGGGTATACTTACAATCACATGCCGGTCACACGGTATATATGACTCACCAGCTAGACATTTTGAGGCCTCCATTCCGCTAAGTTTAATAAAATTGATCTAATTGATTAACTTTTTTTCTGGAAGCAATATTTGGAATCTAAACCAGTTTTTATTTAACTCATTATTTTGAACTCACTATTGTATATTTAGATCATTATAATCTCGATATTTCGGATTGTTAGCTCAGAATATTGTGAAGAATATAATTATTTGAGTTCACAACTGGATCTTGATATATTGAGTTATAATCTCAATAAATCGAGCTATGCTGACCTATGCACTCAGTGAGCTGATAATGTTGAGTTATAACTCACTATAAAGAGTTATGAACTCAATATGTTGAGTTGCTAAGTCAATATCGTCGCCTCGGAGATAAAGGATCCTATCTGCCACTCTGACGAGTGTCAGATAGGATCTTTTAGCTCCAAGGCGACGATATATTTCGTTCTATTTCATTGAATCGCCAAATCAGCATATTGATATTAAATTCCGAATGCCGTCGCTTCTGAAATGTCTTACTTTCTCCATTAGAAACGTTAAGTTCGATATTAACATGAATAAGTTGAGATTACTAGTGATATTAAGATTTTTTATTGGGGTTGACCCCTAGCAGTGTGCATATTGGCCATTAAATGGCTACTATGAAAACTGCTTAGGCCAACCCCAATAAAAATATATATCCTGAACATAATTGAAATTTTGGTTTTGTCCATACTGGTGGAGCCATCAACAGACATGTGTACTCAAGACGACGTAGCTGCTTAGGACTAAAACCTAAATTGGTCTTCTCCTTTTAAACGTTTATACACATGCAGTGACGTGGCCTTTAACTGTCATCCGCAATTCAACATCAGGCTCGTGCACCGTTGACAGGATAAGATATACCCAGAAAGCACCGCCCTCGTTACTGTGACCGCAAGGGCAAACGCCACCTGGTGAATATATATAAACCAAACTTACGAATATAGGCAAGTCCTTAACTCGTAAAATGCCGATCTCGTCTATGGAAGAAGATGTAAATCATAGTCAATTCACACCTGCCGCATAATCTCTCATGCATTGGAGTTGTTTTTTTATTAACCTCTTCACTTCCAGGCCGAAGTGCATACCAGGATCCACGGATCTTGGTATAACTATAGTAAATCCGACGGAAATTTCCGTCATGTATGGTTACATACATTGACGAATGACGACGGAAATTTCCGTCATGTATGGTAGTGAAGGGGTTAATGCAAAGACGCTATTTAGTGTTTTTTATTTGTCCGTCAAACAACAAAAAGTAAAAAAAACCATGAACATTAAATCGGTTATTAGCAGATGCTTAGATTCAAATTGTACCCGCGTAAGTAATTCTTACCCACGTCATAAAATAATCTCGTTTCAAAAACAGTGCAGTAGCATAATAATCTCGTGTTCAACGGGTTAAAGTTGTGAGTCGCGCTGTCGCGGTAGCGAAACACGACTTTGAGAGCATGGGTGGAAATTTAAAGTTTATAAAATGGCGCTTTAAGATTTAACAAGAACTATCTTGTTCGAAAAAATGTCAACGTGAACAAGACATCTGAGGTTTCAAGCTACCGTGGGGAACAGCATGTCAGATGTCATGTTGACCTGGGGCTATATAAGTGGGACCTTTACATATACCTAAGACGCCATAAACAATACAGAGAAATTCCCGGGCAGAATAAAGTATATGTCGAAACTTTCACGCGATCCTCGCTTTTTTCGCAAAAACGTCGGCATTACGAAACTAAAACTGCACCGTTATTTTTTTTTTAAATGTGTTAAAAACCTATCTAATTACGGGTCTATAGCACGACAAGGGTTAACGCAATTTACAGCTCTATTATTAACCCTTAAAGCCCTATATTAAAAAAAACTAGATTTTCAACCACTTGAAGTTGTGTCTCGCTACCGCGACACACAGCTTCAAGTGGGTGAAAATTACTCATATTTGTAATAATTTGTCACGAAACATTTAGAAATTCTGATGGTTAAAAACCCATTTAATACAAAATAACAATGATTTAAAAATATATAATTCGTCGCCTCGGAGCTAAAGGATCCTATCTGCCACTCTCACGAGTGTCAGATAGGATCCTTTAGCTCCGAGGCGACGATATGCCGCGACCCACAACGTCAAGTGGGTGAAAATTACTCATATTTGTAAGGATTTTTCACGAAACATTCGGAAATTTTGCTGGTTAAAAACCCATTTAATTCCAAATAACGGTGATTTAAATATATATATATATATAATTAAAATAAAACAGTTTTAAAACGGCTATAGCGGTGGAAGGGTCAACGTATATTCTATTCGTTAGTCGACAGGGCACATATGCAAAATACCAATGGCTAATAATGTTTTTACTCTGTATAAATATGTTTGAATAAATAAATAAATAATTAAACACTTGAATTGATTGATTCAATTGAAACATGTATAGATGCGATGTATTTATTTTGAGAAGCGGTGTTTAATCCGATAAAAGAAACGGACTGAAACCTGAAAATTGTACCCGCTGAAAAATATGCCTATTTACAGCAGAAAACACTGTACTACCTGGAGGTTTTGATTATTACATTTCTATCGCGAGGCAAGTGGCGAGTGCGGAAGTATTGTAGCTCTTCTCTTCCCATCAGTGACCGCAAACAATGAAGAAGAATGATTGACTGATCTCTTTAACCGCTCAGTTAAACTATTTAAATTTTCACCCCACATTGTTCATATTATATGTCATTATGCAATTCCGCGTCATGTTCGTGTCGATTTTAATTAATTGTGTTTTTTAAATAACATATACCACATAAAAGTCTGAAAAGCACACAATGTGTTATATAACAGTTACTATTACAATGTCTATTCACAATATACTCCTACGTTTAAGTGAATGATTTACATGTATACACGTTGAGACTAGTAGACCTATACCCATGTTTAAATCTTCCACTTGTAAAATGATATTGGAAGAGGCGTCAATTGGGGGGGGGGGGGGGTGTCATGATAAACTGGACACTGAAGCAGCAAATAATAATAGAATTTAAAATGTGCCCGTTCAATGCTGCTCCGCAAAGTTAAAATACGTTATCTGCTTACTTATAAAGTAATCGGATACTGCCTTTTGGCTTTGCATAGAACAGTAATGGAAGGGATTAACCCTTTAACCGCCAAATTATTTAATCTGAATTTTCACCCGCTTGAAGTTGTGTCTCGCTGACGCGATCCTCAACTTCAAGTGAGTGAAAATTATTCAGATTTGACAAAATGGAAGTCAACTGTTTTCAAATATTGCTGATTGATGTCATATTTTATTTTTCTAACATGTTTAAAAGGTGGCACTTAATGTGCTAATAAAAATAAAAACCCGAATATATGCGACACCGGCGGTTAAAGGGTTAAAACGATCCTTGTCATGATCCAAAGGCTGCTTAAAACTATTGGGAGTTGTGGACACTGATTCACAAATTGATTTACCATGTCTATAACTAGCAGTAGTTATCTCTTTTTTTCTTTTTCTTCTCACATAAAGAATGTTTTGCTGAACACCTACTCTGAGACTGTTATGTTTCAATATTAATAGCAATTAGCCTATAAAGTTATCTAAATCAATTAATATCAGGATTCACTTTTGAAATTAACATCGTGTTGTTTTGCTGTGTATTTCTAAAATATCATTATCTATCTATACATATGTATAATCAAGTGGCCCCTTCGATAGAGTGTTAATATCTTACCTCAGCAGGAGTCTCTTGATATATTCTACTCACCGTGATTATTACAATATTATATTACAATATATACATTGTATAACAATATATACAATATTACAATATAATATCTATATGTCAGCCTATTATCAATGTTTATGTCAAATACATTTTTGATTGATTAATTGATTGATTGATTGATTGATTGATTAATTGATTGATTGATTGATTGATTGATTGATTGATTGATTGATTGATTGATTGATTGATTGATTGATTGATTGATTGATTGATTGATTGATTGATTGATTGATTGATTGATTGATTGATTGATTAATTGATTGATTGATTGATTGATTGATTGATTGAATTTTGCTCGAACTGGAAAAAAAAGTTGTAACATAGTCGTTTCTGGTGCTAAAGAAACAGATAGAAGCTCCAGTGTTTGTTGACATTTCTTCCAGGTGTAACCATGGAAACTAATATCCAGGAAACTAGATAAATTAACCCGATGCCCAATATTGCTGTAATGTTGGTCCGGCGTCTGCGACGCCGGCCCAACATTACAGCAGCATTGGGTCGACGTGTGTTGTTGACTTGGCGAAAGCTTCTGTGGATTGTTCTCGGTGTTTCGTGGTGTTCGTTCCGGGTAGAGCTATCGTGGCCGCGGGGCCCTGGCTCAGCGCCACGCGTCGGATTCAATAAAACCAGGAACAACTCCAGAAATTGTTAGAACTGCAGAATGCTTGCTCTGGCATTTCTGCGGGGAGGCAGGGGATCAAAGAACGAGGCTTTGCGATATAACGTCCGCGTATCTGCCACTAAAGTGGCAGATACAACCTTTCACACCCCAGGGGCGATATACCAAACAAAAAACAAAATAATGCAACATTCCTCCTGTTGGATTGACATGCTTTTTGAGTCGCCATTCTGTGAATGAGTCTATAGATTTGGCTGGCCTCGAACTGTTAACAATCTTTCAAAAGTGACATTTTTAGCGAAGCTTTCGCGCAAAACCATAGACTATTTCGTCGCCTCGGAGCTGAAGGATCCCATCTGACACTCGTCAGAGTGGCAGATCGATTTTCAGGTCGATCGGGATTGAGATCCACAGAACGGGATCACACGATATCGCAACATCGGGCCGGATGAAGCCGAATGCACAACAACGGTGGGGCTCCCGATGCTACATTCTTCACAGATGTGCAGCCACATTTCTGTATCATACACTGTTGCTGGCGACGTCACATGTTCCACAAAATATCATTTTCCGAAATTCATTAACCCTTTAACCGCCGGTGCCGCATGTATTCGGGTTTTCATTTTTTATTAGCACATTCCTATGTACCACCTTTTAAACATGTTAAAGATAAAATGTGACATCAATCAGCAATATTTGAAAACAGACGACCTCCATTTTGTCAAATCTGGAAATTCAAATTGAATAATTTGGCGGTTAAAAGGTTAAGACTTTGCTCACTTTGTGTTTTGACATAAAAAAACAGCCACAATCCTACCGTAATGGTTTGATCAAAATGCGCGCCATTGAAATGCTGTTGTATTAATCCTATAGGCCTAACCGCCAAATTATTTAATTGGAATTTTCACTCATTTGAAGTTGTGCCAAGTGAGTGAAAATAATTCAATAATAATAGGTTGTAGCTTTTTGTTACCTGAGGCCTACAACGTCGTATGCCCCGTGGGTAACTGTATCAGAGCTAGCAATGTCAGCAGGTGAAGACTAATATTAGTTAGCCAATAGAGGCTACAAGATATCAATATTATTGCGAAAAGTATATTTCTAATAGTTTAGGCTTGTAACCTCGTAACAATAGGCATTGACCTAGACTTAAACTTTGAAAACCTCTCAAGGTCATCCGAAAACAGACTCAAGGTGGTTCCACATCTAAATAGAAGCTGGAAGGCATAGAGATGATGTGTGGAAAATTACATGCTTTTATGAACTTTTGCACAATTGTTTCGCTATCTGCTCTGCTATAAATATTTATTTTTATACCATAAACGTGTATGACCTGCAAAACATCAGTCTCTGCTTTGCGTAAAACGTCAAATTTACGTTGACTGGAATCAGTGCCATATGTCTACTGGGAAATACGCCGTCATGATCAAATTAGACGTTGGCTGGAACAAACCCTCCGCCAGTCCACATTCCTAGCTTCCGGGAACCGGCGTGGAGATATAGGCCTAACCTACCAAACATACCCAAAGTCGGTCCAATGTTTGGCCTAATCCTGGGCCATCGTCGCAGACGGTGGGCCAGCATTGAACCAACGCCTGGTCAACGCCGCGTGCCTCTCCGGGAACGAAGTCTTAATTATAAGGTATCACCGCACAAGTTGAAAGTCAGTCACCTGGAGCAAAGGGAGATTCTCGGCCGAAGACAAAAATCCCCGAGGCAATCAGCCAGGTCAGTACCTCCCAAGATGCCACCGAAGATATACAGTTCAGTATGATTAGCTCTTCTATAGAGTCTCTGTATTATTCTCATTTCCATTCATCTTGAGCTGCCGCAATTCACACCTAAATGTGAATGAAAACCACATGTTTTTTTAATTTATTATATAATACCCAAGTATAGCATCTCATATGAAAATTCGGAACCTCCTTATTTTGATGGATTGCATGCTTTTTTGTCCAATTGATTTTCGTTTTCAAAATATGCCATGGGTGCACAAATTCGTGAGGGCTCCTTAATGTATGTGTAACATGATTTAATGTTACAGTGTGTAGTCTACACACTAGTGTACATCTTTGTGTACATGACTTCTGTGTGAACAGACTAGTGTATATCTATGTCCAGTGGCGGATCCAAGGGGGGGGGGGGGTTGAATCTCACCTTATTTAGGGGTTTCCTTATGATTTGGTGATATACTGAGTGAGAAACAGTGCTAAATATTCCTTAGATTGCATGAGAAAACCTTTAGAAATCAAAAATTTCCACGGGACTGGACCCTCGACCCCTTTACAGTAAAAGATTTTTGTCAAATTTTAACCCCCTGATGTGTACAAAAGTTGGTGTCCCCGTCTGTACATACTAGTGCATCTCTATGTGTACATGCTTTGGTGTTCCTGTGTGTACAGACTATAGTATATATGTATATAGTATATACATGACATAGTGTTCTCGTGTGTACAGACTATGGTGTGTATAAATATATATGTGTGTACATGATTTAGTGTTCTCGTGTGTACATACTAGTGTAGATCTATGTGTACATGACTTAGTGTTTCCGTGTGTACAGACTAGGGTATATTTATGCGTAGGCCTACATGACTTCACCATGATAACATCACAAGGCTCTGACACAGAGACCTCCATTTTTATATAGATCAGTTCTAATACGATGACTATAGATTTCGCAAGCTGATAAAAACCTATTTTTAATAGGCACTCGAAATTAGTCTCAGTTCCATGAGACCCGAATTTTCCAGTAGAAGGGGGAGTGTCGTTTTTACACAGCTTTCTGTGTACATAAAATGGCGGCCAGTGTTCTGCGGCGAAGCGAGTACAGAAGACTGGTCATGCCGTGTAACATGACCTAGCGCTCCCGTCTTTACAGATTAGTGTATATATGTACATGATTTGGTGTTCCGCTGTGTACAGACTAGTGCATAACTATGTGTACATGACTTAATGTTCTCGTGTGTACATACTAGTGTAGGCCTATATCTATGTGTAGGCCTACATGACTTCCGTGTGCACAGACTAGTGTAGGCTATATCCACGTAGGCCTATGCAAGACTTAGCGCTCTTCTGGGATGTTTTGCAACAGAGAAATACCGTAGACGCTGTTATCCTCGGTTTGTATTTGAAAAAAATAAAACGACTGTTAAAAAATTGATGGTATTTCTGTAGCAGATCACTGCGAAGTGACTATTTTTGTTGGCTGTTTTTTAAGAGAGAAAGAAAAACTGCAGAGGAATCGACAAAGATTATCTCTCCGCTTTTGTCAGCTTCACTCTCGCCCCCATTTTCCCCATAATCTCATGTTCACGTGTATGACGGATGATCTGATTATATATTCGATGTATAATTCACAACCCTGCAAATTCGAGGCGTTGACCCAATGCTGGTTTAATGCTGGGCCAGTGTCGTAGACGGTGCGCTCACGCAATTTCCAGCTTTAAATGACAAAAAATATTTTCTGAAAAGATACATGTTCTAAATCGAGTTACTTGTCTAACTGAGCATCCACCACAAACTATATTATCCATTTTCAGTCACATATTGCTTGGCGTAAACATGTTTAAAACCGTACATATATAGCCTACGGGCCTAGCAGGACAAGTGTTAAACCTTGATTCAATCAGCATTGTTTTTTTATTTATTTATTAAGATGTGCCGAATTTATCCAAGACGACACCACTAATTAGGATCCCAGTGGACGAAAAACTTTGATCCTGAAGGCTGGCTTAATGGTGTGTCAGCGTCCCAGACGGTGGACCAACATTAAGCCAACATTGGGTCATAGTCTTGTGTTAGCTTGGGAGGCCAGTGCAATAACCCAGAGATAATTAATTAGCCACCATGTCAGGTCACAAAAAAGGGGGAAAAACGTTACAGCATGGAAAACAACAGCTGATGGCACCTACAAGGATAATCTCGCACAACCCCCGTTGAGTTATATACCCATGCTCATATTGTGTCACACTGTGCATTAAAAATAGTTTTCAATATGGCGGCGCACATACAGTCGCCGCCATATATACTCAGGTACTACAGAATTATAATTATTATGAAAAATAAACAAGTTTTTATCCCATGACATGATTGGAAGCTCCCGACCCGTATTTTCGTACAAGTTACAAAATATCGTAGGCTTCCGATTGGTCGAGATAGCCATCTCAACCAATGCGATATATTGTAAATTGTACCCAGAACCGAGGTCATTAAATTTTGTCCGTCATAGATGAGAATGTTGACTTATGTTAAATGTTGAAAATGTCCGAATGGTGGTTCAATATTGGGCCAGCGTCTGCGACGCTAGCCAAACATTGCACCAACATTGGGTCAACATCTCGTGTTTACTGGCAATGTTCACAGTGTAGCTGACACTGGGTACCGTCTCGCGGCCGAAGTGAATCGGCAGCACTCGGAGTGTGTGTGTATATATAAAGACATGGGTATCAACTACACAGCCATGCGCGTCCAAAATATCGGCAGTCCCTTTACAATACATCGCCTAGCTGAGTAATATTAAATTCTAACAAACCAAATCAAGTGTAAAGTCATTGAATGATAATTATTCTTTGCATATGTTACAAAATACCACCTCCGGGAAGGCAAAAAAACGCAACAATTCTCTATAAATAGGGGCACATTTTGTTTGCCGTCATTTCTCGACACGAACCCATCACACTTTCGGTACCGCCCACTTTTCAAGGCAATCTGAGAAAACAACGTATTTTACAACAAAGCTCACGAATTATAACTTGCCGTGTGGCATATTAAAATATATTTTTGTCCTGAAGACATCACAAAGTAAGAAAACGAAAAAAAAATCATTCGTTGTTTCACTTTATCGACAAATGGTCAGTTAATTTACTCAGTGGCAGACTAACTTATGCAACAGGTATCCACTCGCTACCAGCATACACGATGCGTTGAATCAATGTTGGCGCGATGTTATACCATCGCCTGCAGCATTAGCCCGATACGAAAACAGCATCGGGTGAACGCTGTGTAGGTACCAGCATCATAACAACAGCCTCTATAACATACAAATTCGTTGATAGAAAACGAGAATTAAACACATGCACTGCTGTCGTGATTGTGCAGAATTAACCTTACGTCAAAGATGATTGTTGAATGGTAAGATAAAACAAATCGTATCTTTATTTTCGATGACAAATATATAAGATACATGAAAATAATAACAATATACTTAATTACATGGTCAATTGGGTACCGACGTTTAATCACACAGTTTATTACACAGAAATAACCAGTGCTCAGATGAAGAAGGGTCTAGATTTATGGTGGTGCATGGAAAATATCAGCCATAATATAGGCTATTGACTTATTTTCGTCTTGTTTATTGTTTCACGATGAACAATTAGACAGAGAACGTAGTATTATCAGCTATGTCAGCTTGGTAAAGACAATAGACACAGGCATAGCGTTACTACTCAAAATGGCCTTACATAGTTTGTTGCTTACGATTTTTTTCTCGAGAACACGCCTTCACAGCATATGCTTCACAAAGCGTTCTAATGTCTGTTTGTAAACCTGTGGCATTGTTCTGTCGTATACTGTCACGTTTAGGAATTGAATGAGATGTAATTTTATATTATCCAAAGTAGCAGAAGTATCTACATTTACTAATATTAATAGCCTGGTGGCAGAATCTTTAATGTGCTCTAGAAATAGGTTTAGTGGTAAAACTTTGTTACCATGTGGAAAACATTTTTATGTCTCCGTTCGCCTGCGGCCAAAGGCATTATGTTGTCGGGTTGTCCGTCCGTCCGTCCAACCGTCCGTCCGTCCGTAATATAAAAATGTATTTTAAGTTTTTTTTTGCACTTAACGCAGTAATCTCTCTGTATAACATTTCTTTACGAGCGGGGAGGATCAGGCCGGGGGTGGGGGGGTAAAGGCTAAAATGATTTTTTTGCCAGGGGGAAGGCGGGGGTCAAAACAAATTTGATTAAAAATGTAGGGGGTCAAGGCAAAATATTATTTTGTTCTTTCGAATGGGAGGGTAAGTCAGGAAGGGCAATGATCAATGCCAATTTAGAAATATACAGACAGGGTGGGCACATGGAGTGGGGAGGTTAACAAATACTTTTTTACGTTTTTTTTCCATTTAACACAACGAATTAGAACAAATAAACAGGGGGGTAAGGGCAATGTTTTTCAGTAGCCTCTTCAGTTTTTTTTTCGGGTGGGGGGGAGGCAGGTGGGTACGTCAAACGAATATATTATTTTACTTTTATTATTTTAATTATTTTGCAAAAAGGATCTTCTGATTTAATTTATATTGGTGTGGTGGGGGGGTTTGTCAGGTAGGTCAAAAATATTTTTATTTATTTTGACTGTGTTTTAAAAAAAATATAAGGTATATTTGGTTTCAGTTATTTTTGTGTGGGGGGAGGTACGATGTAGAGCAAAGATATATTAATTTTGACTGTCCTTAAAAAAATAGGGGGTTTTAACAACGGAGGCATCATCGACCCCTGCGTCGATTCACGTTTTTAGTTTTATCATGTTTATTGTCTATTAGGGTGTCAGGTTTAAGAAAACGTGGTTTCCGTTGCCGCATCATGCGTTTTTCATATAATAAATATGCTTATATGGGGGTACCCCGAAACCTGTCTATATTTTAAGGGGTAGGGTTACGTAAGCGTCTTTCGTTGCTGTTATGATTTACCTATCAACACATGTACTAAGTCTGATAACAGATACTTAAATTTCTGTTCTAATGATGTGCTGCACGTTGTCAGATGTTGAAACATAATTATTATTAGAAAATAAATAGAATCAACAACAAAACACACTATTGAAATTGTGAAACGCCATTCCAGTGGTGCAAGTGACTGCAACATTTTTTTGTAACTGAATCAGCTTACGCGCAATATTTGTCAACAAAAAAGTCTTACCAGTGCCGGCCTGTCCACATATGACTAGATTGTGGCCCTGACACGCAAATTCTAATGCCCTATCCTGACTGTTTGTTGATAACTTATTTCCTTGTTAAAAGCATTTATTTTATAAAGATCAATGAATGACTGTGCTGTCATCGTAATGGCAATAATAGAAGTCGAATTTGTATGATCGTAGCCCCTTTGCTTTTATGCTGGTAGGTGCACAGCAGATACGGGACGTTGATCCGATGCTGTTTTCCTGCTGGGCTGACGTTGCATGCGATGGAATAACATCGCGCCAACATTAATTCAGCGTATCGTGTATGCTGGTGGCTAGTGGACACCTGTTGCATAACATATTCTGGCTTGTGAGTGAAATAACCGTCGATTTGTTGATAAAGTAAGATAACTAATGTTTTTTTTCGTTTTTTTTAATTTTGTGAAATATTCAGAACAAAGAGAGATGGTGATATGCCACACGGCAAGTTATAATTCGTGATCTTTGTTATATAATACGTTGTTTTATCAGATTGCCTTGAAAAGTGGGCGGTACCGAAAGTGTGATGGGTTCGTGTCGAGAAATGACGACAAACAAAATGTACCCGTATTTATGGAGAATTGTGGTGTTATTCGCCTTCCCGGAGGTGTTATTTTGTAACATATGCAAAGAATAATTATCATTCGATGACTTTACACTTGATTTGGTTTGTTTGGATTTAATATTACTCAGCTAGGCGATGTATTGTGAAGGGACTGTAGGTATTTTGGACGAGAATGACACGCTCGCCTGCAAGTGAGATATAGATGGGGACACTTAGTGACCGGAGATTGAACCGGATCTGAGACCCAGAGTCTTAAAAAAGAACACGACAAACAAAATGTACCCGTATTTATGGAGAATTGTGGTGTTATTCGCCTTCCCGGAGGTGTTATTTTGTAACATATGCAAAGAATAATTATCATTCGATCACTTTACACTTGATTTGGTTTATTACTTTCATGACAGCATTAAACTTCTGGCTGAACTCAGCATGCTCGGTCGCTATAAACACAAACACCATCTCAATTGCATGCGAGCGTGGAGAATGACTGTCGAGCTGCTACCCATGTCTTTATATATACACACACTCTCCGAGTGCTGCCGATTCACTTCGGCAGCGAGACGGTACCCAGTGGTAGCTGATGCTGTCATCGGCGGAATCCTTCCTGCTAGCCGTGGACGAGCCCAAAGGTGTGGGCCGTGGATGGCTGTATTCGTTTTACCTGGGAAAATCAGCGTTTTACGACATGATGGTGACTGAGAGCGATCTTGACTCCAAGGTCCGAAAAATGTCTGAACATTTTAATGGCTGTGTGACAAAATGAGCTGAACATGCGATCGTGTAGCTTAAATGGTACTGATTATAATCAATATATTAGCGACCTGAATAATCGAGGCTAAGTCTTAGATATGACCGTAGAAAGAAAAATCTCACGATTTTGTATGGGCGCAATCTGTGGCTGAAACAGTTAGCTTCAAATTTGTTTCAGCCATGTTGGGGCATCCATCCTGCCATCACTGCCAGAGAAAGGTGATAGGAGCAGATCTCCCTGCAAAGACAAACAGCAGTAACTGTTTACTTTACAAGTAAGCAGTTACTGCTGTATTCCTTTGCCCACAGGTCAACACCGTGCAGTATCTTGTTACTCTACTAATGTTGTGTGTGTGTCTGTTTGTCGAACACGTGTATGCGTGGCTTGAAAAAGCTGGTATAAAGTATCGTTTGTGAAAAACTATGCAAAAATAATATTAGAAATTATGTCAAGCACACCACCTAGTTTTAGACGTAGTTCTCATTAAGATCACCATTGCCAGGTGCCCCAACAAACAATAAATGTATTTTATGGCTAGAATAGGCCTACTGCAGTAGGCCTATGATAAATAATTCAACAATATGTAGGCCTATAGGCCTAAAATTGGCGCGACCTACAATTTAAGCTGGTGAAAAAAAGAACTTATATTAAAATCGTCGTGAGTGTGTATTTGTGGATCCACCTGCATGTATGTAGAAACCTCTATGGAGGAGGGCAACATGCATGCAAATATTTCTGATCAGCGAGAAGCAACCCCTAAAATCTTTCAAAATGCACGTTAAAATTGCTCAGCCTCAAAATAAATTCAAACGCTACAACATTCTCGATGGCGTCGTTGATCCAGCCCACGCCATCACACACAAGACGAGGCGACTCAACGTTGGTGTAATGTTGGCCACCTGGCACACAATAACCCAGAATATGGACAACGTCTCGTGTTCGTTGGAGTGGTGTTGACAAGACACCTTCGGTCCTCAGCAGGTTACAAGATAAACGACGTCAAGCTGCATCTGAAAACAAGATACACTGACCCAATGTTGTATTAATGTTGGCCCACCGTCTGCGACGGTGGACTAACAATAATCCAGCATTGGATCATGGTCTCTTGCTTCCTGTGAATAACCAGATAATACAGACACGTTACAACATCTAGACAAAAATTCCGTTTCTATCGTAAATTTGGAGAAAGAGCCATGAGACTGTTGCACAGGCTATACAACATTCGGCGAGACCAGCGAGCACGATACGCTGAATAAGTGGTGGCCTAGTGTTGGGCCGGTGTCGCAGACGGTGGGCCAGCATTAAACCAACGTCTCGTGTTTTTGCCGGGCGGTTGGCGGCTGCGCTGAAGCTGCTGGATGGAAATCACAAGGTATCGCGTAACAAAATAAGCGTCTGACCCACGTAACTGGCTAGGTGTGTCTAGGTGGAAAAAAGTGAAATCTCGCCTACGCCAGCCCCACTGCTCTAACACGGAGCGGCGAAAATCTGATCATAGAAGTATTTGCTAACTATATGATCTTATGATAGAATGTATCTGGAACAACAGTCAGCCCTGTCAGCGCGGGAACCGTCTTTAGACGTCAGAATCTCGTACTGAAAGAATTAAAATATTTCTAATCCCAGCAAACACGAGACGCTCACCCATTGTTGAGGTAATGTTGGCCTGACGTCTGCAACGTCGGGCCAACAATACCTCAACAATGGGTGAACATCTCGTGTTTGCTGGGATGGTGGTAGACCCATAACATGGGTATTCAAATAAATCGAAAATACCTGAATAAGACATGTGTGATGATTTCAAACTGGAAAAAACACTTTGCCCTCCAAACGTCCAAAATACACAACACAATTGTACCAAATTTTCAGGGATGATGGGGGAATATGCAGATATAATCACCAAAGATTCACCAAAGTTAACCCTAGAGCGCTGAACTATTCTTCATACAAACCATGGAGACCAAAGGGTTTTTCAATTTGAAATCATCATAAAAGTTTTAGTTAGCTCTTTCTGATTCATTTAAATACATGCATCATTTGGATAATCTATGTTAATACAGGTCTATATATATAGCCTACGGCCATATAAATATTTTAGGCCAACTCTTTCAGCGCGGAGATCGACATTAGACGTCAGAATCTGACGTCTACAGACGTCAGATTCTGATGTCGATCCCCGCGCTGTAAGGGTTAATGTGAATCCGACTATAGTAGATAACACCACAACACTATCTGTGCAGCGGTCTACCCGGAGCCCCAGGGGCCGAGCAGGGTCTCGCTCCACAAAATAAACCATGGTGTATACAGTATACCTCCCCGCGTGGCGAACCATCTTAATGCTGTAATATGTCAGTAATAATCACTAATAAATACAGTTAAATTTGAGAATATAATTTACGCAAAAAAATAATCCGTTCAGTTTGATCTGAGTTAACTCTTGAAGCGCAAAGTTAAATTGAGTTCAACCCTTTAAGCCCTCACGATGCATTAAAGCATCATTTTACATCTCTGAAAACAGACTTAATTTTCCTACAACCAAGGGTTTTAGAACAAAAATTTTCATGAAACTGGTTTACCATTACATGGTGATTTTTAATTTTTTTTAAACCTTATCAAATCATCTTCATCCACTACAAGTCGAGAATTGCGACAGCAATTCGCGGCTTGTAGTGGATGAAGATGACCATGGTAAATTCAGGCTTGAAAGGGTTAAATTTTCACCCACTTGAAGCTTGTGTCTCGCCACCGCGACTCACCACTTCTTGAAATGTTCTTTCCAGAAACCCCCCATTACTTTACTTTATACAGTCAATGGGATTAACTTTTACAAATTTACCAATTGTTGGATCAATGTTGGGCCAGCGTCGAAGACGGTGAACCAACATTGATTCAACAATGGGTCAAGGATAATTTTTTTGTTTTTAGCATGTTGTCTCACTTTTAAATCTTTTTTAAATAATCTAGCTCCTTATTGGTTATCAGATTTTTTCCCCTCCGTTTCTGAATATCATACTGTTTTAACATGTAATGCAGCAAGTAATACTCAGCAGCCTATTAAGTGTAATAATTCTCTATCATCTTGAAATGGGTCTAAACTCAAATAAGCTACATTTAGAAATAAGAATACATTTTCTGCATTTAAAATTAATATAACCTTAATATTTATATAAAGCCCCTGTATACATGTTTTGTTGATTTTACAAAAGCATTTGACTATATTGACAGATCAGCACTGTACTATAAATTACTGAGCAGAGGAATAGACGGCAATTTTTTAAATGTAATAAAGAGTATGTTCTCTAAAGCTGAGTGCCGTGTAAAGTGGGATTCATGCATCAGCGAGATATTAAAAAGCGAATTTGGTGTCCTGCAAGGTGGTATGCTCAGCCAAAAATTATTTACAGAATTTCAACTAAGTCAGCATTCCTGAAACAAAAGTTCTCATATTTAACACCTTGCCGTATCAGGTCTGACCGTCAGACTACCAGTCTGACCTTGACAACAGGTGTGTGTGAAGCGGGTACGAAAATGAGGGGTGCGAGCAACATGAATATTCATTATGACGTCACCGGTTTACTGACTGCAGCGTGGAGGTCACACTCAGGTCAGATTGTTTGGGCCGCCTGAATCAACTGTGAATTGGCCAGGGAGGAGGAGGGAGGAGGGGGGTTCTGAACACATAGCACATATACGGGTTATCCAGGTTCTGCCGGTGGCAGACAACTGGATAGATGAAGATGATATTTAACAAACGTCATACGTCAGAATCTGACAGCTTCTACTATGGTGATGACATAATAGAAAAAAATGAAAAATATAAATACCTTGGGGTTGTATATAGCACTAAATATCCTAAGCTGGTAAAGCAGTTTTATCTCTACACAAGCAATCTCGTCTCGTAGTCGGTAAATTGTCACCTGTTATTGCATTCAAGGTTTTTGATTGGCAAATACTGCCCATATTAGGGTATGCAAGTGATATATGGTATACCGGTGATAGTGTTAATGATTTGGAAAAAATACATCTAAAATTCATTAAATCAACGCTGGGTGTTAGAAAGCAAACACTCACTCCTGCAATTTATGGTGACACAGGACGGTTTCCATTGATTATCAGGCAACATGTTAAAGCTGTAAAATATTGGTGTAGAGTTCTAGACCTATCTCAGAACCACCCTGTCAGAAATGCCTACAATATGCTACTAGAGCTAGATGGCACTGAATTCACAAACTGGTGGTCGCGTATTCGGTCTGTCCTTGAACTAACCGGGCTAGACCAAGCTTGGGAGACGCAGCACATTGGCAATACAAATAAATTCATGCTTTCCTTTAAAGATTCAATAGTTAGAATATTTACACAGCGGTGGAGACAAGATATCGAGAGTTCAAGTAAGCTGCGCACATATTCATTAGTGACAAAATCTTTGTGTGTGGAACCATACATCTTGAACATAAAGGGGAACCACCTCATAACAGCAATGGCGAGATATAGAATGAGCTCACATGATTTAAAAATAGAGAGAGGACGATTCAATGATCCAATAACTCCAATAAACCAACGAATATGCACAAGGTGTGAATCAAACGAAATTGACGACGAAATACACCTTCTTCTCCACTGTAATGCCATGAACAATGAACGCGAAATCTTGCTTAATTCTATAGCCGGAATTATCAATATGCAACCAACAAATGATATTTTTCTATGAATTATGACATCTAGAGACATAACAGTGGTGAAGTCGCTAGCAAAATTTATCTATGATTGCTTTAAACAAATTAAGGGTTAAAAATATTGAGTATTATAAATGTAAATTCATATTCAAACTGAAATATTTTGTATGTGTGTCGTGCCGTGCGTGACTAGCATAAATAATTATTATCATCATGATCATGATTATGTGTCATTATTATTGTTTTAACGTTACATTTTTATGTAGAACAATCACAAGTCACCTGTCGCTATATTATCCATATTATCATGCCTTCAAGATCTGACTTGGGTATTACCACATATCAGGACGGCTGTTGCTCTCGGATCTTATTATTTTGGCTTTTTAGGGCCGGTTAGGGACGTTTCCGTCGCCTTTGTTATCAGACGAGGTGGGGCCTTATGGAGGATTTCAGAGTTGCTAAGTCAACTGATTTTCTCTATGAGGTCGGGAATGTTTTTCTTCGATTGTAACTCCAAGTATGTGGTACTAACTAGGTCGTGAGTGAAATTTTATGAACTAAAAAATATAGTGAATTAAAATAAGCTGTAATGTTTTTGTGCGAGGGCCATATAGATAATAAATCATTAGTTAATTGAACAAACTTTATTGCTATTGTGTGAGTGCCATGTCCTGCGTGAATGGCACGCATAAGTATTATCCGTGATTTTTATTCTTATTACATCACTAAGTCTCCAACACTCGATAATATGGATGGTTCTGATGCTATACTTTGTTGGCTGTCGACGAACCACCATGTCCGACTTTTATTAGTATGTATATATTGTGTTTCGGTGGTATTACTGTTATTACGTTGTTAAATTTGCATCACTAGTCTATATCAGGGAATCGCCGAGCTGATAGCGACTGTGCTTACATGGTCACATGGCTCGGAGCTACCTGTGTCGCAGACTGTCACATTGATTGTACTTGCATGATATAATATTTGATTTTTGAAAATATTGTGTAATTTTTACCATTGTCTTAATACATTCTTAAATTACTGTAGCATAATTATGCACTTGTATATATTCTAGGTTTCTACGCTTTCCAGAGTGTCTTTTTTGCTACTATATATATAATTAGCATGTCATACATAGTAGCTATTTTATCTCTGGTTTTGGTGCGGGAAACAAAATGATAGACCTTATGTTACCCTGGCAATGCCATTTTATTTTAAGTATATACCCAATTAACAATTTTGTATATACATGTACATATCTCTATTTCTATGACAAATAAGTCTGGATTGACTTTTTTTCTGTCAATAAAATATCTGTCTGTCTGTCTGTCTGTCTGTCTGTATATGGTTAATAATCAAACCCTTATTGAATTCCAGTTAGGGTTGCACAAATTATATTACTGTATGCGTACGTATCTTAACGCTTTTTCCTATTTTTATAGATTTGTGTAGGCGTTTTAGTGCGGGGACATTTGTGTTTTTTTCCTTTTCTTTCTACCCTGCTATAAATGTACAGGTATACATATTCCTAAGCGTATTCAATTAACACAAATAATTTATATATAAATCATCGAATGTTTATTGTACCTTCTATTTTAGCTATTTTAATTATTGTACATTTGATAACTGTTTTATATATGTTTTTTTTATGTTATGCACATGTATGTTATAAAACAGGGCACATATGCAAAATAGTCAATGGCTAATAATGTCATAAATAAATACATAAATAAAATTTAAAGCGAAAAATGTTCCCGAATTTGGGTCCTCATTCCAAGTCGTCCTCCTGGCATTAAATATCACTTTGCAAAGCAGCATTTTAATGCCCCAGATAACAAAAAGGGTCTGTAAATAATATTGTCATGTGATATGATGTTTTTCGATTTTGAATTGCAATCATATAGGATTTATACCTGGACAATACCCAGCAAACACAAAACATTTGTACATGTATAACATTTGTACAATATTGGACCAGCGTCGAAGACATTGTTGCCGACGTTGTACAAATGTTATACAAATGTTTTGTGTTTGCTGGGATAGGTCTGCTCCGATAGTGGCGAAAACAATATTCTTATGTAAAGCTAAGATTTGTCTTATCGTTATGATTATGATACAGATAACATACAAAATTGTATCTATAACAAAAAATACTCTAAACTATAATTTTAACATCTCCTCTGATCAATCAACATGAAATGTAAGTGATTGTGATCTAAGTGACACCTTTTTGTTGTATTTAAGATGTCGATATCGTTACAATTATGATCAAAACTAAATATAAGAGTGGGTTGTTTTGTATCTATAAAAAAATACGTTTCCTCTAAATTTTAATTTTATTATTCGCCATTGATCAACTAACATGGAAGTAATTGCAATCTAGGTGACACTCGTTTGTGGTATTTGGGATGTCAATATCGTTATGATCATGATAATATTTCAAATATGAGTGTTTTTTGTGTTCTATGAAAAAAATACGCGAAAAAATACGCTAAATTATCAATATTTGCCATTGATCATCTAACATGGAATGAAAGTGGTTGTGATCTAGATGATACCCTTTTGTGGTATGTGGGATGTCAATATCGTTAAGATTATGATAACACTGCAAATATAAGTGCTTTTTGTATCTCTAATAAAAATTGCTCTAAATTTTAATTTTAATATTCGCTATTGATCAACTAACTTGGAAAAGAGAAAAGTAAAGTGACACCCTTCTGTGGTATCGATGCAATTAGCCAAGCGTTGTTTCAATGCTGTGAAAATTGCGTGCAAAATACGCTGCTTAAAATTCAGAAAAACTACATGCCAACCAACCCCCTTTCCAGACTTCACATAGTCGCGTTGTAAACTGTCATAAGATATTTATATCCGTCGCGTTTTCAGCCCGTGGCACATCTAATTGCCCCAAGATATCCAGAGATGACAAAAGGCTCTTGTTAAACCCATTAAGCCCCAAAGCAAGGTGAGGTGAGGTATAAACTTACTGAGTATAAACGGTGCCCTTTGATCTGCGAAGGTCGCGAGAAGGGTCGGTCTTCACCAATACGTGAGCACCTCCGTGCAAAGCCAAAAGGCAGAATCTGCTCACTTTGCAAGTGAGTAGATACTGTTTTTGGGCTTTACAGAGCCCCTCAGGCAAGGTCAGCAAGAGGTCGCTTCGAAACAGTGTATCAATAGGTAGGCCCTATGTTACTTTAGTTACACTATATGTATACAAATAGATACGTGGTACCTACGATTATGATATTGTATGGAGAATATTTCACTGAAAACCGGAAGTCTATAGATTTATGCGTCTTTGCAATGAGCATTGAACCATATAGCAAGGAACATAATTAGGCCTATGGCAACACATTTCTTATGTAAAAAAATAACATATACCATTTAGTAACACATTTATTATGTAAATAAAATGCACATAGTACCATCTAGTAACATATTTGTTATGTCAAAAAATGAACATAGTAGGCCTACCATATAGTAACACATTTCTTATGGCAAAAAAATTAACATAGTACCATATGATATGACAACACGTTTGTTATGTCAATAAGAAAAAGAAGAGTTTGCTTCCAGAATTTTGTTGGTAAATTCAGACCTATTTATGTGATTTTTAAAAGCAATATTCAAAATAAGACGGTTGCCCTTTAGATTTGCCACTTCAACAGATTCTCGAACTTTTCTGACCTAAAAAAATAACAAGTTCACAGTCGCCGTTCCCAGTAAACACAAAACATTTGTATAACATTTATACAATGTTGGACCAACGTCGAAGACGTTGGGCCGTCGTTGTATAAATGTTATCAGGTTATACAAATATTTTGTGTTCACTGCAGTTGCGCGCCAATGCCTGTATAATTAGGAGAGAGCGCGCGCCCTGCAGGTTGCGATAGATGCAGCTGCCACGGCAACCCTCGTGATCCCGTGATGGTGATCCCTGTGCTCCTGACCGACACGTGGCACTGGTTAAACATTGGTTTCGCAATTTATTTTGCTGGAATCACGTGGCAAATTAAAACAATCCTACATAATTAGGCATGGATTAAATATTTTTTTTGTGGAATCCATTCAAATTACTGAAGTTATTTCAGAGAATGTCAGAACTGTTGATTTTCTCTAGTTATTTTAGTTTACGTTTATTCTGTTAACTTCTCAGCTTGCAGCAAATTAAATCTAATATATAAACCAGCCGCTTGGACTTGAACACCCCAGTCATTCACTAATCACTAAACACAGACGATGTAAGAATTCAACCCGTTTGACTTGCAATTAACTGCAGAATGTGTTAATTAGTGACACCCTCTACCTGCTAAAGCCAACAAGAATACCTTATATATAATAACTAGATGTGAGAATTCAGTTGAGCGATTGAAGGGTTTAACCGCGAATTTCGTACGCAATGTATGTGTTTAGACGTCTGTGCTGTTTCGGACTTGCATATATTAACACATTACCATTAATTAAGCCTTGAGTACGTACTAGCATCCGATCCATTATGAACGTTGTGTTTTTGTATATCAGGACAATGAAAATAGGTAGTTTTGAAGCTATACATTATTTTCATTTGACAGTTAGAATAGAATAGAACAGAAAAGTTTATACACTCTTTGCACGATTTTGCGCATTTAACAGTAGTCCCAACTAAATAGTTCAGCTTTAGTCACTGTGTGGCGTTTTGTTATTGAAAAGAGTGTAACCGGAGTCCCAACTTAATAGTTCAGCTTTGGTCACTGTGTGGCGCGTTGTTATTGAAAAAGGTGTATTGACACATAACAATACACACATGACATGCATGACCAACATAAAATAGCATTGTGCCAAAATGGACAAAGAATCATAGGATTATTGTGTCCTAGCATTAATTACACAAAATTAATTGCTACAATCGAAATGAGGCAAACATAGGTAATTATGTGCAAATATATATATAAACAATAAATAAAACATATCACAAATAGAGACGATGTTAGCTTAACCATACAGGAATACTCATGAAATATAACAACTGCTGTTTTAGCCAAAATAAAGAAATAATTGATGTAGACAATACTCAAATAGACGTTTCTTAAACAAAGAGAAAGATAAGTTTACATCAAGATTTGAAAGTATATCATTCCAAAGTCCTACGGCCGTAATTCTAAGAGATTTACTTGCAGGAACAGTTCTATATTTAGCGGGACGAACTTTATCTGCTTGTCTAGTGTTAACGTGTTGAACATCTCTGTTATAGACATACAGATGATTGAAGATTGATGGTAATAAATTATGTTCGTACTTGTACATAAAAACAGCTACCGTATAAAAATAGAGCTTTTTAAATTGAAGTATTTTTAAATGTATAAACAATGTTAAAACCAAAAAACCTTTACGATGTTGATAACTGTAAGTTTCGGACTGATCGACTAGCCTACTCCTTAACTCGTCCCAATTTATTTATTGGTAGCAATTATATATAAAAAAATCGCAATAACGCCTGCAAAGACAATACAGCAAATCCGCAAATATCAAAATTCTGTGAAGAACTACACACGGTTGGCCGCTGTTCCAACGTCTGCACATTGCTGGCCCAACATCGCAGATGCTGGTCCATCAATGTGCAGAAGTTGTACGTGGAACCTGCAGAAGACAAACGGCTAATTATGTACTGTCGACAGGGCAATAATTTAAACACTAAATTGCAATTATTTTGTACGTTTCAAGGCCTCAGCTGTTTGTCTGGCGGGTTGAGTGGGTTGTAAGAATGGTCTGTATAAAACCAAGGAATCTCTAGGGACTGAGATTCCTTGATGTAACACGAACCACCCCTGTCAGTCCTATTCAATTAACCCTTACAACGCAGGAATATTTTTTAATAAACCAAGAGACCAGCGTGGGTTTTTTCAATTAGAAATCATCAGAAATGTCTTAGTCGGGTCTTTCCGCTTCATTTGAATACCTATACTATGGGTCCACGGACATTTTAAATATTTAATTCTTCCAGTGCGGAGATCGACTTTAGAGGTCAGAATCTGACGTCTAAAATCGCTCTCCGCACTGAAAGGGTTAACATAGGTACATCTTTGGGAAAGTGTAAACCGTTCTTTTATCAAAATAACCATTCTATTAAAATGATCAAGTGGCTTTTGCAAGTTGTTTTAAATCCCTAAGGAAAATACAACAACGTCACACTAACAACAATCATCAAGGTAATATCTACCGTCTCGCATTAAAGAATGTATATCTATATGAGATAAACATTGTATATTAGGCCTACACCTATAATTTGTAAGTGTCTGAATCTTCTACCAATTGAAATTGCTTCTGTTTTTATCAATGTAATTTCTGATGTTGAACCATCGTTGATTCATTGCTGGTTGAATCTTGATTCAGTACTAAGTGCTAAATATTTGTCATCGTGGTTGTGCATATATGCAGTGCCCCAAACTGTTCAAAGGAATGGAGTGCATAGTGCTGTCTATGGTGCTGTTTTCTAGACAATTGAAGTCATTTAAAGTAAGAGTAGGGCATAGTCCCGGCTTCAGGCTTCCTTCTGTCGCGATATTGCCTCGCTGCGCAGAAAGCGACGTAAGTCAATATACATTATACATACCAGTACTAGGTCAAGGCATTGTGTTTGCTGCAAACTCACAAGAGGGGGTAGTGCTTTGAGCTGACTTGGCATGGTCGATAGGGACACCTGGTGAATGGTCGCTGTACTACATCTTAGTTTTCGGTCATTTATAGCAGTGAATAATAATTTTTTTGCATGAGACTGAGTCACAAGAAGTTACAATTTCAACCCTTACAGCGCGGGGATCGACTTTAGTCGTCAGAATCTGACGTCGTCAGAATCTGACGTCTGTAGACGTCAGATTCTGACGTCTGTAGACGTCAGATTCTGACGACTAAAGTCGATCCCCCCAGTAGACGTCAGATTCTGACGACTAAAGTCGATTCCCGCACTGTAGGGTAAAAGTATTTCTAACGGCCGTAACCCCATAACATAGGTATTCAAATGAATCGGAAAGAGCTAACTAAGATATTTTTGATAATTTTAAATTGAAAAAAACCCTTTGGACACATAATTCAGCGTCGTAGGGGTTAACACGAGATATTCGATCAGCAGTGTTGTGAATGTGTCAATGGCTGAGATGTCGGGAAAATGTTAGTTAAACCTTGAAGTGGTCATATAAATTGTGAGGTTGTGTCTAGCTGTCGCGAGCCAAAACTGCAAGTGGGTAAAAATACTCACATATGTATAATTTAACAACATACCTACAAGCTATAAAGGCCTACATGTTATGGATCTATAGCCATTATAGCACTCTTTCAGTGCGGGGATTGACTTTAGACGTCAGAATTTGACGAATTCTGACGTCTAAAGTCGTCAGATTCTGACGTCTAAAGTCGGTCGCTGCACTGAAAGGATTAAGGAAAAGGTGGGTTAGTCATATCAGGACAAAGGCAGTCCAAATAGTGACACAAATACGTTCACGAGACCAAGTAGAGAAAATAACTACGATTTCCACCGTTTTAATTAGATACTGCAATGCTTCACATGTATGTGAACGTTTTCGTATAATTAGATCATACAGATATAGACTGTAACACATTGTACAGCACATGGTATACTAGATAAATGTTCCAGATACAAGCGGCAACTTTATCTATTAGATTGTACAACACTGCGTACCAACAATAAACTGAGAAAGGGAAAACAATTGTGATCGATAAGGACACCTGGTGAATGGTTCACTGATTCATCGGTGCACACCTGGGGAAGGGGCGGGGGCAGGCTTTAGGTGTGAAAGGCACTGCGCGTGGGAGTGAAGGTGAATGGTGGCTGTATAACATTGTCACTTGGATTAAACTAAATTTCACTCTAGTGTATAATATCATGAATGCATATGCATTTCTGATGATACTGTGTGACAAACCTTTACAATTTAAATGCCAGTGACGATAAGACAATAAAAAACAATCAGTAATTTATATTTACAGATGTGACGATATCTGAGATGCTGGGAAAATGTTAGTTCGTGATTAGACATCATGCCCAGCAGACACAAGGCGTTGAATCAAAGTTGGTTTAACGTTGGTCCACCGTCTACGATGCTGGACTGACGTGAAGCCAACATTGTTTCAACATCTTGTGTCTGCTGGGGATGACATTATCGTCAGTACTAGTACTCACCCTCTGGTTTGACTTCTGGTTTGATCTCCTCCGGCTTGTTGACAGGCGTTTCCTCTGGTTTGGCTTCGGGTGTTCCACCTCCGTACCAGAACACAGGTGTGTTCCCCCACATGTTCCAGTCATTGGCAGACTCCTCGTACAGGTAGTGGCTCCTGTGCCCCGATCGGGAAAACCCCCCTCCGTACCGGTTGCTCATGTTATGTCGATCTCTCAGGGGTCCCATACTGAGAGGAAGAAAGAAAAGGGTACAAGAAGCAGGGGTAGTGATGGTAACGTGGTGTGCATGTGTACTTTGTGCAATATAGTATTTATTTTAAATCGTGATGCAAATGTTTCCTTTGGCATGGAAGCACCTTAAGTTCACATAAAGTTTTTGTCCAAAAGCACAAGCTAAATTTGTTCTCTTATATGAATTATTCATGTTTTGTTTTTAAATAGCCGCTAAAACGACAAACAGTTATTTAGGGTATTTTCCTTCAATCACCCAATAAGTGATTCTGAACATGCCTAGGGCATGTACCCCCAGACATGTTCGATGTAGTGTAGCCAATGGTGTAGTAGGGCATTGAAATCACAAAATTATGTCATTGATTAACCCATCCACTATTAAAGGTATTGTCAACTGTTAAAAAAGTGAGGAATGGATCCCCCAGAATGCAATAGTGCCCTTGGGTATACCATAATAATAATATTAGCATTTCATACCCAACGCCGCATTGAGAGCAAGTTCAGAAGTAATAGCAAGTTTATATACTTGTGCGACATCTATGAGTTAATAATTCCACCAATGCTCTTAGATGGGTGTTTGAAACTAAATGATTGTATTGCTGTGGGGATTTCGAAACAGTTGACTCCCACAGTACATTGACAGGAGGGCTTTCCCAGCAAACATCGACACTCACCCAATGTTGGTTTAATGCTGGGCCAGCGTGGCAGATGTTGGTCTAACATTAAAACATCGTTGGGTGAGTGCCTTGTTGGAGTAGTATGCATAGTCTTGTAGTCAGGTTAAATTAATCTGACTGCAATCAACCTGTACTGTAAACTGAAGGCCTACATGTGATTTACACATGCGGATTTCGAAAAAAATGAAATGAATGGGGCTTTAGGCCACCTTTGTGCACATATAGGCTAAACTGGGCCAGGAGAACCTCCTGAGGATGGTGAGATGAATGAGACGACACTGTCCTCCAGACACAGGATTTGAAATTCGAGCCCTGGCGATCTGAGGCCGAGCACGCTACCTCTCGGTCACAGAGGCTCCCCACAATACTGAGTTTTACACGTAGATGGGGAAGAAACATTTTTTTGTTAGTTTCAAACCGCCGAGACCGGGAACATAACTCCGAAATCTAGCTAGGGCCCCCGAATTTCGAACATGACTGGATCTTGAACAAATACACATAATATGTTGTGTGGGTGGCTTCTGTTTCAAATATCAGAATTGTTTTGACGTTTAATACTGCTATATCATCTTAACATTTATTACCAATTCATTTATGATATAATTTACCACTAACTGTGATTCAAGCCGCCAATGAAACAGATAAAAAGTTGTAATCATGCTTAACGCTTTAGGGGAAAATAAATACTAATAAATCCCACACATGACTTGACACTATACACTATTATAATGTATATGTTACATATAGATGCATATATATTTGAGTATAATATCATAGAAATAAAGAACTCGTAATGAAAAAGTACTATTATGCCCGACGGCTACAGTTGCAAGCAATACTCAAAATTTGTGACAAAGTTACATCAACTATGCCTAAATTTAGAAACATACATGTAGTTAATAATTTTGTTTGATTGATATTTGCAGTATTTCTAATATTATAAAAGGGTATATTACATGCGAGCAGCTCTGTTAAAAGCAGAAAAGCAAAAATCAATAATGTTGTGGAGTTCTGTTTATCATTAATATGATCTGGTGATTTATGAAATCATGCAGCAAATCACAGTTTACACAAACTGATTATTACATTAAAATTATTACCCAACACAACGAAAATATAATTATATACATATCATCACGATGCTGTACAATCTTAACAAATTGAAAACGGGCTTATTTAACCAGAATATTGTTCATTTACATTAAATAAATTTAAGGAGTGTTGGTACAATATTTTGCATGATATGCAACATTAGTGTATGTAACAATATTATTTGTACCACATTATTTACCCCAAACGCAGTGTAAAAAATACTCGAGCTATCTCACACACTTTCATGAATTAACAAATAATGTTATAACTTCAGGAAATTCCCTTTTGTTATCTAGATGACGATATCGCTGCAGATGGCTTTGACTTGTAGTTAGTATCTGTATTGAAGAGGACGATTTAAAAGGAGCAATAAATAAACTAATTAATTTATTATTTGATTAATTAACGTAGAAAGCTTTTATTTTCACTGTCTGCAATGAAGAACTGATTCTGGAGGATTTTCATTTTCATTGAAGAAACTGCTGTAGTGGGATTGTAATCCTTCTTTTACACGATCAAAACATATGCAAGGGATGTTATTTCTAATGTTTTTTTGTAATAATGTGCACATACGCAAACAATGTGTAGCTTACCATTATAACAACATGACAAAAAACAGAAATAAATTTTTTTACCATCGAAATGGTGAATTGTCACATGTCACATTGGCTAAAGCTGCGAGAATTGATTTGGAAATTTAGGAAAACTACATTCATTTCGCTGTTCAATAAACAACACTGAGAGCAAAAGAAAGGAAAAAGAGGCCAAGCTACATGCATACTCGCTAATAACACGCTAAATAGTAGGTACTAAGAAGGTAAGATACATGCACACTCGCTAATCAAACGAAGATGCATGCATACTCGCTAATTACAAGCTAAATAACAGCTACTAAGAAGCTAAGACACATGCATACTCGCTTATCACACGCTAAACAACAGTTACTAAAAAGCTAAGATACATGTATACTCGCTAATCACACGCTAGCTAGCAGTGACTAAGAAGCTTAGTTACATGCACACTCGCTAATCACACGCTGATGCAAGTTTGACACCGAAAACAGTATTCATATTCTTGTGAATAAATGTAATAGGTTTGATCTTGTGATGTACATCATTGATGATCATCACAATTGAAAAGGATAATTAATAAACGTTTTCTTGAAAATCTAGAAATCTTGAAACAGTAGATACTGCATTTTGATTTCAAATGTTGACGCTATAAGCAGAGGTATCATACACAGCTTCAATTACAGCATCATATGTTGTAAAAAATGTCATCATTAGTTGCGTATTAGAAGCAGAGAGATAATGACAAATGACTGAAATGTTTAGTGTCTCAGGCCTGAATATAAGAATACTCAAGTTCATCTTAGGCCTGGGCCGTCCCAATAAAATATTCAAAAAATAGTTAATATTATTTTAACTCTCTCTCATTTTCATGAGAAAAGTTAAGACGCTCCCAAATTTTCTGATGGAAAAAAGAGAAAGTCAAGATAATAGTGATTTTGTGATTTTGAGTGGGATGCTCCCGTTGAACCAAAATTGTTTTAATGCTGGTCCACCGCCTACGGCAATGGCCCAGCATTAAAACAACATTAGTTCAATGTCAGCTCCGGTGATTGGATCAGCCGAAGGAGCTGAAGATCAACTTGAGTTTGTCTTGAGAGGGGTCCTGAGGATGTAAAGCATGCAGTACCTGTGTGTATTGCGCCAGGAACGATACATGTTGTCACAGCTTTGTTGTCAGGTAGTACTGAAAAATATGACATCTCAAATTTGACTTCCGGTAATAAAGTAACTAGGTCAAATTTGTAGAAAAATAACTGTTGCAAGTCTGTTAGGCACGTACTCATTACCAGAAAAAATGTCAGATTTATTAAAAAAGTGACTGTCTAGGTTTTTTGATTCAAAACGTAACTGGGTCAGTTAGTTTTATATGTAACTGGGTCTGGTTTGTTGAAGCTTATATCGATTTATATATATATAGAAGGCCTAATTGTACAAAATTAAATCACTTCAGTAGACTAGTACACTCCTTCAGCAGTGTCACCTGTCCATCGGTAGACACTGCTAACATTCCTCTCTGGCTTGAATAATAATGCAGTGGTCATAAACCAGGTCAATGGGAATTCCCTTTCTACCAAAACCATGGAGGAGTAGCAGAATTTTTCAGATGTCGCCAGAGCTGGTGGCTGAGTGGTCCCCTTCTCATTCATCAAATCCACTATTCTTCCAGTAGCGTCAGCTAGTGGCTCTGATTAATTACACTGTATAATGCGTTCTGTGGAAATATTAATGACTTTGACATTATTTTTTATCTGGCCAATAAGGCAATACCTAACAAAAATGGTGTCCTTGTTATTCTAAGCCACATGGTCGACAGGCCAAAGAATACACATGGCGAAGCACGTGACTATTTTCATGAAATTAACAGCTTCTTTCAACATATATTATACTTCAGGAACATTGTTCACATTGGGCAGCAATTCACAGCTCTGAGTGAATGAAAATCAGTCAAATATTGATCATTAGTTTGAAGAAGTTAGATTTAAAACCAAACCATCTGTGCATTGTTAATAGTCAATCCACAGCAACATAATCACCCACAAAAACACACAAGAACCGGCTGAAACAATGTCACTTCTATATTACCCTTACAGCGAAGGGATCAACTTTAGACGTCAGAATCTGAAATCTGTAGACGTCAGATTCTGACGTCTAAAGTCGATCCCCGCACTGTAAGAGCAAAAATATTTCTAATGGCTGTAGATTTATAACATAGGTATTCAAATTAAGCGGAAAGAGCTAACTAAGACATTTATGATGATTTCAAATTGAGAAAACCCCTTTGGTTTCCGTGATTTATACAAAATTATTTCAACGCTGTAATGGTTAATATTAATAATAGGACCATACTATTCAACCCTTAAAGCGCTACATTAAACAAAATAATTTTCACCCACTTGAAGTTGTGTCTCGCTACCGCGACCCACAACTTCAAGTGGGTGAAAATTAGTCCTATTTGCTTAATTTGACACCAAACATTTTGCAAATCTTGATGTTTAATCACTCATTCCGTTCCAAAAACAGTGATTTGATGAGCTGATAAAACAGATTGAAACGACTAAAGTCGTACTTAGCGCTTAAAGGGTTAATTTACTATAAGCATACCCGGACGTTGCCTAGCACCGGACGTTGAGCCACTGTTGGTATGATGTTGGACCACCCACCACCTTAACAACAGTGGCTAAACGTGTTGTGTTAATTAGAAAGAACCGAATAAACCTGGCAAAGATTTAGGTTGAAATAGTTTAAAGTTAAATGTCGGTTTCAGCCCGTATCCTTCTAAGTTGATTTATTTAAATTTTCACCCCCATGAAGTTGTGCATCGCTGCCGCGATACACAGCTTCAAGTTGGTGCAAATTACTCGATTATTTTTCATTTGAGACCAAACATTTGCAAATCCCGATGTTTAAAGGGACCCCTTGGGATGAGACATTTTCGATGTTGTCAATTTGGAAAATTTAACTTATATGAAGCTATATAGCCTACTAATCTTAACTGAAAATACGAAAAAGTCAAAAAACAACTTTAAAGCACCGAAAAAGAGTGAAATAGCTATATTTCCAAGTCGTATATTGCCATGTAAACAAAACAAGTCAGCAATATACAGGACTTTACACCACATATTCCCACGTCTTGGACGGGGAGATCAAGGCAATCGCCGCTAATTGGCCGCTAATTGGTGTCTTTCAGTCAGGACAGGGGGGTATACACGGCAACACTGATTGTCTGCCCAACGCTGGGCCGGCGGCATCAACATGTGGCCCAATGCTGTAGGAACATTCAATCATCCTTCAGCAAGTGTTTAGGTATACAAAGAGTTTGTTTGGGTTTTAAGCGGTTTCATAGAAATGTTGATAAGAAATATTTGTAGAAATCTAAAAACTCTGAAAAAAATAAAATCTTGATCTTGGGGATACACTACTTCACTACAAAACTAAAAACGAAAATTGATGTCATTTCAAGGGGCAGCTTTAAACACATATTTCGTTCCCGATATCTGTGATTTGATCGATGATAAAACAGTTTGAAAAAAACGACAATAGTCGTGATGAACAGGTTAAGGGGTAACCCTTGTTCTGCTGAGTTAATTTATTTAAATTTTCATCCACTTGAAGCTGTGTCTCGCTACCGCGACCCACAACTTCAAGTGGGTGAAAATTACTGATATTTGTTTAATTTGAGGCCAAACATTTGCGAATCTTGATGTTTCATTCCCAATCACAGTGATCTAATAGACTAATAACAAATTTAATAATGGAATAAATACGACAATGGTCGTGATCAGCAGGTCAAGGGTTAACCGCTAAAGTATAACTGTGTCAATGGCCGATTTTTCTACATCATTACTCTTTCATACACCGTTTTGGCCTCTTTATCTAATCTTCAAACAGCAAAAGTATAACGGGAAATGAGCATTAAGATGTTCAGATTGGCAAATGCTTGGATTCGAGCTGTACAAATGTGACTATTTTTGACCCACTCGAGGTTGTGGGTCGCGTTAGCGACACACAACCTCGAGTGGGTAAAAAAATAATTTTAAAATTTGGCGCTTCAATGGTTAACACTATCAAAAGGGCCGATGCTGAAATCCTTTTCCACAAAACAATTGACTGAAATTAATTTTTTTTTAGATAACACAAAAATATTCGCCAGTTTTTACAGGATTTAAGACAGTTGTGATGAGAAGATAAAAAAAACTCACGAATTATGCTAGCTTCCAATTCTTCTCAACCGAGCGACTGATTCAAATGTATGACCTGTAAAAAAATAATTATAGAAAATAATTTTTCTTATTTAATTTTCAGTTGAAAACGATCCTAGCAAGCACGAACCATTTCCCTAATGCTGGTTCAATGTTGGTCCATCGTCTGTGAGTCTTATCTTGTCTGACCCAACCAATAAACCAACACTGGGTCGCATTGTGTTTGCTTTGATTGCATTACAACAGTTTACTCTTTCATTCACCAGGTGTTCTTACAGCTTGCGTAGCTCATATATTCAAGAGGCATTCTGTTGTTAATTTTTAAAGCGGGCGAGTAGTCGAAAGTGCTCTTTTGTTCTCCAAGGCCAATAGACAGTACCTGCTCACTTTAAAGCGACACAATCAGGCTAAAATCATCAAAAAATCCGTAATTTTATTTCGGTTTCTTAATATGACCATAATTATGATGTGAACATGTCGATAGACTAGAACTCCAAAAGTTTTTTTTAATTTTTGTGCTGCTTATTTTCCAGTTAAGCGAGATATAGAGACGACATTCCCGTCTTTCTTATTTTGGACATGCATGTCCGAAATAAGAAATCAGGAATTTCGTCTTTATATCTCGCCTAACTGGAAAATGCGCAACACAAAAATTAAAAACTTTGGCAGTTCAAGTTTATGGATATGTTCACATCATATGGTCATATTAAGAAGCCAAAATAATATTACCGATTTTTTATGATTTCAGCCTGATTGTAGTAGGCCTACTGCCTTTTTACAATATAAATAAAAATACTCTGTTTTTAGAAAATACCGCACCTATAAGTTGATTAATATCAAATGAAGCCAAGAACGGCCTTCCCACTGCGACGTTGGCCCAACATTAAAGCAACATTGGGTGAATGTCGATCTCGTGTTTGCTGGGTTAGGGTCTCTAACGGATTCTACCATTTTTATTGAGATTATGCCATGTGGTACAGTTCGAACTAGATAAAATAAATGTGCTATTAGTAACGGGTTGGTCAAATATGAGATCAAATGTTTTGATAATTTGATTTTCGCATGTGATTCGCTGAATACCGTACTGTGCATATAGATACGCATACCCATCAAAACCATCCGAAAAGAGTAGGACATTATCATACGTTTTGGCTCTCCTGTGTATCGTTTGCCCAAAGAGAGCGTGCAAAGCACAGCGGTGAAAACTCATTGAATGGGAAGCAATATCCGTCGATATTTTATTTCATCAGCTGTTGGATTATGGTAAACCAACGAGGCATAAACAAAGTGAAGGATAGGTTTATTGTTAGATAGGACAGAGAACTTTAGTGCCGTGCAAAGGCAAAAGGCAGTATCTGCTTACTTTTCAAGTAAGCAGATACTGCCTTCTGCCTTTGCAGAGATCTTTAGTGCTGGTCAATACACATCAGGTCACTCAGGTGTGGCTTCAAAATTCAATATGAACACAGCAGTATGGCATTACCGGCGTGGATTAATGTATCCATTATTAAAGGGGTTCCACACTAGATTTCAGAATACCATGATCGACGGTATTCAGGGGGTGCTTCGTGTACACACGTGTGCACTGCGGTGCTGTCGCCCAAATCCTCGGTGATCCGAGCGCAGAGGCGCGACAAACATAAACAAAATCCGACTCATAGTTCCGAAAACCGTTTGCGTTTGTCGTCTGGGCCAGCCGAACCACCGAGGATTTAAGTCGGAAAAGCCTGACCAAAAAAATCGTTTTAAATTTCTTACGGGAACTAATTTGTGTTTATGTAGAGCGAATTTCCAAAGAAAGTTTATTCCAAAGTCTAGTCAAAGTCAACATGTTGCTTTGTTGTTAATAGCACCGGCGAAAGTTTCTCGAAAAAAAATCGAATACCCCCCTAAACACTAAATATCACGCAAAATTGGTACATGTTTTATAAGATCGACATGACTCTAAATCTTGTCGCACATCTAAAAGTTATTTTAAAATTTGTTTGCAGGAAATAAAAACCGGAATTGAATTTGTTGTGCTAAAATTAGTTTCAAAAACATATTGCTAAGGGGGTCGCGCGACCCCCGACAATGTTTTTGGTTCATTTTTGCACAATCGGTCTTCAAATTCCTGTGATGAAACCTACCTTTTATCACGAGTTCAGTTAATATACGAGTATACCAGGTCTAATATATATGCATGGACGAGTGACTGCTATTTGTTCAATAAACGTCAATACGCACTACATGTATACAATGGGATAAGGGCCGGCAAGCTGACACAGGGGTGGGAAGCTCTCAACAGGCAAGTTTTAATTTAGCAAAATTGAATATTATATGATGCAAATTATCACAAATCTGAATATAAAATAGTTCCTATTTTCCTATTTTCTCTCATATTTGTATATATATGTTATCTGTAGATAATAAGTATCCACACTTATTGTGAAACAGTTTTTTTCTAAAACATACTTTGGAAAATGAGTCCCAGTTTGACCCTCTCCACCCCGTCACCTCGGCCGTCAACGATATCGATATCGATCTCATTTTTCAGGCTTTGCACATTTCACACCACCATACATGTATTATTATACTGCCTTGCAAAGCCAAAAGGCAGTATCTGTTTATGTGTAAAGTAAGCAGATACTACCTTTTGGCTTTGCGTGGTAGTATACTGCTGTGCAAAAGTGAGGATATGGCGCTGAAATTTTCACCGTCTTCAAACCTCGAATCGCAAATTGATTCCGACCTTTACACTAAACCAGTCAAGCACGACTTTTTTAATCTGTTTGATTAGCCGACCAAATCACTGTTATTAGCAACGAAATGTTTAACCCTTATCTTCCTGATCACGACTACCCAGTAAACACAACATATTTGTATAACATTTATACAATGTTGGACCAACGTCGAAGACGTTGGGCCGACGTTGTATAAATGTTATACGAATGTTTTGTGTTTACTGAGTAGTGTCGTTTTTAACATGTTTTATTAGTCGATATTGGGAACGAAATGAGTGTTTAAGCATCAGGATTTGCAAATATTTGGTCCAAAATTAAAAATAATTTTCACCCATTTACAGTTGTGGGTCGCGGTAGCGAGACACAGCTTCAAGTTGGTGTAAATTTTAATAAAATCAAGCAGAATAAGGGCTAACCTGCTGAATTTTTACGATGCTGTGCATGATCCCATTCAATCAAATCAAATGTTTTATTTAAAATTGGTTTTCGTGAATGTGTGATATATTTTCAATTCAGTTATGTTTATGAGTGTAATTAAATATGAAAAGAAGGAAGTTGTGTGATAATTTCCATGTACGATCATATTATGTTAGGTTTATTTGAGTGGGTCTATATCATTTTCTTTAAGAAACCTAACCCGAAGTTGTTTCTTGTTTCTTTGGATTAACTAACCCAGAAACCAGGCTGCACGGGCCTTCCAATAAACAAGGGTATTCCCCTCTCCGCATAAAGTAGGCACACTATTCACCCAGACCTATCAACAGTATAGTCAGTGTTTAGTGCATAGCCTTGCCAGCTGCAATAATATTTCACGTGTAAACAACCCGGAATCACAGCTCGCCGGGGACGGTGGGCCACTGCTGGCCCAACATTAAGCCAATGCTGATCCGTGATCCTCTAACAGCGGCAGCTAATATAGCTTCATAATTCTGTACATGCGAATCTTGATATTAGTATGTTCTCACATTTTACGAATTTCAAACTCTAATCCTTTGACCGCCGCTCCCGATTATAATAGTTTTTTTCATGTTTGTTCACCACACAAGCTTTTGTACATGTTAAAGATAAAACGTGACATCAATCAACACGATTTCAAAATCGTTGACCTCCATTTCGACAAATCTGAATAATTTTCACTCACTTAAAGTTGTGAATCTCGAGAGCGAGACACAACTTCAAATGAGTGAAAATTCAAATTAAATAATTTGGCTCAAATTAATATAAACAAAATAATAAGCAATTTTCAAGTGGGTGAATTTTTTTTTAATTTAGCTCCTCTGTGTCAATCTAATTATAAATATATAGGGCCTATCGGAGTTGATGATAAATGAATAAAATATCAGAAACAAAAAACATCATGTGCAGCTTGCACAATATGGAAATTTCCATCGGATCTAACTGTCTGAGCTACTACTATAGGCCTACTGTAGATCTGGCAATTTTCGCTGGTTTAGATTCTCGCGAATTTGTGATTTTGGGACTTTTCATGAAGTCTAGAATTCGCGAATTATCAATTTCGTTGATACTAGCGTTATTAGACCTGGCCGTCGGCCGGGAGCCTATTAGGTTTATTTTGCCTGAGTTTGTGTCCTGTTTTGGGGAAGGAGGGGTGCTGTGTGTGGGAAGCGGTTGACATTTCTGTACACCAGTCCTTATGAACATGTCGAATATAACATTTGAAGTCCCTAGGTTAAGTACTTTCGTCTTTAAAAAGTGTTCAGAAAAAAACACATTCACGATTAAATATAGTGATTAGAGTTTAAAGGGTTTTGATTGGAATAATGTTCGCCCAACGTCGCAAACGGTGGCCCAGCATTACATCAGCATTGGGCCAATGTATCGTGTTATCTGGTGTTTCTAGCGCCGGGATGGAAACACAGTGAAATCAACCAATGCTGTTTCAATGTCGGGCCAGCGTCGAAGACTGTGAGTCAACATTGAAACAGCATTGGGTTTGCGCAAAGTATACATCAATCCCAGTGATGGAATAGTGTTGGGCCATCGTCGTAGACGATTGACCGACATTGAACCAGCAATGGGATGTGACGCTGGCCCAACATTGAACCGGAATTTGGTGGGTATGCCTGAATCCTCTGTACAAGGTACATCGTAGGCGAGTATTAAATGTATGTTGGCCAGCACCGGCGATGGTGGTGGAAGGAATACACGTCGAAGATATATTTTAATTTTTCTCTCTGGTTCTTTCCTTAATACTATCCTGAACATTTAGGATTCTGACCCATGAGGAAGACCAATACACTGTTATGCTTAGAAAATATTAAGCCGATTTTTTGTCTGTAGCATCGAACAGACTAAAGCCGGGCCTCGGAGCTCGTGAACTCCTGTTCTAAATGAAATGAATCGGGCTTTAGGCCACCTTTGTGCACATATAGGCTAAACTGGGCCAGGAGAACCTCCTGAGGATGGTGAGATGATTGAGATGACACTGTCCTCCAGACACAGGATTCGAAATTCGAGCCCTGGCGGTCTGAGGCCGAGCACGCTACCTCTCGGTCACGGAGGCTCCCCACAATACTAACTTTCACACGTGGATGGGGAAGAAACATTTTTTTGTTTCTTTCAAACCGCCGAGACCGGGAACCGAACCCCGAACTCTGGCGTGAAAGGCAGCGGTGCTAACCACTACCCTAGGGCCCCCGCCCTACTCCTGTTCTAGTTATAATAATAATTTAAATTCTCAGATCTACAGTATTATATAATAAACAAATGCAAATATATAAAGGGGAAGCAGGATGTGTGTCTGATATCGCATCCCCTGATGTTTGTGTCGTGAATCCACGCTGCCTGTTCTGCGGATGACTGATCAACAAACTTCTCACCGAAAAGTATGTTAGATTACTGATTAATGATCTTGCCAGGCATGTATATATATACGGTATCAAGCAAAAATCGCAACGAATTCGGTAAATTTGATGCCCAATTAATCAAATAATTCGATTTTGAAGACGTTATTTGTTTTCATAAATTGAAAAATATTTTTCCTTGTTTGAAGCTTGAGAAATTCAAGCTTTAAAGGAAGAAAAAGTGATGTAGGCCCTAACGTTACTGCCATTTCAGCAAGAACTAGAGATCGTGTTTTCAAATTTCAAATTTCCTAATCAATTTGCAACTTCAAATCACGAAAGTTATTCATAACAGATATCTATATATATCTTTTTAAAAATAGATATATCTTGAATTGGATGTGCTGGTGGCTGGGTTTCATTCTGAATACTAAACCGATGTCAATATTACAACCAACTAACACGATACTTTGACCCTATGTTGATTTAATGTTGGACCACCGTCTACGACGCTGGTCCAACATTAAAGAAGCATTGGGTCGTGTTTTCGTGTTTGCTGAGAATTCATATGAAACACATTCAGGTCGACTGTACACTGTGTGTTACTGTACTACCTTGCCAACTGCATTCATTTTTAATGTGTAAACAAACACACGGTAACGGAGTGGCCTTGGCTTCACAGCTCACAAGAGATGTTGGCCCAACGTTGGCTTAATGATGGGCCAGGTGGCCCATCATTGAGACAACGGTGGGCCAACGTTCCTTACCAACTGAGGATGATGTCTTATCCTGTTAACGCTGTAGGCGCCTGCAATTCGGCAGGTGTCAAATTGAACTCAACAAACAAGAGACGTTGAGCCAATCATGTTGGGTTAGTGTTTGACCACCGTTTTTTACGCTGACCCAACATTAACCCAACATTTGGTCAACGTCTCGTGTTTGCTCCTTAAGGAGGTGGATCGTTCCGAGTCGGTGAGGACAACAGTAGCAATGAACTGGTCTGGATGTGGGCCCGAAACGATTGAACTGTAACAAAAACTCGAAATACTCTATTAACATATTAAACAACAGGTTACTGTTAAAATACACCTCAAAGCGACACCACATGCACGGCGGCGAAAAATGGAAGGTTATTGGGGGGTTTGTATGAGAATTGGCGTGTTTGTATTTGTCTGAATGAATGAATGAATGAATGAATGAATGAATGAATGAATGAATGAATGAATGAATGAATGAATGAATGAATGAATGAATGAATGAATGAATGAATGAATGAATGAATGTGCAAGATGTGTTGTGTACTTAAAGGGTAAACTGGGCCAGGAAATCTCGTGATGATCGTAAGATGACAATCAAATATAACTCCACTCCAGAAAGAAGATTCGAATTTGAAACTTGTCAAATTGGTGGTCAAGAACTTTTAAAACTCGCTGCGCGACCGGAGACACTTTTCACCTTCATTTGCCATTTAAATTGTTAATAAATATGATATTAATCGTGGGTGGAGCTCAAAGGGTCTATTACAAACACAATAGCTTTCAAGATTACATTTTGCGGTGTTTTGGGGTACAAAATAAAGGCCAAGTACAAACTCAATAGCTCCTAAGGTTATAGTTTGCAGTGTTTTTATCCAATCATATAATATAGTTGCGACATTCGGAACGTACAACGATATGCCATCCCGGGGGGGGAGGGGGGGGGAGTATATATAGACTCATGTATATTCACATTAAAATAACGCTTTGGTTATTCTTCTTGAGTTTAACATCACACCCTTATCATTCTATTTATATATATATAAATAATATATGAAATATCAGAACTGATATTAGGCATGATATATGAAATATCAGAACTAATATTAGAAAGGAATAAAATATCCCGAAAAATGTTCTCTTGTGCAAGCTTTTGTTGGTCGCTGAATGCTTACAGAAGATAGAAATCTCCATCTGATTCACTGTCTCAGCTATAATGTATTATATAAAGCGGAAGCAGGATGTTTGTCTGTAGCTAGATATCACATCTCTGATTCTGTGTGGTGAATGCATGTGTTCTGCGGATGAATGACTCAACAATTTTCTCATCGAATGTAGACTATGTCAGTTTATATACATAATACGTAACCTGACCCTTCATGGATTTGGTACATCTATATTATATGAGGTACCGGATTTAAATTCATATGGTTGTCATCATGGTTGTGCATTATACAATGCTTCAACCCGTACGATAACCTAGAGTGTGCAGTGTTGTCGATTGTATACTTTGCATTCTAAATAACCATCGAATTAATTAGATGTAATAAGTAATTTTCACTCACTTCAAGTTGTGGATCGCGCTAGCGATACACAACTTGAAGTGAGTGAAAATTTTCTGCGGATATGGCCCCGACTTCGGGCTTCCTTCTACAGCGATATTACCATAATGTGCAGAACTCGACGTAATATAATTAGTTTCTCGACAGGAGCTACTCATATTTTTTTTTGAAGTAAGCATGCAGTCACCAGGGCAACCTCTTAGGCCTACTGCTGTTGGCCTTTGCATTGTGCAGTATTTTACTCGGTGACCGATAGGTAGCGTGTTCTGCCTCAGAAAGCCATCGTCGAATTTCGAATCCTGTGTCTGAAAGGCAGCAAAACAAAACTTCAAATGGGTGAAAATATAAATTCTATACCTCAGTGCTTTAAGGGTTACGCCATCACACCGCGAGGTCAACCGGTCTAGCCAGATACCGGACTCACACCCGTAACCTGAGGGTCCGCGTCGGTGCAGTATGCACGACGCAACGGGATACGACACGTGACCTTTTGAGCTCCTCGATCGTAGCATCCTAGCCGTGTCGTCCTTTTCGAGGTCGTGGACTACTGTATTCGTTTCACCCGAAAAATGAACGTTTTTCAACATGGCGGTGACAGAGAGCGATCTCGACCCCAAAGTCCGACAAATGTCCATAACTTTTTTAATGACTGTGCGAAAAATGAGCTGAGCATGCGACCATGTAGCTGAAATGTTACTGATTCTAATAGACCTATTTTCGACCTGATTGATCGAGGCTAAGTCTTGTATATGATCGTCCAAAGAAATGTCCCATAATTTTGTATGGTCGCAATCTGTGGCTGAAATCTTCAGTTTCAAATTATGTTTCAGCCACATTTGGGCTAGTCGCATCCGTCTTAATGCACATGAATATATCCCTCAGTATACTCTAAAGGGGTAGGCATAGTGTGCATTTAGCCCCTTAACCCTTTAACCGCCGGTGCCGCATATAGTCGGGTTTTCATTTTTTATTAGCACATTAAGTACTACCTTTTAAACATGTTAAAGATAAAATATGACATCAATCAGCAATATTTGAAAACAGTTGACCTCCATTTTGTTAAATCTGCTGCATTTTCACTCACTTGAAGTTGTGGATCGCGTCAGAGATACACAACTTCAAGTGGGTGAAAATTCAGATTGAATAATTTGGCGGTTAAAGGGGTAAGCTGGAATGACCCATTTACACAGCGCATGGCATTGTTGCCAAAAAAATAATTGGAATAAAGACCAGATTATCATGAGTTTCATTTTGAGATATTCTCAAAATATATTGCAGTCTGTTATTTTTATACAATTAAGTCATTTTTATTAACCTTGAGGCGTGAATCGCAATAGCAATTCACACCTCAAGGTTAATAAAAATGCGAAAAAATACCCTGGTTTAACCCTTGCAACGCTGACAAATTTCTGTATAAACCATGGAGATCAAAAGTGTGGTTTTCAATCTAAAGATCTTAGTTACCTCTTCCCACCTTATTTGGATACCTATGCTGCTGCCGTTATAAATATTTTAATTCTTTCAGTGCGGGGATCGATTCAAGACGTCATAATCTGACGTCTATAATGAGGGCCCCCGCGCTGAAAGGATTAAACGGGTTTAAAGAGATCGAAGGAGTTCGAATCGCGCATCGATGATCTGTGAAGTGTTTCTCCTTGATATTTTTTATCGCAGTGTCTGTTCACAAGAGGATAATTCAACAGAAATGAACAGTAGAATGAATCAACAAACGCAGCAAAAATAGACCTAAAACCCGGGTATCTCTCTGTGTAAGTCCTCAGGCTACCCAGCAAGTACAAGACATCGACCCAATGTTAAACCAATGTTGGTCCACCGTCTACGACGCTGGCACAACATTGGACCAACATTGAGCCAGCATTGATTCGATGTGTTTTCCTCACTGGGCCATTCGATGTGTATTCATAGATCACGTGACGCGGCCTGTCGATATTCTGCCTGATAGATATATGCGCGACGTGTGACAATGCAAATTTGAAAACGCTAAACAAATCTACAGAAGACGCATTCACTGGGGTAAACATTGCACATTACCAAGTAACACCCCTAGAAACGGTGGCCTTGTGTTGTATTGATGCTGTCCCGCCGTCTGCGACGTTGGCCTAACATTAATCCTGCATTGTGACAGCGATGTATAGTGCTTCATAAGAAATGCATAATACCAAGAATACAATTATGTATTCTTAATAATAAATATATTAGGCCTATCTACCCTGCAAAAGAGATTGATGTTCCCGTCACACAGAATAATATATGACACATTGACCTAATGTTGGTATTGTGCTTGGTCCAAGCAAGGATACTAGGTCCAAGAATAAAGCTATAAATATACTGTAGATTCGGTAATTTTCGCGTGTTTAAATATTCGCGAATTTACTTTTTTTAGTAATTTTCACGAAGTTTAGAATTCGGGAATTTTATTAGTTTTTTAGTAGCGCTATTATAATAATAATTTTCGCGAGATTAACAGATTAACAGATCTACAGTATATATATATATATTCATGTACCATATTTTGATTTGTATCGTTATTTTCAAATCGCAATTCATTTTACACAATAACGTTGACCCTCAAAGCGCTACATAAAAAACTCCCACTTAAAGTTGTGTCTCGTTACCGCGACCAAGTGAGTGAAAATTACTCATAATTGTTCAATTTGACACAAAACATTGGCAAATTTTGATGTTCAAACACTCATTTTATTCCTAATAACAACTCGGCTAATGAAACAAATTAAACAGGCGCTTAACCCTTACAGCGCGGGGATCGACTTTAGATATCAGAATCTGACGACTGTAGACGTCAGATTCTGACGTCTAAAAGCGAGCCCACCACTAAATGGGTAAAATATTTATAATATTTATAATGGCAGCAGACCCATAACATAGGTATTCACATTAAGCGGAAAGAGCTGACTAAGACATTTATGATGATTTCGAATTTAAAAAACCTTTCGGTGCATTGTTTACATTATTAAGCCACGGTTGCTATACCTTAGTAACCGAGTAAATACTGCAACTACACAACAGGCACGGGACGTTGAACCAATGTTGTTTTGATGTTGGCCCAGCGACAACGTCGCTAGGCCAACATCAAAACAACACTGGTTCAACGGCCAAGTGTATCTAGGTATAGCTCAATCACTGTACCACGTTGGCAGTACTCACTGTGTGTGTGCGGTATTCAGTACTTGGGTTTGGCAGACGGTATAGATCTGGCTTCCCGCTTCACAATGCGTGCTGACGAGACCAGGGTCGACGAGAGTCTGGCGAGACCTGGCGTGAGCACCCGCTATTTACCGCGGACTCCACGCCATAGCCCAGCAAACATGAGACCAAATTTAATGTTGGGCCAGAGTCGAGGCCGATGGGCCAACAATAAATCAACATTGGTTCAACGTCTCTTGTTTGCTGGCCTTTCTCACACAGTATCACACGCGTATCACACCGTTCGAGTGCGACGCGAGCAGGAGAGAAGGGGGCGTGGGGCTTTGGCAGAGCGCTTGACTGCCTCGCCAGTCATGCATCCGTCCCGGGCTCGAACCCCGCTGATCCTGCGTGGGGTTTTCAGATAAATATCTCCTCCTTTTTCAATGTGACTGGGCGATCACGTTAATGGCGGCCTCGTCGAGTTAAGGTTGAAACAAGTGTATCGACGTTAATTGCGCGCAGGGTGCGCAGCTTCACATGTGAGCAGGCCATCGTTACTGAGTTCTTTTTTAGATTCAAAATAGAAAAAATATGTGCATATGCTCCAAGATTTCTTATAAATATAAAATTTCAATTGCATTGTTAGCATGATTAAACCATGCAACATTAGCCATGCAGTGCCAATTTGTAGATCTGAATCAACTGTTTTAACAAAAGATTGGCGTCACAGATGTATTTTCAAGCTTAGTAACTACAGAACGTGCAAGGTCACAAATTGTATTGGCGACATGTGTTGTGATTGAAATAATGTGATCAAAAATGCAGACAACAGCTTAGATGTTTTTAGTATTAGGTCGTAATATTGTGAAAGAAAAGAACATGGATTAAATGATTGAACAGTGGGTACAGTAGTCATTTTTATTTAATTTTGTGTGAATAATCTGTCTATGAAAACCCCATCTGGACTAAATGATTAGCCTAAAAAACATTGGGTTACAGTCGTGCATGTCATGATCATTAAATCAATATAGATTCATCAATATGCATTTATTGTAAAAAGAATCAATTATAAAATCAAGATAAAAAGAATCAATTATAGATACCAAGTAGACTTGTTGTTGGCCCAACGTTGGCTTACTGTTGACCTACCAACGTTGAGCCAACGTCTCATTTTTGCTAGATGGGGGAGGGGGGCTTATGGTTTGCTGATTTTTGCTGATATTTAAAAACACTGTAGCACATGAAATCATATGAGATCGATGGCATGCAATCGTCATCTTCCCTGGGAAACCTTTTTCTCACACGACCATGCCAAACCAGATGACAGTAATTATCAGCTTTTCAAGTGAACAGTTACAACTATTCGCATTTTGCAGAGTAGCGTAGATATCTTGACCTCGTAGTCGCGTGAGTGAAGCCAGAAATTAACATTATCTCTATGCATGCGAACACCGCATGATCCACACAGCTTTTTGTCGATTTCTATCATTTTTTCTTTGCACCAGGTCCACATGGTTTACTAAATATTTACACACTAGATTATATGTCAAAGTAAAAATGTGACATATCATCTTTTTATTCGTGGTACCTTCGTATTAATTCTACTTGATTAAACGTATTTATATAAATAGCATTATTGATACACGTATTTAACAGTTCAGCTCACGTTCGCCCGAGGGCATATTTTCTATACGTTGGCACTGAATTTCAACTTTTGGATTAAAAAGGAGTATATCAGCCGTTTTTTACTAAGAAACAGACGCGTTGCTTTAATCGGATGAAAACCATAATTTCAATTATTTTAATTGATTTTAAATTATTTTTTTGCAGTTTGATTAATCATTTTAGATGCCAATACAAAATGGAAAAAACTTTAAACATGGACCAACATTAAACCAGTATTGGATCAAAATATAAAATAACTGATCTTGCAAATGAAATGAATCGGGCTTTAGGCCACTTTTGTGCACACATAGGCTAAACTGGGAAAGGAGAACTTCCTGGGGATGGTGAGATGAATGAGATGACACTGTCCTCCAGACATAGGATTCAAAATTCGAGCCCTGGCGGTCTGAGGCCGAGCACGCTACCTCTCGGTCACGGAGGCTCCCCACAATACTGAGTTTTACACGTGGATGGAGAAGAAACATTTTTTTTTCTTTCGGGCCGCCGAGACCGGAAACCGAACCCCTTGTGCAAAATCAATAAAACACTCTAATTTTAGGTCTGTAATCGAACAAAAATGAGTAATTGTCACCCGCTTGAAGTTGTTCTGTTCTGTTCTGTTCTGTTCTGTTCTGTTCTGTTCTGTTCTGTTCTGTTCTGTTCTGTTCTGTTCTGTTCTGTACTGTTCTGTTCTGTTCTGTTCTGTTCTGTTCTGTTCTGTTCTGTTCTGTTCTGTTCTGTTCTGTTCTGTTCTGTTCTGTTCTGTTCTGTTCTGTTCTGTTCTGTTCTGTTCTGTTCTGTTCTGTTCTGTTCTGTTCTGTTCTGTTCTGTTCTGTTCTGTTCTGTTCTGTTCTGTTCTGGTCTGGTCTGGTCTCGTCTTGTCTCGTCTGGTCTGGTCTCGTCTCGTCTGGTCGGGTCTGGTCTGGTCCTTTCCTTTTCTTTCTGCTCTGTTCTGTTCTGTTCTGCTCTGTTCTGTTCTGCTCTGCTCTGCTCTGCTCTGTTCTGTTCTGTTCCGTTCCGTTCCGTTCCGTTCCGTTCCGTTCTGTTCTGTTCTGTTCTGTTCTGTTCTGTTCTGTTCTGTTCTGTTCTGTTCTGTTCTGTTCTGTTCTGTTCTGTTCTGTTCTGTTCTGTTCTGTTCTGTTCTGTTCTGTTCTGTTCTGTTCTGTTCTGTTCTGTTCTGTTCTGTTCTGTTCTGTTCTGTTCTGTTCTGCTCTGTTCTGTTCTGTTCTGTTCTGTTCCTTTCCGTTCCGCCTGTTCTGTTCTGTTCTGTTCTGTTCTGTTCTGTTCTGTTCTGTTCTGTTCTGTTCTGTTCTGTTCTGTTCTGTTCTGCTCTGTTCTGTTTTCTTCTGTTCTGTTCTGTTCTGTTCTGTTCTGTTCTGTTCTGTTCTGTTCTGTTCTGTTCTGTTCCGTTCCGTTCCGTTCCGTTCCGTTCCGTTCCGTTCCGTTCTGTTCTGTTCTGTTCTGTTCTGTTCTGTTCTGTTCTGTTCTGTTCTGTTCTGTTCTGTTCTGTTCTGTTCTGTTCTGTTCTGTTCTGTTCTGTTCTGTTCTGTTCTGTTCTGTTCTGTTCTGTTCTGTTCTTCCTTTTGGCTTTGCAACGTTTCCTTAGAACTCTGAATAATGTCTGGATTTGGCCTAAGGATAGAAAAAGCCGAGCACAATATATCAAACCGGAATATACAGTTTTCAACTGTTGCATTAACCCTTTCAACGCTGATATATTTTTGTATAAACCATGGAGAACTGAGGGTTTTCAATTTGAAATCACCATAAACGTCATGTAGTCAGCTCTTTCCGCTTCACTTGAATATCTAGAGTATGGGTCTACGACCATTAGCATTTTTCAAATGCTTTCAGTACGGGCCATTGTATATAGGCGTCAGAGATGGAAATCAAATTGTACTGAACTTCCGTGCAAAGCTAAAAGGTAGTATCTGCTTGGTTTGACTGCTTTTTGGCTTTGCTGAGTAGTGTAACTGCCTTGTGAGTCGGCCAACTGGGACAATAGTTGGTAAAGGTGAATCGTAAAAATATGTACTCATTTAGGGATTTTGTCCACTTGAAAAAATCAAAAAAATCCGAGAAAATCTATGAAGTGGGTGGGTAAAGGTGAATCTATGAAGTGGGTAATGGTGAATCGTAAAAATATGTACTCATTTAGGGATTTTGTCCACTTGAAAAAATAAAAAAATCCGAGAAAATCTATGAAGTGGGTGGGTGGGTCAAGCCCAAGCTCGGATTTTTGTGTGTGTTTTTTTGTTTTTTTAGGCTAATCCATTTTTTCTCGGATTTTTAATTTTTTTAACTTGACAAGGCGTCTCATGTAATTCTCATCTGGTTTTAACACATATGTTCCGAGTCGTTAAATTATTAATTTTTAATTGCTTGACTTTGTGAATCGCAATGCGAGGCGCAATTTCAGAATTATTACTTGCATATAAATTACATCTAATTCTTGATAACTTTTTACAGATCGAAATAGGTCCATAGCGTACGTGGCTTGGTAAATTTAACAGAGAGAAGCCCGTGGCCGGTACTGGGTGAATACAGGTCTGACATGTTGGGCGATCAGGTCACCCCATCTCCGTGACTTGTCAGATACCGGAATCAAACCCGGAACCTGGTGGTCTGTGGTGGCTCGGTGGCATGTGTTTATTCATGCAAAGCCAAAAGTCAGTATCTGCTTACTTATAAGTAATCATATACTGCGTTTTGGCTCTGCAATACGGTGTGTATTATATTTACAACTACAGCATGTATACAGATAGCTATAATGGAGGTTGAACATGGGATTAAAGCACCTAACGAGTTTACTTTGAGTGTCAAAAAAATGATGTTTAGAAAATGTAGTGTTGTCTAAAGAGGAGAGGGAAGGACACCCCCCCCACCACCCTGACCCCTCTCCCTTTTAGCACACTTTTTAGACCCCCCCCCCCGCCTTCTGGCTAACGTCGGTTACAGTTTCAACCACATTTTAACAGGTCACCATGGTTACATATCGGTAATAAATATAGTATTTGAAAAGGAATACTATAATGTATTATTACTAAATACTGTGTTTAAAACAACACGAAGAAAGAATGCCAGACGTTGGGGCGACCCCAGCAAACACAAAACATTTGTATAACATTTATACAACGTCGGCCCAACGTCTTCGAGGTTGGTCCAACATTGTATAAATGTTATGCAAATGTTTTGTGTTTACTGATCTACGCTGTTTGAGACGTTTTTCTATAATAAGATGATCGGTGTCGCTGTTTACATCGCGTGAACTGATCCACATAAATGAAGGATATGTGACCCCCTACAGAAGACTACGCCGCACGCAAATATGCCAATCTTGATGCATAAACGTCAATTTCATTCCCAATAACAGTGGTTTGGTAGCCTAATAAAACGGATTAAAAACGACTACAGTCGTTCTCAGGGTGAAATGGTTAACCCTTTAACCAGCGGTACCCATTATATTCGCTTCTACATTTTTTATCACCACATTGCATATCAACTTTTAAACATGTTCAATATAAAAAGTGACGCCAATCAGCAAGATTTGAAAACAGTTGACCTCCATTTTGTCAAATTTGAATAATTTTCACTCACTTGAAGTTGTGGATCGCGTCAGCGAGACACAACTTCAAGTGGGTGAAAATTCAAATTGAATAATTTGGCGGTTAAAGGGTTAAGAGTAAACGTCGCAATCCAGTACAAAAAGTACCGTTCACACAAACCGTGTTTTTTGATTGGTGGAGGGCTTCCGAAGCTCAGCGGCTTCTATCTGGCTTACCGTGGCATGTTTATACAGTAAAACTTACATCAGTTTTATACACTAGAAAGTTGCGGATTATAAATTGTGCTTCCACACTTTGTCTAGACATAGAGTTTAAATACACCCATTGGTCTAGACAAGTACAGGTTCCCAATGTATAAAGATATAGCAGTAGTCTGTATCATATATCCGGAATCGTATTTCTAGCGAGACAAATATGTCCTAGATGCCTCGCCGCACCACGTGTTTTCCTGTGTGCGGAATAAAATCAGAACTGGGAGTATTCTGGCTGACACATTTCATCCAGATAGTTGCTGATTTATTCACCAGCATGTTTAACCCTTTAATCGCTAAGCACGAATATAGTCGTTTTAAATTTATTTTTCTAACCGATTAAATCATTGTTATTAGGAATTAAATGTGTGCTTAAACATCAATATTAGGAGATATTTGGTCTCTAGTTAACAATTTACGAGTAATTATCACCCACTTGAAGTTGTGGGTCGCGGTAGCGAGGCACAAATTCAAGTGGGTGAAAAATTAAATTCCATACCTTGGTGCTTTACGGGTTAATACAGATCTATCTGTTTACTTTTACAGCACATTGTATATTATTATTATTCCGAGCTGCTCCCTCCGATATGAATTAACCCTTGTCCTGATGAGACCCTATTAACCCCTTAACCGCCGGTGACGATCAGAGTCGTTTTTTTAAAGTTTTTTTTTTCAAAAACATATGTTTAAACACGTTAATCTAAGAAATACTATGATTGTGCATAGTTCGTTGTATTAGATCACTGTTATTGGGAATGAAATGCGTTTTAAACATAAAGATTTGCAAATGTTTGTTTTCAAATTAAACAAATATGAGTAATTTTCACTCACTAGAAGTTGTGGGTCGCGGTAGCGACACACAACTTCAAGTGAGTGAAAATTTAAATGTTATAACTTTGCACTTCTAGGGTTAAATGTTAAATTACGTGTGGTTCGCTGGATTTATTTAACTAGTTTTACATACATGCATTTATTTATCCAATAATATTATAATAATACGTGTATGTCAACGTTTCACAAAGAGGTTAGTCAAGCGCCTACACAAACTGACATCATTGGTGTGACGTGTCAGCATGTTTGCACTTTACGTTTCGACTGTTTGCTCATCCCATTCAACCATGGGAAACAAATCGATCTTTGAAAATCATGCCGTATTTATTGCTAATTTGAATGGAAGTACATTTGTCTCATAAGATGTTATAATTTATTATTTTATCTACTTATTCAATTAAATGACTTATTAAATAGAATGAATTTTTGACTTGATATATTAAAAAGTATCCCTCAATAATCAATAAGCTTATATTAACGTCGGGTGAAGGGCAAATACAACAAAACAACTAATGTAAATGAAATGAAATGAATCGGGCTTTAAGCCACCTTTGTGCACATATAGGCTAAACTGGGCCAGGAGAACCTCCTGAGGATGGTGAGATGATTGAGATAACACTGTCCTCCAGACACAGGATTCGAAATTCGAGCCCTGGCGGTTTGAGGCCGAGCACGCTACCTCTCGGTCACGGAGGCTCCCCACAATACTGACTTTCACACGTGGATGGGGAAGAAACATTTCAAACCGCCGAGACCGGGAACCGAACCCCGAACTCTGGCGTGAAAGGCAGCGGTGCTAACCACTACACTAGGGCCTCCGCCCAACAGCTAATGTAGGGCATAAACAAAACAAAAGGGCACACAATGTTATTGTATATTCTGATATATTATTGTCCACGACGTAGATCAGATTAGTCCAGGGGCAATTTAAAAGAACCTTGCACTCAGACGTGCCAAATGTTTTATTGCATTTATTTAACACACATGGTCCCCTGATTTAGAGACAAGTGCATGCCACTCTGGCACCCTTGAGCATTTTGAGAAAATCACACTTTTATGAAATACGTGTTTTCGGCCGAGTAGGCGCTTTACGTGACATGTAAATTAAGGAGTATGGGTTAACAAACTGTCATATTATGTTATTATATGTGTTACAGACAATCTGTTTCCACTATACAATAGCAGAATAATACATCTTTGCAATTCTGGAATAAATCCAGGAATCTATGTTAAGAATATTAATTTATTCAGAGTCATGTGATCATCTAGAACGGGATCTGTACATTTCAATATCTAATATTTCCAAAGTCACGAAAGTTACGAAGCATAATCATGTGAATTTTAACCCGTGTTGTCTGTAATTACCAGTAGATGTAGATTGTAGACAGTGTAGACTACAGACAATGTTGCCATGACGACTATTACGGCGTGACAGTCGTAAATTAGTTTGGTGGATCATATCAATTGTAGCTGCCATATACCCAGATATCATGCATATTCAATCATACTACAATTACTATATTTTGCAACACAATTCCCATTTTTAACGAGATGCTCTTTCGTTTCAGACAAAATGACCGAGGTGGAGGATGAACAGTGTTTCCTTGACTGTGGACGAGAAGGCAGCCTCCAGAAAATCTGGTCCAGAGAGGTTCCATACAATCATCAAATCAAGCAAGCAACGGAAAGATGATCTTCTTATCAGTCTGGGTGAACAATTGCCTGCTAATACTGAGCTACAAATAAGCTGCCACAAGACATGTGTTTCCACATATACATCAAAAACACATATTAATCGTCACAATAAACGGGCTTCATTATCAACTTTGCAAAGTGAACCTCCAACAAAGTAACGCAGGCGTTCAGACCTGGATCCACTCGACTTTAAAAAACACTGTTTATTTTGTGGCGCTGTTTGTCAGACACCCAGCATAAAAAATCACAGTCGATGGAGAAAAGTTTCGCAAAGTACAACAGCTGATCGCCATGGACAAAAGGCATTTAAAGATTGAATTCTAGAAGTGTGTGATAAAAAAAGGACATTTGGTCAGATGAGTTCGTGTACGAGTACATGGGACAACTACCGATCTCCATGTAGTCCATGGGCCAGATAGGGTTACCGTGCACCCCCCCCCCCCCAGGACAGTCTGAGACCAAGTTTTTTTTGCTCCTTGGACCTCCCCCGATATCAAAAGTCGATGCCATCAAAAAAAAGTTGGGATGGACTACCTGTTTTGGGCCATTTTCAAAATGGCCGCCATCGAAATCTGGAGATCACGTTTTGTGCCCTAACTTTAGTTCTAAGGCAGTTAGAGTCACAAAATTGATGTCTATGCATATGTTTTTGGGGGTGAGGAATTCAATTATGCCAATAAAAAATGTTTCTGTCTTGTGGAAAATTTATAAACAGCTATTCAAACGTATTTTTCGTGCATTTTCGGTCATTTTTTGTGTTAGTCCATGGGACAGAGAGGGTTACTGTGCACCCTCCACCTATGAAAGTCTGAAACCAAGTTTTTTTGCTCATTAGACCTTTCCCAATATCAAAATCGATGCCATCAAATAAAACTCGTGTGGACTACCTATTTTAGGCCATTTCAAAATGGCCGCCATTGAAATTTGAAAATCACGTTTTGTGCAATAACTTGAGCTCTAAGGCAGTTAGGGTCACAAAATTGGTGTCTACACATATGTTTTTTGGGGCGAGGACTACCTATTTTAGGCAATTTTAAAATGGCCGCCATTGAAATTTGAAAATCACGTTTTGTGCAATAACTTGAGTTCTAAGGCAGTTAGGGTCACAAAATTGGTGTCTACACATATGTTTTTTGGGGCGAGGAATTTAATTATGCCAATAGAAAATGTTTCTGTCTTGTGGAAAATTAATAAACAGCGATTCAAACGTATTTTTCGTGCATTTTCGGTCATTTTTTGTGTTAGTCCATGGGCCAGAGAGGGTTACTGTGCACCCTCCACCCATGAAAGTCTGAGACCAAGTTTTTTTTGCTCATTAGACCTCCCCCAATATTAAAAGTCGATGCCATCAAATAAAAGTCGGATGGGCTACCTATTTCAGGCCATTTCAAAATGGCCGCCATTGAAATTTGCTTAAGACTAGCATGATAAATGAAAAAAACTTGGTGTAGAAGATATTAAAATAACAAAGTGGGGACTGTTTCATGAACCGATTAGGAGTACATGTAATCTTCATCCATATTATATCTGACCAGCAGCTGAGTAGAATATTCCCTTCCAATACTTTCACACAAGATAATATCGCCAATTTAAAACGGTAGATACACCCTTTCAATTCCAAGGGTAAAATTTGAATTTCGACAGTCATTCTTATGTATTGCACACTCATTTCACCAGTTTATCTTACACCCATTTAAAAACAGAATATCTAACATAATAGTTGCCATGTCATCAAATTCTTATAGTGGTGACAGCAGAAATGGTGGTAAAGCTGTGGTAGGGTCCTTGTTCCACCAGAATATGAAATGCGTTCGCACTAACATAGAACATAAAATAAACATATCGCAAGCTACTGATTAGCTAAACCTAATCCTCATCACTGTCACTTTCAACTACTGCACTGTCATCAGACAACACTTCTTCCTCTGATGAACCTGCTACATCGTCATCACTTTCTAATGGCTGAGAAATATGGGCTAATTTCCAAATTCCGGTCTCATTTACTCGTCTAATATGCTGAGACAATGTCTTTCTATATGATGGAAATCGGTTGAGGTCAATATTGCGCTCGAGATTGATGCACTTCTGCTTCAAAATAGAGTAGCGAAGATCATGAACACTCGTATGACGACTTTTTCCATAGATGGCACATGTGAACTCTTCTAGGTCGATCACCATGTCATCAGAGATATGCCAAACATCAAGCTAATTTACATCTTGAAATCTCACAGTCTCCTGACGCAGTTTTATTGGTTTAATTTCCCCTACGCGTGAATGCGCAAAGAGACGTGCAGAGCTTCTGACCATTATTGTTGTCTATGTGAATTACAATTAGAAGCCTTCTTGTGTTGTCTGAGCCAGTATCAAACGAAATAGTGATGTCTAACTTGAAAGCATGGTGCAGCAATATGAAAAACACATCACTGTCAGAACTGCGAATGCGAACTGTATCACAGCCTTGCTCTTGTGCATAGAGACAGTATCAGTTTTTTATTTATTTGAGAACAATAATTTAATCTCAGTTTTATTAACTGTTGTTCCATCTTCAGACGCAAGAAGGTAGCAGTTACCATGAGGGACAGTTAATATATTTTTTCTATGCAAGGATTGGAGCAAATTTATGAGAGCACCAAACATCATTCATAACATCAACTAACTGTGATTTGTTGTCACTGTTCATCAGAAATGTCTTCCAATCAGTTGGCTTTTCTGCAATGGCCTACTTATGATCAATGTATCACTGGTACCAAGCACCTGTCCCTCTATTTGCTTAATCGAGCCTTCTGTGCTAAAGATAATGTCGCCACTCCTTGGTATGCTGTCAAATATTGTATGTGCAATGAGATGAAAGTTGCTGGTGATGTTTGACATAACATGGAAGAAAGCATTGTCATCTTGTATGACCAGAGTGCTGCTTAGATCACTTGGCACTGGTGCATCACTCACATCCTGGACAAGGCGTAGGAAAAATTAACCATAAAACTGATTCAGAAGACTATGCGATTTCAAGATGTACTCTGTAAATTAAGAGATGTTTGGCATATGTCCGATGACTTGTTGACAGACCTACAAGAGTTAGCATGTGACATGTATCGCTACTCTATCTTGAAGCAGAAGTGATCAATATTGACTTCAGCCAGACTTCAGCCTATTTCCACTATGTAGAAAGACATTGTCTCAGCATATTAGACGAGTAAATTATTAAACTGGAATTTGGAAATTAGCCCATATTCCTCAGCCATATATTCATCTAGCAATTAATGAAAGGACTGAAAACAATGAGAAACTTGTGCCCGTCTGGTGTCAAGATCCAATTATCCCAATAGACATAGCAAGGGAAGATGATACATTTGAAAGTGGTGACGATGTAGCAAGTTCATCAGAGGGAGAAGTGTTGTCTGATGACAGTGCAGTAGCTGAAAGTGACAGTGATGAGGATTAGGTTTAAATAATCAGTAGCTTATTTGTTTATTTTATGTTCTATGGTAGTGCAAACATGTTTCATATTCTGGTGGAACAAGGCCTCTACCACCATTTCTGCTGTCACCACCATAAGAATTTGATAACACGGCAACTATTATGTTAGAAATTCTGTTTTATAAATGTGTGTTAGATAAACTGGTGAAATGAGTGTGCAATACATAAGAATTATTGTCAATAACTAAATTTCCCCCTTGGAATTGAAAGGGTGTATCTGCCGTTTTAAATTTTAAAGTGACGATATGATCTTGTGTAAAAGTACTGTTTTTTTTGCAATGAAGGAAATAATCTACTCAGCTGCTGGTCAGATCTAATATGGATGAAGATGACATGTAATAGTAATTGGTTCATAGAACAGTCACCACTTTGATATTTTAATATTTTCCACACTAAGTTTTTTTCATTGATCATGCTCGTCATAAACAAAGTTGAATTTTCATTTACAATTTTCCACACTGTAATGCTCATTATTCACGGAATAAAATAACACTACAAGTTTTATTTTAAGGTTAGTTTTTTTCTGTGCTCGCACTAAAATACACGAAAATGACCGAAAATACACGAAAAATACGTTTATTTAACTGTTTATGATTTATCTACAGGACAGTGGGATAATTAGATTCCTCGTCCCAAAAAACATATGTACAGACACCAATTTTGTGACTCTAACTGCCTTAGAACTCAAGTTATGGCACAAAACGTGATTTCCAAATTTCATTGGCGGCCATTTTGAAATGGCCTAAAATAGGTAGTCCATCCGACTTGTATTTGATGGCATCGACTTTTGATATTGGGGGAGGTCTTATGAGCCAAAAAAATTGGTCTCAGACTTTCATGGGGGGAGGGTGCACAGTAACCCTATCTGGCCCATGGACTAACACAAAAAATAACCGGAAATGCACGAAAAATACGTTTAAATAGCTGTTTAATAATTTTCCACGAGACAGAAATATTTTTTATTGGCATAATTGAATTCCTCGCCCCATAAAACATATGTATAGACATCAATATTGTAACTCTAACTGCCTTAGAACTGAAGTTATGGCACAAAACGTGATTTCCAAATTTCAATGGCGGCCATTTTAAAATGGCCTAAAATAGGTGGTCCATTCGACTTTTTTTTGATGGCATCGATTTTTAATATTGGGGGAGGTCTAATGAGCAAAAAAAACTTGGTCTCAGACTTTCATAGGTGGAGGGTGCACAGTAACCCTCTCTGTCCCATAGACTAACACAAAAAATGACCAAAAATGTACGAAAAATACGTTTGAATAGCGGTTTATAAATTTTCCACAAGACAGAAACATTTTTTATTGGCATAATTGAATTCCTCACCCCTAAAAACATATGCATAGACACCAATTTTGTGACTCTAACTGCCTTAGAACTCAAGTTATGGCACAAAACGTGATTTTCAGATTTCGATGGCGGCCATTTTGAAAATGGCCCAAAACAGGTAGTCCATCCCAACTTTTTTTTATGGCATCGACTTTTGATATCGGGGGAGGTCCAAGGAACAATAAAAACTTGGTCTCAGACTGTCCTGGGGGGGGGGGGTGCACGGTAACCCTATCTGGCCCATGGACTAATGCAGCAGATACGCAGTACCATCAGGACTGTAGGAAGAGCTTTATGCATTCAACACAAGTGCACACTCTTACGAAACAAAAAACTGACGGTGATGGCAAAGACAAAGCATTTGACATATAATATGTTATAACTGTATATAATCAGTTATAACTGTCATGAGCAATGACGTTACACGTGTGTGGAACAGTGTAGAGCTTATCAGTTTCTATAAGGAATCTGATGGCAGTCGACTGTCTCGCAGAGGCCTGATAAACGCATTCAAGGAACACTTCGATGACCAGCTTTTGGTGTTGTCATCACCTGGTGTGGCTAGTCTGGTTGTTTTTAGAAAGCAATGTGCTTTGAACATAGTGCAAGTTCAAGGGGAGGATGGCAATATAGCAGACATTGCAAAGAGCATTATCATGGAAACTGTCAAACCTGAAAAAATTGTTTAAAAAACTAGATTGAATTATGAGAATATAAATGATAATGACAGTTCAACTTTGCTCGATCTCCTTGGTGAACTAAAACTGTCCCGATTGTCAACATCTATGGTTGCTAGCATTATTACTAGTCAATTAACCAAAAGTCCAACTATTCTTCAGATAGCCATTTCAAATTGTCTAAAACGAAAAATGTTTATTGAAGAGCTTCACCACTTTGGTATCACTATAAACTATGATGAGTTCAAACGCTTCAAAGCATCAGCTGCAGCAGATGCTATTACAAATAACAGTCGGCATTAAGATCTTGTTACAGGTACACATCTGATTCAGTCTGTTGGTGACAATTTTGATGCCACCTTATGCTCCCGAAATGGATTGAAGCAAACTCACAGCATGGCGTTGATCATGACTCAAACGATGTGTGCGTCAGATGATAGTGCAGACCATTCACCAAAAATACGCAAATTATGCAAAAATGAACTGATGGTGCCTGATCTGGAGGTGCATCGCTATAAAGGGCCGAAAAATCCACCTATGCCTAATGATGATTCCAGAAGGCAAGTCCCCAGTCTCAAAGTACTTTCACATCAAATTATCTCTGCCAGAGGGCAAATTCCTTGGATTTCATGTTCCTGAAATCGGTGGTGAGCCAAGAAAATACACCAGAATTTCATGGATTCAACACACAACATGTCCGCAATGCTGGCTCAGGTCTACAATCTTGAGATGCCTCCTGCTGACCCTGACACAAGATTGACGTCTATGTATGAGGAGAAACGAATCACTGAAGAAACTGGGCAAAAATACACCCTATTCACAAATTACCAGCAGTTGTACAAGATTGCTGTTGAGATGACATGGTACAATCCTGATGTGTTTCAGAACTTTATTCCACGCCTTGGTGGCATGCATTATCTTATGTCATTCATCGGGTGTGTTGGGACAATGGTGGCAGAAAGTGGCCTATTGGAAATCCTACAACTAGCATTTGCCAGTGTTCCACTTATGCTACGTGGTAAGAAGTTTTCTCAGAATATGCGAGCCTTGCGGATGGTGGCGGAGGAAGTTTTGAGCGATGTTCTACTAAATGAAGATGTACATAGTTTTGAAGACATGATCTCTTTAATTGATACCAAAGCAAAAGAGAGTCGTACAACACGTCTCTGGGTTGACTCCCTGATCAAGCCGGTGATACTAATGATGCAGTTTGTAAGAGCTGAGCGAGAAGGTGACTGGCCATTGCATCTTTCAGCAGCGACAGCTATGTTGCCATATTTTGGAGCCGCGGGCCATTGGAATTACTTCAGATATGGAACAGTATACATTATGAAGATGGAAAAAATGCTGATGGATCTCCTGAAACACTTCATGAAAGGCGAACATGTTATGCGTCACCAACCAGGACTGTGGAATGCAATCTGGTCTGATATGATGATCGAGACGACAGCAATGAGATATGGCCATGGATCAGGAGGAGTTATTGGGATAACTTTAAATCCGAAAGCTCTGCAACGCTGGGCACTGGCTCATCCTATTTCAAGCCATCTTGAGAATGATTTACTAGACATGAAAGAAAACCACCAATCTGAGGAAGTGACTGTGCACAAAGAGGAGGGTAAAGCACGGAAAACTTAATTCTTGCATCCCCCCTTTAACACCCAGTGAGCATCCACCTGCTTTAATTAATGTTATGAGTGACAAACTGGCTCCCGACAAGGTCAACGTGGATGACGCTTGTAATATTGGCTGCAAAAAGCTGTTAGCATTTAAAGACGGCTGACCTGATAACTTCTATCAACCTCTTAGCAAAGAAGTAGGGACTATGGAAGTGAGTAAAAAATCCATTCAAATTGGAAATGTACATGTGTTTGATACAGCGCTGATATACTCAAGAGTAATTGCCCTTCAGCTGTCTAGGGATGTCTCAAGGGAAGACGTTCTTAAGTTTGAATTGGTTCCGATACCAACAGCCATGTTTCTAAATTCTGGAGAAATGCGCACTTGTGGCTCCAAATCTGTTCTGAAGAATAAACTCATTGTTCAAAGATCATCACGCACAACAGAAACACCCAACGTGATTGTGATCGATGGATGTGCTGTTATGTGAACGGTTAACTGGCCAGCTGAAGGAACTGGTGAAGACTTCGTTAATAACTTCAGTGAGACTGTTCTATGGAAGCTGAAGGAAGCCAATGTCAATTTAGTATTTGACCGCTACTATGTCTACAGCACCAAATCTGACACCAGAATAGCACGTGGAAAAGCTGCCTGCATATCTCACAAATTAAGCAGACATACACAGCTACCACCACAGAATATGGTACTTACTAACACAGCTCACAAAATGCTAATTATTGACATCATATGAACCGATATTGTAAGCAAAGCACAAGTGAAGTGTTCACCCTACAAGCTGGTGGTCACTGGGTCCAGTCCTACACTAATTCAGGTGCTGCGAGGACACATAACCGACAAGGCGGACCTTACTACTACCCACGAGGAAGCTGATATCATAATTGTTTAACAGGTGATCAATGAAGTCACCAAGGATAGCAACACAAAAGTACAAGTGTTATGTGATGACACAGATGTGTTTGTACTGCTAGACTAGTTTACTTTTATTGGTCACTTAAAATGTCATCACAAGTAATACTAGTGGGTACACACAAAGATAGGAGCTTTATAGACATTCAGAAAACTGTACATCAACACAAGCAGATCATACATAGCTTGATTCCAGCACATGCACTATCAGGGTGCGACACAGTCGCCTATCTGTATGGAATTGGCAAAGGCACTGCGTTAAAAAAAACTAAAGTATCACACCCTAAGCAAAGTTGGCAATTTGGAAGACGTTATACAAGAAGCAACACAATTTACCAGTGCCTGTTATGGTCATCAGAGTGATGATATGTCTACTGCTAGAGCCAGAACATGGGCGATAAAGACTGGACAGGCTCGTAGCAAAACTCATAAACTATGCTCATTTCCTCCGACAACATAATCATTTAACGAAAACGTGAAACGAGCACACTTGCAAGCTATCTATTGGTTCTTCACACCAAATCGTCATCCTCCAAGGCTAAAACCTACATAATATGGTTGGAATCGACATGAGCAGACGAAGTTTTTGGTCGCTGTGGGAATTCCTGCAGGTGTACCACCATCTCCTACAGCTGTCATGGAGCATATCAAGTGTACTTGTTCGTCGTCAAAGCCTTGTTCAACAAACAGGTGCAGCTGTTTATCTGCTCAGTTAGCTTGCACAGTTTTCTGCAAGTGTAACGTTACTGGACAAAGCAAAACATGGCGTAGCGAGCGCACAAAACATGCTGCAGCACGCGATGTAGATGATGATGATAATTTAGAGGTTATTGATAACAAAGCTGATTGTTTGTAGCTGTGTCCTCAATAATACTTCAGTATAATGCAATGGGTTGTACATTGGTATACTATGTTGCACGTTGCACAGTCAATATGACCACTATTTCTCTCAAAATGTTGTGTTAGTGTTTCAGATGGTGAAGTGGCTCTGTATATATTATTATTTTTACCATAGATTTTTAGATTTATACCAGAATTGAAAAGCTGCATTATTCTGATATTGTATAGCAAAAAACAGCTTATGTGTAACATATATATATTAGCTGAAATATGACAGTTTGTTAACCCCTACCCCCCTAATTCACATGTCACGTAAATCGCCTAATTGACCCAAAACACGCATTTCTTAAAATGTAATTCACTCAAAATGCTCAAGGGTGCCAGAGTGGCATCCACTTGTTTCTGAATCAGGGGACCATGTGTGTTAAATAAATGCAATAAAACATTTGGCACGTCTGAGTGCAAGGTCAATGCTGTTTTGTTCATATTGCCCCTGGATCAGATAGAAGTGTTCAATGTTACACAAAGTCAGTGTTTAAATATTAGCTGTAATATTTTATACCTCGTTATCTTGCGAGTCCCTGTTGTGAAACATGTTTCCATGGTAACGGGACTTCTCGTTGACTTCTCATACCGTAAAGTAGATCACATCTCATTTATACTCACAGCACTATATGAAGTAGTCAATCAGGCAGGGTGGTAGCTACGTCATCGAAGCTAAAAGCCCTGCACAGCGGAGGCTGTCACGTATATATAGCCTTATAAAATCAAGTCAGTTTTTATTTATTTGTTTTTTATTTTTGTTTTATTTGATTTTGATCTGATTACTCCCAGCAAACACGAGACACTAACACAATATGCTGGGCCAGCGTCGTAGACAGACGATGGAACAGCATTAAACCAGCATCGGGTCAATTTCTTTTGTGACGTTGGCAAGTGTCTGAAATAAGAACTAAATCCCTGAGAGTACACCCAGTAAAACGCGAAACATCAACACGACGCTGTTTTAATTGTGTACCAGCGTCGCCGTCATCGGGGCCATCATTCAGCCAGAATTGCGTCAGCTTTATCACTGATGATCCTGTGAGCCTAATACAAATACACACCGCCTCGTAAAGGAGGGGGAGGGGGCTCTCAAACAACATATTTTTAAACAAATACCGGGATCTGTTTGCCTGGTGTCTGTGATCCTGTCAAGACAAGATCTTATTTCTTTATTGTCCATTTAACCCTCTAACCGCCAAAATTATTTAATTGGAATTTTCACCCACTTGAAGTTGTGTCTCGCTGACGCGATCCACAACTTCAAGTGAGTGGGAATTATTCAGATTTTACAAAACGGAGGTCAACGATTTTGAAATATATAATAGGCCCAATTGTTTCAAGGAAATGTTAAACTAAAGAATATTTTTCGTCATTTGAATTTCCAGCTTTTATTAAATGAAAAACATAGACAAAAATTTCAGCAGCACAAGGATTAAAGTATAGGTGGATCGTCACAATTCGCTGAGCGCATGTTGTAGACCCACTCGTAAGCGTAGCAAAGTCAACGTTCTAAGGAGTGGGGTCCGTCAGAAGTAAATATATGTATTGTAATATGAATCAGTGAAGCGAAATGAATGACTGAGAAAAGCCGACCGACTTATAAGCGATATCATAGTTTAACAAATGACATATTTCATAATTGCATTGCTACTTTGTTATATAAGAAGGTGTATTGTAAGCTGCCTGATACTCAGGTTTAACCCTTTAACCGCCGGTGCCTCATATATTCGGTTTTTCTTTTTTTATTAGCACATTAAGTATCACATTTTAAACATATTAAAGATAAAATGTGACATAAAAGATTTAAAAGAGTCGACCTCCATTTTGTCAAATCTGAATAATTTTCACTCACTTGAAGTTGTGGATCGCGTCAGCGAGACACAACTTAAAGGGTTAATGTAATTTTATAATTTAATTACAGAAATATGTGATAATAATATATATTTATTCGAGCTAGAATTAATAATGAAAACACTGGTTTGCATCAGAGTCAACTACATCACTAAGCATCTATCCTGGCGCTGAAACGGCTAATACGATATTAGTTACCAGAGGTGATGCTCTGAGCTATCTTGATGTAGACTCGTATTTATTACCAGAGGTTATGCTCTGAGCTATTTTGATGTAAATTCGTGTTTGTTACCAGCGGTCATGCTCTGGAGGTAGAATTATATTTGTTACCAGGGGTCGTGCTATGGTGATAGACTCGTATTTGTTACCAGGAGTCATGCTCTGGGGGAGAATCATATTTGTTATCAGGGGTCATGATATGAAGGTATACTCGTATATGTTACCAGAGGTGATGCTCTGGAGGTAGACTCGTATTTGTTACCAGGGGTCATGCTCTGGAAGTAGACTCGTATTTGTTACCAGATGTCATGCTCTGGAGATTGACTCGTATTTGTTACCAGGGGTCATGCTCTGGAGGTGGATTCGTATTTGTTACCAGGGGTCATGCTCTGAAGAAAGACTCGTATTTGTTACCAGGGGCCATGCTCTGGAGGTAGACTCATATTTGTTACCAGGGGTCATGCTTTGGAGAAGGATTTGTATCTGTTACCAGGGGTCATGCTCTGGAGGTAGACTCGTATTTGTTACCAGGGGTCAAGCTCTGGAGGTAGACTCGTATTTGTTACCAGGGGTCATGCTTTGGAGGTAGACCCGTATCTGTTGCCAGGGGTCATGCTCTGGAGGTGGATTCGTATTTGTTACCAGGGGTCATGCTCTGAAGAAAGACTCGTATTTGTTACCAGGGGCCATGCTCTGGAGGTAGACTCATATTTGTTACCAGGGGTCATGCTTTGGAGAAGGATTTGTATCTGTTACCAGGGGTCATGCTCTGGAGGTGGATTCGTATTTGTTACCAGGGGTCATGCTCTGAAGAAAGACTCGTATTTGTTACCAGGGGTCATGCTCTGGAGGTAGACTCGTATTTGTTACCAGGGGTCATGCTTTGGAGGTAGACTCGTATCTGTTACCAGGGGTCATGCTCTGGAGGTGGATTCGTATTTGTTACCAGGGGTCATGCTCTGAAAAAAGACTCGTATTTGTTACCAGGGGCCATGCTCTGGAGGTAGACTCATATTTGTTACCGGGGGTCATGCTCTGGAGAAGGATTCGTATCTGTTACCAGGGGTCATGCTCTGGAGGTGGATTCGTATTTGTTACCAGGGGTCATGCTCTGAAGAAAGACTCGTATTTGTTACCAGGGGCCGTGCTCTGGAGGTAGACTCATATTTGTTACCAGGGGTCATGCTCTGGAGAAGGATTCGTATCTGTTACCAGGGGTCATGCTTTGGAGGTAGATTCGTATTTGGTACCAGGGGTCATGCTCTCGAGAAAGACTCGTATTTGTTACCAGGGGTCGTGCTCTGAAGGTAGACTCGTATTTGCTACCAGGGGTCATGCTCTGGAGGTAGATTCGTATTTGTTACCAGGGGTCAAGCTCTGGAGGTAGACTCATATTTGTTACCAGGGGTCATGCTCTGGAGAAAGATTCGTATCTGTTACCAGGGGTCATGCTCTGGAGGTGGATTCGTATTTGTTACCAGGGGTCATGCTCTGAAGAAAAACTCGTATTTGTTACCAGGGGTCATGCTCTGAAGGTAGACTCGCATTTGTTACCAGGGGTCATGCTCTGGAGGTAGACTCGTATATGTTACCAGGGGTCATGCTCTGGAGAAAGACTTGTATTTGTTACCAGGGGTCATGCTCTGGAGGTGGCTTCGTATTTGTTACCAGGGGTCATGCTCTGGAGGTGGATTCGTATTTGTAACCAGGGGTCATGCTCTGAAGAAAGACTCGTATTTGTTCCCAGGGGTCATGCTCCGGAGGTAGACTCGTATTTGTTACCAGGGGTCATGCTCTGAGCCATCTGGATGTAGACTAGTATTTGTTACCAGTGGTCATGCTGTGGAGGTAGTTTCGAATTTGGGTGGCAAATCGTCATTTAAATTAACACTCTGAAGTTCTTAAGCCAATGTTCGTTAATATAAATGTTGGCCCAGCGTCGCAACTCAACGGGCCAGTAAACAGGACACGATGACGGACACGTACTTTATGCGCCTCTTAGAGGATCGAACATATTGTGAGCGTCAGATTTTAGAATCTAACTCTATAAAACATATATAATTATCAATATTTAGGGCACCGTCGTAAATAAATGGTTAGCAGTAGGCTGTCCGAACTAGCATGTGATTTATCACAAAGAAGGTGTTCGTGAAAAAAATGTGCTGCAGTACCGGCTGTATCCATGGTAGGAACACTAGCGCCACCTCGCGAGTATACAATAATACACACATGCAAATTCTGAGAGCACAACAGGTGTGTTATTTTGCAACATAATAACATTTCTCTTGGCATAGAAAATTGCATTTACGCCATGATGGTCAAATCTATAGACGTGGTAAAATGAATGAATGAATGGATGAATGAATTAATGAATGAATGAATGAATGAATGAATGAATGAATGAATGAATGAATGAATGAATGAAGGAATGAAAGAATGAATTAATGAATGGATGAGTAAATGAATGAATGAATGAATGAATGAATGAATGAATGAATGAATGAATGAATGAATGAATGAATGAATGAATGAATGAATGAATGAATGAATGAATGAATGAATGAATAAATGAATGAATGGATGAATAAATGAATAAATGAATAAATGAATGAATGAATGAATGAATGAATGAATGAATGAATGAATGAATGAATGAATGAATGAATGAAAGAATGAAGGAATAGATCTTCAGGCCACGTTTGTGCAAATGCCGGCTAAACCGGGCCAGGATAACATCCTGAGGATGGTGAGATGAATCAGATATTGATGACACACGATTCGAAATACGAATCTTTGCTGTCTGAGGCCGAGCACGCTACCTCTCGGGCACTTAAGCTCCCCTCAATACTGAAACTTTACGAGTGATCACTGAAGAAACATTTGTTTCTTTGAATGCCATAGCTAATCGGGAGAAGAACATTCAATCTCGAACTTTAAAGACAGGCCACTACACGAGGGCCCCTGTCTAACGCTAGCCGGCCCATACGGCGCTACATCGACCAATTGAAATCCACATTAACCACATGAAATCAATATTTTATTCCAGGTAAATATAAATCCTTTGCAACTTTTGTTGCGACTCCCCTTTTTTGAATATTTTCCATCGCTCTGTCATTCTGACCCAAATACCTAGATTCACATATACTGATATACAGAGCTTTACGATTTTGAGGGTGAAGGGGTCGAAATACAGCTTGGCAAACACCATTTTTAAATTCAGGACTGCCAAATCATGTTAACCCTTGAACCGCTAAGCACACTATGATCGTTTTTAATCTGTTTTATTAGCAGCTTGAATAGCAGCGATTATTAACGAAATGTGTGTTTAAACACCAAGATTTGCAAATGTATGGTCTTAAATGAAACAAATATGAGTAATTTTCACCCTCTTGAAGTTGTGGCTCGCGGTAGCGAGACACAACTTCAAGCGGGTTAAAATTTAAAATTTTTATGTAGCGCTCTGAGGGTTAATCAAAGTCTCAAAACACGTTCACCGCGAATTCCCCGGACAATTATATTTTGTGAAATCAGGCCCTGACTATGTAATGCCTGTCAAAGTAAGCAGTATACTCAAAGAGGATATAAGCATAATTATATCCTCTTTGGTATACCCTCTCAGCACTAGCGCACAAAGAAAACGATTATTAGCTGCTCCGGACTGCTCCATCCCCGGCAAAATGTATATAATAAACTTCCACAATGCAACGGTGCACATAGCAACCAATATGTGGACACGTGGACTGATCTTCGCCTGACTGAAGAAGGCCGTTTTTGTAAAGGGGAATAAACACTTCAACATCTGCGTGTTTTTATTACATCTTATCTAGAAAAAGATAAAGGGGAGGTCAAACGGCAAGAAATTTTAGATCGTCTCAGGTGAATTCTTAGCTGTTTGGTAGGATATATTTTCATTATTCGAGGGTTCTGTTTAATTTATAGAAAATCAGGTCTGAGACGGGGGGGGGGGGGGTGGCCCGATGCCCCCTTCCTAAATGAGCCCCTGGTGATCAGTGGTGATGTTCCAGCTTCAAATATACTGCCGTACAAAACCAAAGTAAACAGTCACTGCCTTTTGGCTTTGCAGAAAAAGTGCCCTACATTGAGATATTCTTATTTAATTGTTATCGTTATCATTGTAGCTTCTGATTCTCAGTTTATATACGTTGTTGTATTGTTATTTAAATGTTATTATTTTATTTGGTTATTAAAGTACCTTATTTCTATCTATCGTCTACCCAGCAAACACAAAACATTTGTATAACATTAATAAAACGTCGGCCCAACGTCTTCGACGTTGGCCCAACATTGTACACATGTAATACAAATATTTAGTGTTTCCTAGGTACTGGACTCCTTATTCTCGTGCTTTTCTTACAAAACGATTCATTATATCGCCGTGGCCAATGCTGGTGACATATATTTGTTTTACATTACCGAGGGTTTCCTTGTCACCTTTAATATTTATGATATAATGTTAATTGTACAAGTTTTTTTGCAAAATGAAAATGTCCTGAATCCTTATTAGGCGTTATTACACAATAACCTTTCATAGTTATAAATACCGTGTCTTCAGATTCAACATCATTTTTATCCAATCACGTGTGCGTTTTTTTTTGTGTTTTAGCATTAGTGTTGTCCTATGATGGATCCATCTGCGCGTGGCAAGGCATAATAAAGAGTAGACAATACGGTATGCATGGGGTTTTATTTACATTTCAAGAATAAACAGTTTACAAAAATGTATAAGATTGCAACGTTAAAATATATGTAGTAAAACTTTAAAATGTTACGATAATAAAGTACGCACATGTATGCTACACGTAGGTGATAAGTGTAAGTTCAAGTGGAACGTGGTATCATTATATTATGGGGTTTAACTGGCGAAGCCATTTGAAGATGTCGTCTTCAGTTACGTACAGAGCTAAAGACCCCATCACTCACTCGAGTGACTCATACTTGCCCTGTCCATTTGAAAAATAGAAACAATCGCGTAGATTTGTTATAGTGTAATATCAAATTTATTATTTTACAGCGTGTTTGACACGTAATAGATTGAATATTATACAGATCCAAACATATATTATGGCAGATCATTTTATATCATTTTATTTTAATATCTTCTCATAATAAGGTAGTATTTACATGTTTGACACATACATAGAATTAGAAAAATAAAATGTTATAATAAATATTTAAAATAGCATACGTAACGAATACATTCTGTATGTCTGCTAACAACAATAAAAAGTGAACAAAATGAACTATTGAATAATATAAAGTTGTTCACATTCCTATATTTTATATGCAGTCACAAAAATTAAGGATTGTTTTCGTGATAATAAATGTAAGAAAAATGCTACCCCCCCCCCCATTATGAATAAATTACCACAGAACCCCACTGTACTAGATTTCAGAGAAATAAAATACGTAGAAAAATATTCACATGTAACTGCGTTAGCCTGCTATGGTAAAAGTAGATGATGTTACACTATCGACAAGCTGGTTCGTTGTTTTCTCTGAACAACCATTTTAGTAAATCATTAACATTATGATAACATAGATAACAATGTACAATATCACAGTTTTCGCTTATAAGTGAGATATGTGGTCTGGTCTGAGTCATCTAATCTGGGCTACACTTAGAGAGGCAAAGGAATTTTCATAAATCATATATAATACTGTAATAGCATTAAAAGTGAATTTTAATGGTGGTTATGCATTTTTCACTGTATGCTGATGAAAAAACGTCGAATATAATTTTTTAAACAACCCTTGAATAAAGATATAATGACAACGGAACAGCCGATTTTGTCACGTAATTAGCTACCCACTGCCATCGTTATTCAAATAGGACGTAAAATCGCACTTAAAAGGTATTATATAGCTGGTCGTTATTCGAGTCTTTTATGCATCACAGTCTCTTTTAACCCTTTTAGGGCGGGGACCGTCTTCATACGTCAGGATCTGGATTCTGACGTATGAAGACAGTCCCCGTACTGAAAGAATTTAAAATATTTATAATGGCCGTAGACCCGTAACAGGGTATTCAAATGAAGCAAAAAGAGCTTACTCAGACATTTATGGTGATTTTAAAAAGAAAAACATTGTCACTTGATGGCCACCTGGTGAGCTGCACGAGCACTTGACGGCCACCGGGTGGCACGAGATGACTTATTGCACGATCTCGATTTCCAAATCTCCCACGATGTCCTCCAGTTCCTTGGTGTCCAGTGAAGCTGTGAGGACGTGGAATCCCTTCTTTTTGGCCATCAGTGTGACCTTTTTCTCCACCTTGCTCATTGGGGTGATCTCCCTGCAATGCAAAAACAACGAGGTCAGTTTAATCGTTCAGCACAAATCAATTTGCTCATCTGGTGAAGTCGAAGTTAAATATCATTTCTTGTTAGTATGCTATATCAAGGGGGAATGACATGTTTTATACTCACTCTTGCGTTATATGAGGTACGTCTTTGATACCTGATCCCTCTATCGTCCACACACCCTGTGTCAGTGAGTAGTGCAGTGGATTGGTAAACTTGAGGATCACGTCAAATGGATCGCCTTTCTTAATCTGACTCTTGTCCTGCAAAAACACATAATTTGTTACGTGAAATAAGTATTGATGGATGTCAATATGTCAATTATGACATGTAGATTATATGGATTGCTTGTACAGTTTTTTTGCTTGGAAAACTTCTAGGAAAAGTTCTTTATCATGTTTATATAAATTAAAAGTTTGTCCCGACAAGATTGGCCGTTGCTATGATATTATACGTGAACATTATAAGCAACGATCATAATAAAAAACGATCAGGCTCTAATACAATTCTGGACCTATTGCTGGCTGCAATCCAGGCTGACGCTTAAACACGGTTGACGGTTGACGGATAACGGTTGAGCTCTTGTTCCCACATAGAACAGGGGCTCTGGGGGCGCCGTTCTGTGTGACATACCAAAAGCAGTGAGTTCCCTATCACTCCACTGCATGAGACAAGAACACGGTTGACGGTTGACGGATATCGGTTGAACTCCTGAACTCCTGTTCCCACAGAGAACAGGGGCTCTGAAAGGAGCCGTTTTGTGAGACATAAGGCAGTGGGCTTTCAATCATAGCACTGAAGGAGGCGGATTCTGGTCTTAAGCAATGAGCTCTCTATTATTACATTGCTAGCTTGGGTGATGGCATGGCGGACACGGATGGTTGGCTAACGATGACGGTTCATGATGGTGGTTTCAAACACACTGCTCAGAAAGCAGAGCACATCTCAAAGGGTCAGTCCTTGCCCTTAATCTGGGGCTGGTCGCTCAAACGGCTGTTTCTTTATGGTTCAGCAGCCCTGTCCTGGTTCCTTGTCTCCTGGACTTCTTGCCAATGCTTGTACAATCACCTACCTCACCAGGTGAAAAGAGAGAGGCACTATAAGGTTTATACCAGAACTAGTGCATAATCTCGCGTCAGCCCTCGCGCTGCGCGCTCCTCTAGAGGCCCAATTTCAAGTGGGTGAAAATTTAAAATGAATAACCACGGTCAGGCGGCGAAGGTGACAATTGACGAACCACAGATATGGAGATGGCTAAAACTTCAGATGCTGAGACAGCTGACTGGTGGCGGCTGTACTCGACGCGCAAAACCGTAGACGGTGGCGATCATTAGCGGGAAGCTAACAATCTAAGCAGTGTCTGTGAGTGAGCGAGCGGCACTGCGCCAGGAGTGAGGGGGATACTTACGGCGAGCACCACATCACAGTCGGGACGCCTCAGGCGGTAATCTTCCTCGTGGGTGTGGAGCTGTTTGGTCTGCTCCACGTGACCGCTAATCATAATCTTAAAGGACACAGCCGAATCGATCATGTCGATGTAGTCGGGCTCCTCCACCGTGATTGTGCAGTCCTCGTCTGGGAGTAAAAAGGAAATAATATGTATGATAATAATGGACTGTTAATTATTAGCCCTTGTCCTGCTGAATTGTGTGTTTGCCTATGTTTTAACGAAGCCCATCAAAAATACATTTAAAAAGTGTTGGTGCTCTATAAATGAAAAAAGTATATGTCACTTTTACAATAATATTTGTTAATAAAAGCATTAATTGTATATTCGATAAAACTAACGCAATTTCCGGCTTCAAATGATGAACAGTATTTATATTTATGAAAAATAGACATATCCAATATTGAATTATTAGATTAATTAAGCATCTACCTGAAAGGCCTTTAGCATTCTCCGCCATAAATTTGTGCTTTTGCGCCCACAAAAATATATTATGAAGTTGACCCGTGGCTAAGATTTAGGAAAAATGACTATTTTTTTAGTTTTTGCGCGGACAAAAAAAACGTGATATGGGTCGACTATAGTAGTGCGTACATGGCCGAGAGACTGTACAGTCTGTGTTTCGATTATCACTTGACTAACAAGATTCTAGAAGTGATATCATAAATTTGTGACATGGAGAGTTTTTGAGTAATTTTGGAATACTTAATTTTAATAGACTACATCTTAGGTTTATACTAACTGGCTTGGAGTGGTCCAAGCTCCACTGAAAATTGTTCATATTTGATTTTGCCCAGCCTCCTTCCCGTCTGGTCGCAGGCGTACAAGGTCATCCTGGCAGCGACTGTACGCTTCTCTCTGCTCTTGTTCTGTACGCGTAACGTAATCTCAAACAGGCTACCAACGTACACACCGTCTCTGTCCAGTACCTCGAACTTCACATCCTGAAAAGTTATACAAGAATATGTCCATAGTTATTTTAAAACTCTTAATATGCTGAATTGTTTTTTCTGTTTTTCATTTATTTGAAGCTGGATTTGCTGACGCAATTTACAACTTCATCAGTTGGTTGTGTGGGGAGGGGCACTTAAACCTTTCCACCACCATTGCCCTCTGGAGAGGGTTGGCCAGCTTCACCACCACTGCCCTCTGTAGCTGACAGCAGAGGTTCAGGGGCTCGTTTCACTAAGAAAATTAATCTTATCTTTCAGTCATTTTCCATTAAAAAGTTAAGATGATCTTAAGATGATCTTAACTTTTTATTGATAAATGACCTAAACTAGGTCAAAGTTAAGATAAGATTTTCTTAGTGAAATGAGCACCTGATCCACCATGGTCACTTGTTAATGTTTTCAATGGCCACATGTTATTGGCACACCTTTCACCCTGACTGACTAGAAGTGACCCAATCAGAGTAACTGTATTAAAGCCTTCATAATGTCCATGTGCTGACTTTCGACCAATTAGAGGCCATGCAGATATTATAATGTTCAGGGGCCTGGTGTACAGCCACTAGTGTGATCAGGATGGTGGAAAACAGCTAACCTATTTCATCAGGGCAATGGTGGGGAAAAGATATTACCTTTTGGCTCTGCACTGCGAAGCCGAGCAGCTACTCACCTCAGATTCGACGTCGTGCAGATCAAATCCCGCCACAAAATGGCCGTGCTGAGCGGCCCGCATCACAGCTGTCCGCTCCTCTTGTGTACCTGTGTGTACAAAATCACTGTGTTGTAAAAACATTGCATTATTACAGTATTAATGTGTTCGTCATTGCTTCGTCAAACAAGTGGCCCCTGAGGTCCTATAGCATCCCCCGATATATGTATTAGGTTTCGGTTTTTGCGCCCACAAAATTATTAATTAAAAATCAGCTTGTGGAGGCCATTTTAAATTTCAGTAAAATCACCCGCACATTTACATATGGTGGGTAATGCGACTGTGGAATTTGGATAATTTCTGACTTTAGGTTTTTGAGCTTTTGTGCCCACAAAAAATAATGAAGTTGGTCCGTAGTGGCTATTTAGATTTTCAAGTTATGTTTATAGGCCTATAGAAATGAGAAACGAAATGAGACACGAGAATGGCATTTAGGCCTTATTTGGTTGTGAACATAAGTAATTTCACCTACTTGAAGTTGTGGGTCGCGTTAGCGAAACACCACTTTAAGTGAGTAAAATAGTAAACTATGTAGGCCTACATGATGTTGTATCAGCGCCCGGTATCAGCGTTCGATCAACATACATGACAACGTTCCGAGCAAAACCGAGACGTTCACTCAATGTCGCTTCAATGCTGGTCCACCATTGGATCAACGTCTCGTGTTTGTTTGGGTTGATATATGCACATTGTTCACATTGCCGTAGTTGACCTTGTAGATTTGACCTCTGTGTGATGACCTACCTTCGGCGTACTTGTACTCATGGGTGACGTCCTGCCTGTCGGGATCGTCTCGGGACGCGTTGTCATAAACTGAGATCCACCTGTTCCGCCTCGGGGCTCCATCTGGAGCCCGCCCGTTCCTCGGCTTCTTGGTGCTCACTTTCTTTCCAACACTGCGTTAAAAATATTAATCGATTATCATGATTAGGCTATGCTGCGATAATTCACTATTTAACTTCGTGCTCACCTTCTTTCCAACACTAAGTCTTGTGTTAACAAAAATATATACAACGACAATAATTTAAAGGCATTCTATTATGCTGCGATAATTTACTATTTTAGTTCGCGCTCAGTTTCATTACAACAGTTGTGTTAACAAAAATATACAACGATAATAACATAATTATAAGAATTCGATTATGCTGCGATAATTTACTATTTCACTTCGGGCTCACTTTCATTCGAACAGTTGTGTTAACAAAAATATACAACGATAATAACATATAAGCATTCGATTATGCTGCGATAATTTACTATTTTACTTCGTGCTCACTTTCATTCCAACAGTTGTGTTAACAAAAATATACAACGATAATAACATATAAGCATTCTATTATGCTGCGATGATTTACTATTTTACGTCGGGCTCACTTTCATTCCAACAGTTGTGTTAACAAAAATATACAACGATAATAACTTATAAGCATTCGATTATGCTGCGATATTTTACTATTTTACTTTGTGCTCACTTTCTTTCCAATACTTGTTCGAACAAAAATATACAACGGTACTAATTTATAAGCATTCGTTTATGCTGCGATAATTTACTATTTTACTTTGTGCTCACTTTATTTCCAACACTGTATTAAAAAAAGCCTTCATAAAACTATATTATGATATTACACATACAATCTACAAATCCAATTTCACTCGTAAATTTATTTGCAGCCAGCGAATAGGCCTACTGATGTGCATCAACGATCGTACTTGTGCGATCTTACCTCTCTTTGTTGACAGAGGGTTTGAACTCTCCGTTCAACTGTCGGACCCATGTGATTCTGTCGGCGTTCACTTCGGCAAAGATGAATTTGGTGTCATAGGGCAGCGTCACACGCCCCTGTTTGATGGCGAGAACGGGAGCAGGCCCGGCACAGAATATACCTGTACAACAAAATTATTTAAATTATTTTAAATTATGAAGCACTATTGTGAAAAGCCTACTCAACAGATTTCTTCAATTTCTACTGATTTTTCCCCTGTTATAAAGTCTACGGACGGATGTTTAATTTTTTGTTTTTTTCAGAGCCTGAAATAATTAGAAATGTACATAGCTTGTTTCTCTCGTTAGGTTAACGTCGGTCCACCATCCTAACGACCGGTGCCGATTATATTCGTTTTTCTATTAGCGCATTGAATATATCAGCTTCCGACCATATATCATGACATCAACCAACGAGATTTCAAAATAGTTGACCGGCATTTTGTCAAATCTGAATAATTTTCACCCACTTGAGGTTGTGGATCGCGTCAGCGAGACACAACTTCAAGTGGGTGAAAATTCAAATTGATAAATCATTCAGGCACCCCCTTGTTTTATATCTGTTTGGTGATGTTGACCCTCACCCCGCGTTTAAATTTTCAGTCTGCACTTGAAGTTGTGCCTCGCTACCGCAACCCACAACTTCAAGAGGCCGAAAATTACTTATATTTGTTTAATTTGTGCACAAATATTTGCAAATATTGATATTTAGACACACATTTCATTCCCAATAACAGTGATTTGGTCGACTAATAAAACAGATTAAAAACGACAATAGTCGTGTTTAGCAGGATAAGGGTTAGAATGTGACTCACCATCACTGAGCTCCTGCGGAGTGGCGTCAAACGCCTGCCAGCCTCCGTACCCCGTATCCAGGTCCGGACGAGCCATCCAGGCCTCGTTCCACACGTGGAAATTCCTGGAGAAATAGCAATATAAACAACCATTGCACAATTGTATTACCTCTAAATTAACATTGCTAAAGGAGAGTTAGGACCAGTAAAAATAAATATTTACTAGACTTGATGAAGATTTTTGTATATTAGTATTCATTGTAAGCCATTAAATTAGGATTCTGTATATTGGTGAAATCACATCATTTATGTAGGATCTCAGAGATAAGGTCGGACATTTATGTATTTTTAGTCAACCACACATATAACTAGGTTGACACTAAATGCGCACGTGAGTTTAAATGGCTGATTAACGTATTTTCAACATCTCACTATATTTACAAGATAAAACGGAAATGAACGAGCAGCTGACAAAAGTGATAAATATGGGAAATGGGCTACCATGCCTACTTGCCAAAGCATTGTTAGTAATTAAAATATTTTTCTCTAATGAGTGAGCAAAGATGTCTTGAATTGTAAGCAACTGTATGGCCTGACATGGCAATTTTTAAAATTAATCTTGTATGATTGAACTATCCGGCGTAGCATTATTTTTATTTTCCCAAAATGGTTCACATTTGTATTACCATTTCTAAAAATCCCGAGAAAACTTAAACAAACAATAAGTGCTCCAAAAGGATGGTTGGATTTTGGTAGGCCTACAGCATTGGGCCATATTTTGATGCCCAGTGCTGTGACGCTGGCCAACCATTAACCCTTTGACTTCCAGGCCGGAGTGCATGCCAGGATCCAGATATACTGGTGTAGGAGTTCTATTTTTCGTCATTTGAAGCTGGAATTGCTAACGCAATTTCCAGCTTCAAATGACGAAAAATACATAAATGTAGTATATATTTGACGAAAATTTGTGTCATTTTATGGTTACGTTCATTGACGAATGACGACGGAAATTTCCGTCATGTATGGTAGTGAAAAGGTTAAATCAACATTGGTTCAACGTCCCGTGGGTAAATTGGTATGAATATATTTAAAAAAAATAGTGGTCATTCCTCCAAACCCCCTGTGGGGCGGCCGGCGCAGGGAGCTTGGACAAATGCCCACATGTTTTTCTGCAGATCCTGGATCCGCCCCTCTCCTCACTCACCACACAGAGTCGTCGTTATCCAGTCCGTAAGCCAGATCTGAGTGGTTGATGGTCTCTCCCGTGTGATCCACGTATTTGTCTATGGTGGTGGTGCCATCCGTGTCGTGAGCGGACGCGAAGTTGGTCACACTCCTGCATGGTATGCCCAATGCGCGACAGACTGAATAGAAAGCCAAGAATATTTTCCATAAAAATCATTGAGACCAAAGTTTTTTTTTACATTTTGAAATCATCATAGATGCCTTCCCAGCAAACACAGGGCCTTCACCCAATGCTGATTCAACGTTGGCCCACCGTCTTCGACGTTGGCTCAACATTGAAACAGCATTGAGTGAATGTGCCGTGTTTGCTGGGTTAGTTAGCTCTTTCCGCTTCATTTGTCAAAAAATGTCAAAATGCCACTCTCGTATCACCATTACCGTAAAACAAGAATTATAGGCCTATTACATGTCAAATGGTCAAACTTCGATATTAACCCTTTCAGGCCTGAAACTCACTACAGTGTAGTGGATAAAGATGATTTGAAGTGGGTGAAAAATTAAGAAAATTGCCATGCTCATATCACCATTACCATAAAACAAGAATTATAGGCCACTACAAGCCGCGAATTGCTGCCGCAATTCCCGACTTGTGGTGGATAAAGATGATTTGAAGTGGGTGAAAAATTAAGAAAATTGCTATGTATTGGTAAAAAAATTTCATGGAAATTTTCATTATAAAACCCTCAGTTGTAGGAAAATAAAGCCTGTTTACAGTCATGTAAAATATGGTTAGGGTTTAAAAGGATAATACACAACATATCCAAGGCAACGATATGTTATGTACCACGCGGACGTACCTGTGGTAGTGATTCCTGAGAACACCCAGCATTGGCCGTACATGACGGGTTCCTTGGTGCGCCAGAACTCTCTCAGGATCCCCAGGCTGCCCGTCCAGGCTGTAGGCTTAGTGCCGTCATCGTAGGGCTTCCCCCAGCGTCCCACCAGCACTCCCCTGTCATCCTGTGCGTTTACCTGCAAAACCAGACTGCGACTGTAGCATTTGATGGTATTTAACCCGTCAAGTCCTCACGATGCATTACAGCATAATTTTGATGACTTGATTTCCTAAAATCTAGGGGATTTTAGATCGAAAATGTTAATACAACTGTTTTAATAATAACATTTTTTTCATTTACCCCCACTTCAAGTCATTTTCATCCACTGCAAGTCGAGAATTGCGACAGCAATTCCCGGCTTGTAGTGGGTGAAGATGACAATAGTAAATTCAGGCTTGAAAGGGTTAATATATAAATCGTAAAATTGTGAGTTTATTTTTTTAATGAGCAAGTCCTTTATGAGTATTTTACCCACTTGAAGTTGTGGGTCGCGGTAAAGGGACACAATTTCAAGTGCAAAAATGTCAAAAAAATCAATTTAAGCAGTTTTCACACATCAACATTATCAAGAACATGCAGTCGGGTGGCACAGTGGGGCTCATGAACTTTTCTCTTTGTGGTAGGCCTAGATATATAATTGTATACTTGTTCCTTGTTGGTAAAGCAATGTACCTGATATCGTTACAGGACATTGAAGATAGGATACAAGACAGGCTGAAGAAGTCACCACATTTAATGAGAGCTTTGACAAGGGAGTATCTAGCCGTGAAAATATTATATACGGTAATTTGGTGAATAATATTGTACACGAACCATGGCAGATAGCCGACGTGTGATGTCTATAGGGCTGGACCGAAGATGCCAGGCCAGGTCCGACTTCTCCAAGAGGAACATGGCCACGTCCAGAACGACGTCTTCAAACTGGAAAAGAAAACAAATAACATGGTAGAATCCAACTCTATTTTTAATTTGTCAATTCTATTTTTTTTGTCAAATTTAAAACATTGCAGTGCACATAGTTTCATGCAAATACATGTACATGTTTTCTGGTAAGCAGTTAAGGCACTGTTGTTTGACTTTATGATGTAGTATTTCTTAGACAAATATACATTGATTTTCTCGAGTGTTTGGGACGAATGAGGTTTGAAATAGAAACACATGACAATTCTACGATTTTTAAATATGAAAAAAATATCTTGGTAACGGGGCCCAAATAGTAAAAAGAGGACCTGAAATTATTACATTGTGGTATTAACCCTTATCCCGCTTAATGAAATAATTTAACTTTTCATCGACTTGAAGTTGTGTCTCGCTATACCGCGACCCCTAATTTCAAGTGGGTGAACATTACTCATATTTGTTTAATTTGAGATCAAACATTTGTCAATCTTGCTATTTAAACACACATTTTGTTCCAAATCACTGAGATTTAAATGGCTAAAAAAACGGAATAAAAACGACTATAGTCGTGCTTAGCGGTGTAAGGTGAATTAAATGACCACCACTCACCTGACCGAAATTCCATGTTTTGTAGCCGATCTGTTTGTAGTTGCCGCTGTAGATCTTCCCGCTCTCGTTCATCACGTACTCGTCCAGCAGATCTTCGTCGTCAAGGTAAACCAAATCCTCTGAAACGGGAACAAATAGTTGCATAAATCGATAACATTGATGTACATGTAGTTGGTGACTTCAATTTCACAAATCCAACTAATGTTCAGTCATTTGAAATTGTGAGTCGCGGTAGCGAGCCACAATTTAAAATGACTGACCAATTTTATATTGTCGTCCAAGTAAACCAAATAATCTGCAATGGGAACAAATAGCATCCTAAATCATCAGAATGAAGTCGATCCCCGCGCTGTAAGGGTTAAGGTTGTTTGTTTGTTTGTTTGTTTGTTTGTTTGTTTGTTTGTTTATTTGCTTGTTTGTTTGTTTGTTTGTTTGTTTGTTTGTTTGAACGGGTTAGCTAGCCCTCTAACCGGGCTGCCTAGGCCTTCCGACAAATGTTGATTGCTCTGAAACCTTTGCTCACCTTTGCTCCAGCCGTTGAAGATAACGTAGATGGGTTCTCTGTGCTCGTAGCGGTGAGTGTCCCTCTGCCCTCGCTCATTCTCCGGCAGCATGCAAACCAGGCACAGCCGCCATTTGCCAATAATGCAGTCTCCCGGAAGTCGAATCTGAGACAGAAAATACACAAATCATTGGACTTTTCATTGTTTCAGAACTGCCACTTTCTACTGCAAAACTTTCAGTTGTTTGTTTCTCCATTGTCGTGATTTTGTGTATCGTATCCAGTGTAATGTAGTGTTGATTTTAATAACGCATTTATAAGTCTACACAGACTTCCCGTCGTTAATAAATATTTATCTATCTTTAATCGCTAAATTAAAATTAACAGTACATTATTATGATACAGTGCATAATATTATAAAATAGAAAGTGGTGTAAATATATGTACAAGTATTAAATCATTAAAAATAATTAAAAGAAATATACATGGCAATACTATATAGATGACAGATATATTGTGTTTTCCGCACCAAAACCAGAGATATAATAACTGCTATTACTATAAATAGTAGCAACATCTTCATGTAAATATGTACCTCCATAGTGACTGTGTTTTCATCTTTGACCGTCATGGCGGCGCTCCAGTGCCTCTGTCGCAGACCTTTGTGTGGTGAGATGGGCACGTATGTACCGTTACTCGGTTTGGGGTGGTCGCCTGCAAAATAAAACGTGAACATTTACAGACATGTTTCTTCTAGTTACAATGATTATGCTGCTGGAATTTTTTCAAGTTTTAAAGCGTTACAATATCTTTTTTTTCACTTGAAGCTGTGGATCGCGGTAGCAAGACACAACTTCCATTTTGTTTATACATCAAGATTTGCAAATGTTTTGTCGCAAATTAAACAATTATGAGCAATTTTTACCCACTTGAAGTTGCTGGTCGTTGTGTAGCCAGGCACAACTTCAAATGGGTGAAAATTTGAAAAGATAACTTAGCGGATAAAGGGACCGGGTTAATAAAGTTAACCCCTATGTTTTAGCGTTAGACCTGTATTGCCTGATTGCAGGAATGCCCTGTGGCAATTCAATTTAACAATTTCTAAAGGTTGTTTTTAACCTTTTGATTTTAAATTATTTTCAGTCATTATTTTGTATATATAAAAACATTCAAAAACGTGTAACAAATCTGTTACTATGAGATACATTTGCTTAAGATGTTTTAAAGCTGGGCCCTTACGTCTTCGTTGTGGATTCAATGATCGAAGGTCAATGTTGGGCAAACAATTTAAGCAATGTTATAGGCTATACCATTACGTTTTGTGTTTCTTAGAGAAGGAATTTTTAAAGTGAATATGTTCCGCAGCACATAGATAATCACACAATGAACAGCAACGACACATAAGAAAAAACTCACTTATTTGCATGAGAATTTTCAACTCGTCCCATTTGGGGTCGTACTTCCGGTTGAACTGCACGTCAAACACGAAGCTGTCTCCCCTGCGCACGACGAGTTGTGACACCTCGCCGTCTTCCGGAATAGAGACTATGTCATACTCCGAGGTCTTGTGCTTCTCCGCGTTTTCTTCTGTCCTGTAGTCCACGCTGGTCACCTTCAATACCTTGGGCTTCTTCTCTGAAATAAGAAAATCACCATAACATTATTAACTAATATGAAATGGGCTTGCCCTGAATTGAGAGCGCAGCACAATTCAGCACTAGACTATAATAGGCGTTGTGGAGGGTGTTTATTTCTCTGGAGTAAGGAAATCATCATAACATTATAACTAAACCTTCTGTATTATTTTTAACGCTAATAACACTTAAAAAAATATATAACCCATGGAGACCAAAGGGTTTTTTGAAATCATTATTCATAAACGCCTTGAGTCAGCTCTTTCCACTTCATTTGAGTAGGCCTACCTATGTTATGAGTCTACGGCAATTATGAATTTTAAATTATTTCAGTGCGAAAATCGCCCTTAGACGTCAGAATTTGACAGCCAGAGACGTCAGATTGTGACGTCTAAAGTCGATCCCCAAGTCATTATTGACTTTTTTGTTTTAAAAATAGATTTATCTATATATATATATACACCATGCAGGGTCAGTCCTGTAAAATCACATGTAAATCTACATGATATTTATATTTAAAATCAGGCGTGCCATTTATTTATTCAAAAAAACACATGATATTTTAAATATGCATCATAACTGCTTATAAGTTAAACAGCAAACAGCATTATCATGGTATAATATACCATATTGTGTACATGGGGGTATACATGTTTCGCGCATCAAAACCAGAGATAAAATAGCTACTATGTGTTATCCTCCTGTTATTATTTATAATGTGTTATTCTACGGTAGCTAAAATTACATTTTTACAAGTTTTCATTTTTTCTAGAGCACGTAAACAAAATATTAAGAGCTATATGGTCTTTAGAAGAATACGATTTTAAACTGTAAAACAGACGCTGGGGAAAAACGTAGAATAAATTATTAATCTAACACAAATCTCAATATTTATACACATATATTTATACACATATACACATACACTAATGTTACATTATACTTCTTAGTTTATACGTTGTTTTGTTTAACACTTTATATTAAAATAACATTGGGTCAACGTCTCGTGCTTGCTGGGTGTTTGGTATCAAGTCTGGTAGGCTACTCCACCCCCGCCCAATGAAAGAGTGGCTCAGCCGGCCAAAGTCTGGTATTCTACCCTCTAATTTAAATAACAACTGAATGACGGCGGTGATCAGCCGATTTCGTCATGTGACAGACTGAACCACTTTTCGATAGGCCGGGGGTAGAATACTCGACTTGGTACAAATATTCTTTCTAAACCCCCTAGGTTTGAGGAGATAAAGTTCTGCAGAGATGCAAAATGATGTTTTGATGCATCATGATCATGAAGGTTTAAAGGGTTGCATTATTACGTATCATGTACAGTAGCCTACCTGGAGTGGGTGGTTTGGGGGCGGGCGCCGGGGGAGGGTTCACCACCTCGGGGTCGGTGGCCGGCTCCGGGGGAGCGGGGGCCACCTCCGGCTCACCCCCAGTGCCGGACGTGGGGGCCGGGTCGTCCCTCGAGCAGCAGTCGTCTTCCACGACCCAGCCGGGCGGGAACATGTAGTGGTACCAGGGCTGAGGGGGTGCGGGCTGGCGCGGCGGCTGGCGCCTCACGGGCCTAGAAGGTGTGGACCCCATCACGATGTGCTGTGTCTCTGTGGCTGGCGGTCTGAAACCTGAAAACTGAAAAGAAAATCAACACTTAAAAAATAAATATATAAAATCGAGAATTTAATTTAAAATCAATGAACATTCTACTTAACCTTTTAAGCGCTAAATTCAATAATTTAACTTTTCACCCACTTCAAGTTGTGTCTCGCTAACGCGATCCACATGCAGCTTCAAGTGGGTGAAAACTACTTGAGCATGTACAAATTAAATCAAAATATATGTTGATCTAGCGAGTTTAAAACTCGTTTTTCTGTCAAATTTTCTTGCTTGAATGGAAAACTAAAATGGTTGAAAACGGTCGTCATGGTTTTTACCAAAATATTTAAGTTTTGTAATAAGGGCTAATTATAAGTTAACCCTTCACCAGCTAAGTTATCTTACTTAAATTTTCACCCACTTGCAGTTGTGTGTCGCTTCCGCGACACACAACTGCAAGTGGGTGAAAATTACTCATATATTTGATTAATTTGAGACCAACGAATTGCACATTTTAATGTCTACACGCAGATTTGTATTCCCAATAACTGAGATTTAAACAAAATATAATATAAACGACTCTAGTTGTGATTAGCGCTTTACATGAGCTAAACGTTTTTAGTCATATTTACAAGCGGTTAAATAACCTTTCTTCGAATGAAATTAGCATGTATTTGCGCCTCTGAGCACGAGCTCGGATCACCGAGGATTTAGGCGCTATAGAAGTTTATTATTATTATTATTATTATTCAGCTAGAATTGTAAGTGGAGAATAATTGTGTCCAGGGGGCATCCCTTCCGCTTATGAACACTCACATCTTCCAGCATTGGCTCGAAGGCGGGGCAACGTCGGCGACGTTGCCCCGCCTGATGCCGGGCTGATAGTTTTCGTTGGCCTGAGCGGTGAACATCTCACGTAGACGTAGCTGACCCTTAACCTCCTGCCGCCAATTACACCGGAAAATGTACGTGTATGCTTTAACCCTTTAGCCCCCAAGTCGTTTTATTGACCGGAAATATTTCAAAATGTGGCTTTCACACGAAGGGGAGGAATTACAAATTCTCAAATAGACACACGACGCTATAAAGTGCCCACAACACACAGGAAATTTAACTCTTTGAGCGCCAAGCAGATTCTACACTTTTAAAAAAACACTTTAAATAATATATTTTAAAGGTTAACCCTTATAGCGCTAATTGCGTATATAGTCGTTTGCAGCATTCATATATATGTCCTTCAAACTTTAGGTGGGTGTAAAAACTTAAAAGGAAAATGAACACTAGCCTAAATTAGCTGGATTTGGCATATAATGGTTTGATTCAAGCTGTACATATTATGCTGGTATTTTTCACCCATTTGAAGTTGTGGGTCGCGGTAGCGAGACGGAACTTCAAGTGGGTTTAAAAAGTTTTTTTTCAACTCACCGCTTTTTTATCCCAGCGCTTCAAGGGTTAATATTACTAGGGGGTAATCAATTACTGCAGCAGCCTAATCGATATACAGATGCACAGATCAATTTATAGTGGATGTCACACACTCATCGGATCACCCGGGAGCTATCGAGGGGATCGCAAGCAAGATGAAATAGGCGTGTTTTTAACCCCTTAACCTTTAAATTACAAAATTTAAATTCCCCCCCACTTTAAGTGTGTGCTACCGCGACCCACAACTAAAAGTACGTGAAAACTACTCATATTTATTTATTTTGAGACCAACGATAATTTGCAAATATTGATGTTTTAACAAACATTTCGTTCCCAATGACAGTTATTTTATTTAATCGTCTAATAAAATGAATTTAAAAACGGCTATAGTCGTGATCAGCGGTTAAAGGGTTAACACCGTGTAAATCTTGATACACTATAATATATCGTCTCCTTGGATATAAAAGGGTTTATTTGCCACTTTTTAAGTGGCAAATTTTCAGTCACTTGTAGCGATACACAACTTCAAGTGACTGAAAATTTAAATTGAAAAGGTCGGAGCTCCAGAGGTTAAATATTATTATAGTGCCTAACCATGTTCGCAAAAAAAGAAAATTCAATATTATACAAGTCGTTACGGCGTCATTTGAGGTTGCGACTGCGAATCTAGCGTAGTGGGCTCGCATACTGAACCTAGTGTTATTTGCTAGACAAAAACATGCAATTTTCAGGGATTGTCCACAAAGGTCTTAGACATGATTTTTTCTGAAGCGCTAAAAATGTTGATTGATATTGTCGGAGATATGTCATTTTTTCAAAATGGCCGCCATTTAGTTGGGTCATATATGGTAATTCTGTGAACGTTTTTTCCACAGGTTGGTTTTATAGTTGATTTGCCTTGTACAACTAATGCATAGGGCCTAAACAAATTAGCCCATATGAATGAATGAATGTTTTCATTGCCTCCAAAATGAAGTATCACACATAATAAAAGATAATCACACATGTACATATATTACTTATAAAAAAAGTCAGCAATGATTTGAGTAACTGTTATGTTAATAGAACCATCTATCTATGATGTATATTTGATATGCCTCTTTCAAAAGTGTGGGTACAATTTCTAAATGCCTAAAATTCAAAATGGCCGCCAAAATGTATAGAAATTGAAGTTTTATCGATTTACTACATAGGCCTAGTTATGTATAATTTATGGTTTCCAGGTTTTGTTGGTTCGAAAAATCCATTTCGTGAGTTTTTGAAATAATTTGACCTATATTTTACCCGAAAAATTCAAGATGCCCGCCTCTATAATCACTTCAAACTAAGTTTTATACAGTATAAGTTAATCCCTTTCACTATTCTGGTGTAAAAACCGTTGGCTTATCATCAATTTATATCGATTTGGCGGCCATTTTGAAAAAAGCTTCATATTCGGTCAAAACTAAAAAAATCAGTGGCGCTTCGGACAAATTCAAAGTTAAGACCCTTGTGAACAATATCTGAAAGTTTGGTAATTTTGTCCGGCAAATATAACTCTATGGTCCCTATATGCACTAAGGAAGCCCACTAGCGAGTGGGCTAATGCAGTGAAGGAAAAATTGCAATGCAATAGTTTAAATTATCGAATATGAAACTAAGAAATTAAACCCGAGTTAAAACTCTTAATGACAATATACTGAAGTTGCTTATGCAGAACATGTTAGGCCTACACGCAAAAAGATTACAGCGGTGGTCATTTCGAAGCTCTTGGATTTCAAGACAAGATAGGCCTACATGAATTAATTATGCAAACATAAAGCGTGCGCCTCTTGTTTGCGCTAATTGGCCTATGACTTACACCGGGCGCATTGCATGCCAAGACCAATCAACCCTATAGATGTTCGAAAACTTGGAAGCATGAAATGTGTATTCACTGTGAGGTATAAATTCATCGAAAATTCTCAACTGACATGGTGATGGAATAAGAAATACCTGTATATAGAATTGAAATAAATTATTAAAGCTATTAAGTCCAGCCAAAGAAATGCCACATTAAAATTTAATTAAAGTTTCGTATATATAATATCTACAACTAACGTTAGCATTCTGTCGTCTATGTGATAGTATGTCAGACTATGCAAAATAAAGTGAAGAAACTAAAGAAAATATTTTTAATATGACAAATATTGTTAAATGGGCGCACAGTTGTCGAAAAACTGCGGAGGGGAGTAGCTTAGCCAACTATACATTATATAAAAAACTACATGTGATTGTCCATTAACTGATGGCAGTGATGCTACAACTTCAAGACTTATTCGGTAAAAATAACATGCGTCTGCCACGCTGGCCCAACATTAGATGAACAATGTCAGTGACAATATCATGAATATGTCACATGTGAGTGTGAGTCATTTTTACGGGTGGGCCCAAAAACTCAAATTAATAATAGGCCTAACGTTAATTATGAAATTTAAAATTCCAGCATTAGCCTAGGGCCTAAGTCTTAAGGCTAAGTTAAGACATATACTAGCTAAAAAGTAAAATATAGATATATTGACTCTTTGTCACAAAACAAAGTAGACTTGACTTTCTACCATCTGCTTACACTACACCTCATTTTTCTTTTAATTTTTATCTCACTTACCGCTTATTCAAACCATGCTTGTAGAAAAGGCTTGAGATGCTGCTACGCTATGGCCTTGTATGCATTATGAAGATAACTAACGTTACGAAAGTGAAACCGAATGATGTTCAAGACTGTTCCAGGTTACTGTAGCCTACACGCTGTATCGCTATGAAAATGTTGTATTTTATGACATCATAACTGTGGTATCCATAGCAACCGACTAAGCTTTGAACAGCAGTTCACTCTAGTTTCAAATTGCGTCCACGAGGAAACAAGTTTTGCACTCTAAGCACCACAGACCTGCCGTCTCTGAGTGACCGCTAATCGGATATTCTGGTTGAACACGGCAGTTGGCTATTCAGGTAGTCGACGCGATGTATATATATACTAGTAATTATATGGATTACTCGTTTATCGATTGACAGTAACGATTCAAGGACTATATCTAGTTCTTGGACCTAATATTAGGCATAATCTATTAAAAGTTAGGAAAGGTTTTTCAACCAAAAAACTGCCAGTGCCAGGAATCCAAAATTACTAATCGAAATAATTTTACATAATGTTGGATATCGCGTTACTCATCTAGATTTAAACTAGACTACACTAGGCCTACCTTCGCACATCAAGTGTCGCCCCCCCCCCCTACCGGTGCACCCCCACACCATTACGGATTGGGTGGTGTTTATCTGGGTTTGAGACAGGCTCTCCTCCAAACTCTAACACGCCAATCGTTGTATTTAATTTGTTCTCATCTAAGAAAACGAGCATCGCCCACTGTTCAGACATGATATGTGCAAGAGTAGTATGAAAGTGGGAAATCAAAGGAAAATCAAATAGCTATGCCTATGGACGTAATGATAATATATTTGGTGGTAGTGACCTGTGTAATAAAAATAGCGCGTCTTCAACATTAACAAGTTTAATGGCGTGACATATTTGGACAGATATAATAGTTTGCATAGACACACGCCACACAGCCGTAATACTTTACATTTTTTAACAAACTAGCTATAACTGGCTTATTTGAATTGTTGGGAGGGAAAATATCAATTGAACGTGAATGAACAGTGCATCGACATTATTTCAAGATAAAAATGCAATAAATAAATAATCTTTAAATACCTTGTAAATGACAGAAAATTAGGCCAGTTGCATGAGAATTAGATTGTCTTAAAATAGATTACCTTTCCGCTATTGAATGCTATTCAATCCTAGAAACTGATGCACTAGCTATACTGGTGTTTCTCTAATTTCATTCACACTTGTGCAACCAGTATTTTAACCATTAGAGCGCTGACATATTTTCTTATAAACCATGGAGACCAAAGGGTTGTTTTAATTTGAAATCATCATAAATGTCTTAACCCTTTAAGTCCTCACGATGCATTAAAGCATCATTTTAAATCCCTGTGAACAGATTTAATTTTTCGACAACTGAGGGTTTTAGAAGGAAAATTTCTATGAAACTTTTTTACAAATACGTAGCAATTTTCTTTAATTTTTCACCCACTTCAAGTCATCTTCATTCACTACAAGTCGAGAATTGCGACAGCAATTCGCGGCTTGTAGTGAATGAAGATGACAATGATAAACTCAGGCTTGAAAGGGTTAAGTTAGCTCTTTCTGCTTCATTTGAATACATATATGGTATGGGTCCACAGCCATTAGAAGTATTTTTACTCTTACAGCGCGGGGATTAAAACTGTAAGGGTTAAAACCAAAAAAATGTCTTTAAATATGTGAAACTGATTTATGTTCCGACCTAATTTAACAAATCACATTAATTTTTATGCACTTACCGCGAGACACAACTTCAAGTGAGAGGTCTAGGTTAACCCTTTCAGTACGGAGACCGACTTTAGACACTGACGTCTAAAGTTGATCCCCGCACTGAAAGAGGAAAATATAACATGGGTATTCAAATGTAGCGGACAGAGCTAACTAAGAAATTTATGATGATTTCAAATTTAAAAAATCTTTTGGTCTCTTGGTCTCACATCTTTCAAAACTAGGAAAAATCGATAAAAAGGATGAAAATATTATTATAAATCTACATGTTTTCAAAGAGCGCTACTTGTAATTATTTTGTATTTTGCTACGCTTTCCAGAGTTATTTTACCTACTATTCATATATGTAGTTTTTTATCTCTGGTTTTGGCGCGGGCAACATTTCTATAATATGTGTTTTAACTTTGATACGTTTTTGTTATCAATTAACAAAATCACCACCGGGCACATAACTATGAAAAATAGCCTGACTGCTAATAATGTCCAGCCTGCATAAATATGTCTGAATAAATAAAATAAATAAATTATATAATAATATTTCAGCGCTTTAAGGGTTAAACAGTGACCGCAAGCAAACAATGCAATAGTTAAATATAACTATAGATTTGAACTAGCACTGAATGTGATAATAAACCTCCGTAATTTTATTCATAAATGAACATCGGGAAATATGTATAGGCATGTTATTATCCCCAAACAAGACCGATTTGTAGTATAACATTCTTAACAAAGCCGCGCACTAACAATAATATATTAATGGGTGCATGTCAAGATAGATTATTCGTTTTGACATCAGCACGTGAAGGCAATTCGCGGCATCGTTAAACACTGGACTTTATCCTGATGCTGTTTTGATGTTGGCCCACCGTCTGCGCCACTAGCCCAACAATAAATCAGCATTTGGTAAACGCTGTTTAGTTGCTGAGACACTGGCAGCACACAAGAAATACAATGACCCTTTCAGCACTGAAATATGTTGATAGATACTTTAGAGACCAAAGGGTTATTCATTTTTAAAATTGCTTAACCCTTTGACCGCCGGTCCCGATTATATTTTTATTTTATTAGCACATTACATACCAGCTTTTGAACACGTTAAAGATAAAACGTGACATCGATCAGCAAGATCTCAAAATCGTTGACCTCCATTTTATTTGTCAAATCTGAATAATTTTCACTCACTTGAAGTTGTGGATCGCGTCAGCGAGACACAACTTCAAGCGAGTGAAAATACAAATTGAAAAATTTGGCGGTTAAAGTCAGAATTTGACGGCAAAACTTGATTCTCGTACTAAAAGGTTAAACTAGCAGCAGCCGTTGGGTCGCGACTTTATCGGAATGCAATTTGTCAGCTCTGTAAATGTATCCAGCTCGATCTGTCTATTATTTTGACGTGCAAAGCCAAAAGCCAGTATCTGCTCATTTTACAAGTAAGCAGATACTGCCTTTTGGATCCGCAGAGCTGTATCAAACACCGGTATTATGTGTCATTCGTTCGGATCCAGGTTAGCCTGATCCCCAGGCGTATCCGCACACGGATTCTCATTAACAGTGGTGAATGAATTCCGCCGAGTCAATTCACAACCAATCTGCATGAAATTTTACACGCACATTTGTTTAGTGATGCGGCGACAACCCTGAAAATTGCATTGAAAACTATTGTATAGTTTTAAACTTAGTCTCCATAACACGTAAAAGTAAATGGTTATGGTTTATGGTTTGTAGTCTGATATTGGAGTCTGAATTATTTTTTCAATTGATGTAAAGTCGCCACATCACTAGAAAATATTGCTGGTAAATTCCATGTAGATTGATTGAGAGAGAATTGCTGAGAAATCATCCACACGTGCTGCAGCTATTTTTAATCCTAGACCTGATGTAAATACTGACGTTAAGCCTAAGTTTTTTAAACCCTTTCAGTTCGGGGACCGTCTTTATACGTCAGAATCTGACGTCTGTAGACGTCACATTCTGACGTATAAAAACGATCCGCTGAGTTAATTCACAACCAATCTGCATGGAATTTCACACGCACATATTTTTAGTGATGCGGCGACAACCCTGAAAATAGCATTGAAAAATATTGTATAGTTTTAAACTTAGTCTCCATAACACGTAAAAGTAAATGGTTATGGTTTATGGTTTGTAGTCTTTATACGTCAGATTCTGATCATGACGTATAAAGCCGATCCCCGCACTGAAAGAATAAAAATATGTTTAATGGCCGACCCATAACATTGGTATTCGAATTAAACGGAAAGAGCTCACTAAGCCATTTATGATGATTTTAAAATTGAAAAAACCTCTTTGTCTCCATGGTTTATACAAACATATTTCAGCGTAGCAAGGGTTAAGCTCTCTAGTCGCCTTTATGCACAAATTCTATATTTTAAATAAAATTCATGGAACAATAAGGAGATTCTAACTTTTCATTTGTGATATTTTTATGTATTTTATAAAATCGTTGCGTTTCCATGTTGCATCCTTGGCACGTGCATCACTACACTCAAGTGTGAATGAGAATATCTGGTAGGACTGAGATGGCAATATACCGGTACAATTAAATCCTAGCAGTCGCTCCCTAAAGGGATATGAACAACAAGTATATAATTAATTTGGCTTGAATTCCTTATTAAATAAGATTATCTCAGCCTTAAATATTGTTTATTTTATGGTATTATATATTGTAGAACTGTACTTTAAAATGTATTAATTATTATTTTTTAATTAAACGGTGTTAATAACTAATTAAACACTGTTAATTATTCATTAAACGGTGTTAATTATTCACTAACAATAATATTCCAATAAGTATTTGCAAAAATAATTCGCCTTACGCGAGTGAAATTTAGAGCCCACTCTTTGACTGATAAATTATGTTTTCGAATTTTTCATTGATTTGGATGGAAAAGTTTACTCAATTTTTACATTTAAATACACCACATTATAACAAATAACGATGCTCTGGGAATATGCAAATAATAAATATGTAAATCCGGCTATACATAGCAATGACAGGTAAAGGCTAGGCCTATAGCTATAATAAATAAGCTCAATTGTCAACATAGTTATTAATACCGCGTTTTTATCCACATGTAATCCCAGCAAACACGAGACATTAACCTAATGTTGGATTAATGTTGGTACAGCGTCTACGACGCTGGCACAACATTAATCCAACATTTTTTTATCGTGTATTGCTTCAATTGGTCCTACAATAGGTGCGTTATTGTTCCACTTTGTGTTGCTTGACGTTGCCACGCGCCACTAACTGCCGTGCAAAGCCAAAAGGCAGTATCTGCTTACTTTACAAGTGAACAGATACTGCCTTTTGGCTTTGCAGAGCGCAGTACTGCCGCGGGGCATGGCTGTGTTTTCTTAACATGTCTGGCTATTGAAATGTCTGATGGACAAGATGGGAGTGTAGCGAATGCGTCAAATTACTGCACGTTATAGGTATGGTAATCAATGAAGCGGAACCGTTACCAGGGCGTGAAGATCAATAAATAGACAGAGAATGGCTGTACCATACGGTGGCTCCAAAACGGACCGAGTAGAAACTAGCATAAACACAGAAGGTATAATATTAGTGGCCTTGGTGGCCTACCAATGCCATGACTTCAATGAATGTACAGTGGAAACTAGCACAAGGGAGACCATCATAATAAATTACAGAGCTTACCCAAAATGGCTGTAGGGCCTACATGCGATGGTTCCAAAACAGACCATGATTGCACAGTAGAAACTAGCATAAGCTACCATCAGAATATGGCCTCGTAACTTGTACGAGAAAACGGGCCCAGCGTGACCCACTGGCGTTTCTGTTATCGTTCCATTTAAAACATATCGTCAGTGTCATAATATAATTTTCCACACATATGACACTGACTTTTAGGGTCCATATCCTATGAAATAAGCTCCTGCAAGATGTCGCTATCCAAATCCAAAACATTACCCTGTATCCTTAAGATTTTTCCATCTGGTAAAAGCTGGAAATTACGACAGCAATTTTATCTTCGAAATGGGTAAAATAATTGGATTTTAAAAAAATTGGGTAAAATAATTGGATTTGAACAGAAAATATCAATGGCTATTGAAATCAGAACGTTGGGAGCTTCAGTTTGGTACATTTGAAAATATCAGCAAATACCCGGGTACGCCAAGGGTTAAAAATGTTTTTTTATGACCATGCCCGGCGTTATGGTAAATATAACAATGTCAACATACTCAGCTATCGATTGACCTGCGTGTACTCCTCGCAGAATCCATGTCACTGTGGAAGCATTATGCTATATAATCACCCTTTAAATCCTAGACGTTTTCAGCCCGTTTATTAACCCTTAAACCGCTAAATTGAATAATTTTAATTACTTGTCTTTGTTTAATTTGAGACCAAACATGTGCAATTTCGCTCCCCATGATTACGATTTATAGGCCCACGTCTAAATAAAACGGATTAAAAACGACTATAATCGCGTTTAGCGGTTTAAAGGTTAAAGTTCTTCAAACAAGATCATTTCAAGGAAAAATAAGCTTCACATTGGGATATGTTTTGATTGAAACAGTTCTGCAGGCTACACAAGTATTTTTTATACACTTGAATTTGTGTGTCGCGGTAGCGAGACACAAATTCAAGTTGGTAAAAAATAAACACCGTAGCTCAGCACCTAAAGGGTTGAAACATAAGTAGCGTTTGCACGGAATATGAATAATAAATTAACCGGTATACCTACGTTATTTAGCAATTCGCAAAACGGAAGTTTAAACATGGCTCGTCTAGTGATGCCAAAACATTGGTAAGAGAAGTGTCAATATTGCTTAATTATTTACGAGTTAATCGACCAGAAGTAGAGGATTGAAAGGATTTTTTTTACCATGTGTGAGCAGGGAAATATTTCATTGTATATTTCTATGCCAGGGCTATCTATGGCTTCGCGTAACGTGTTTACGTAGCGATGGACATTCTGCATGCATTATATATAAACATAAAATGTGGTATATGCAACTGTGTAGATTGGGAGATACGACTATTTGAAGTAGGTTGGTCGCTATGCTTTATTCAATCAAAATATTTACGTTGCGGCAGGCCCCACTTATTAGGACGTTGACCGTGCTGAGCATACGTGACGTAATTGTTGAAGCGACACAATCCTGCTAAAATCATCAAAAAATAAAAAAAAACTTACGCAATTCTAGTCTATGGACATGCTCACATCATATGGCCATATATGAAAGCGAGAATACTAATATAGATTTTTTGATGATTTCAGCCTGATTGTGTCGCTTTAACTTTTTAATGCTGGTACATTGTAATTTATTTTGAGCCTTATGCCTTCATTAAACCAGGGTTATTAATCTATCCTATCATTGCAACCTTTCTATCCTTGTATCCTTGCAGTGGGGGTCTTATCCCTTTAACCGCCGGTGTCGCATATATTCGGGTTTTCATTTTTTATTAGCACATTAAGTACCACCTTTTAAACATGTTAAAGATAAAATGTGACATTAATCAGCAATATTTGAAAACAATTGACCTCCATTTTGTCAAATCTGAATAATTTTCACTCACTTGAAGTTGTGGATCGCGTCAGCGAGACACAACTTCAAGTGGGTGAAAATTCAGATTGAATAATTTGGCGGTTAAAGGGTTGAATGTTTACACAGCGGATCATAACGACCCACCTACTTTAACCCTTTCAGTGCGGGGTTCGTCTTTATACGTCAGAATCTAACGTCTGTAGACGTCAGATTCTGACGTGTGAAAGCGATCTCCGTATTAAAAGAATACAATTTTTTCTAATGGTCGTAGACCCATAACATAGGTCAAATGAATCAGAAAGAGCCAATTAAGACCTTTATGACGATTTCAAATTGTGAAAAACCTTTTGTTCTCCATGGTTTATACAAAATCATTCAGCGCTTCAGGGGTTAAAAAGGTGATGTTATGTTATCAGAATTTCACCGACTATTCATTATTCACGAATAATTATGGGTTAAAGCTGCCTGCCTGCCTGTAAAGTCCGGGATCGCGGGTTGTCCCCCCCCCCTCCCGCGCTCTGGAGAGGGGGGGGGGAAGTTGGGAACTATATTATCTCATCATTATTAACTCTTATCCTGCTGATCAAGACTATTGTCGTTTTTAATCTGTTTTATTAGTCTCCCTAATCACTGTTATTGGGAATGAAATGTGCAATTATTCTTTTTATCAATTGTCACTACACGAGCAATCTCTATTAGGCCTACATAGTGAGCTGCTGATCGTGAAGACTGGGAATAATCATAAGGGGCTTTCTTAGTTAATTTTCACTTATACTCTTAATTGTTCATGAATAATGGTAAGTAATATCCTAATCAAATATTATGACATTTCTCTTTAATTTTCAACACACTTAAAGTCATCTTTATCCACTAGAAGTCGAGCATTGCTATGGTAAGTTGAAGATATTACTTCATTAACTCATAAACGCACACAAAATGTGTAATCACAGCATGATATATAGAATGAAATCGATAAAATACAGGTGTAGATGAAGCCAAATAAAAAATATACTTTAACTTTGACAATGGCATGGGCAATGACAACTCCAATATAACGATGAATGCCACGGAATAGGCACCGAAAGATTTAATATTTAAAATAGTAGTTCACTGTGAGCAAATAACGGGACAATAGTATACCCAGAAGGCACCGCGACCGTTGCAGAAATAGTAAAGAGATAAGCGTCACCTGGTGACTATATATAAGCTAAAAAGGCATTGGAGTGGACGACAAGGCCTTAAACACACAAATAGTTTTTTTTTAAACCATGGAGAACAAAAAATTATTTTCAATTTAAAATCGTCGTAAATGTCTTAGTTAGCTCATTCCGCTTCATTTGAATATAATAGCCTACCTATGCTATGGGTCTACTGCCATTATAAATATTTTTACTCCTCCAGTGAGGGGACCGACTTTAGACGTCAAAATCTGACGTCTACAGACGTCAGATTCTAAAGACGATCCCCGCACTGCAAGGGTTAATAACAACATGTGGGGTAGTATCACACCTGTAATTAAAATTAAATTAACATTACAAGCAGGACGTAGCGTACACTGCCGTACAAAACCAAAATGCAGTATCTGCTTACTTTACAAGTGAGCAGATACTGCCTTTTGGCTTTGCAGGCAGTACAGGGACAATCTGGATAATACGCCTATATCATACCCATTGGGCACTCCAGGTGAAGTGCACGATACTATATCGGATTTACGGTATCTTTTAAGAGCCCTTGTCGCAAGGGTCAATGACACTCTAGGTGCACGATTATTCAAATTGTAAAAATTCCTCCACATTACGTCGATCCATACCTTGACAATTACTGATATACTATCACTGTAAGTCGATATTATGTACGGTAGCCTATGCGTTTTAGATACGGATTATCGAGTTATAAAACACAACATTTTAAAAAGTTCGGACACACACAGTCAAATATCGTCGTAGACATCTGCACCAACTAAACACAAACAAATTATCAAATGTTGATTTGATGTTGGGCCAGCGTCGTAATCAACATCGGGCCAACGTCTTGCTTTTACTGGCCTCCGTTCTTCAAATGAATGTTTGTAAATTTACTTCGATATGTGCTATTTGTGCACAAATGTGGCCCGAAACCCCGTTCATTTCATTTCATTTACACCGAATTTCAAGCCGAGTGATGAATAATTTGGGGTGGATGGATATTTCGCAAAATTACTGGATGTGAAATTGTTCTTGATCCATCAGTGTGTTGATGGACAAGCAGTCATGGACAAGAGGTAGTCGGCATATTTACCATATAGCATGCACAGCAATAAGAGATCACAAGGGCGGACTCCATATTATCTTCACATAGCCTATGTTTATACAAGCAGGCCATACTGATGGCAGATAGGATAGATTCCTACCATGTTCATGGTGGACTTTCCACGGATTTGTTTTCAATTCCCGTAGGACCTCAAATTCATCAAAATGTGTCAGTGGAAGATATAATTAATCGAATTTAGTGTAAAAATATTTTTGGAAACTTTGAGATGATATAAAAGTAATTCAAGGTTTCACTTTCAGAAATAAACAAGAGGATCTACTCTAATTCTGATGTAAATTTGCTGTACATGTTGCGTCTTGCTGCCCAGATAGCCTGGATAATGGTTTTCACCATCTTTCCTACAACAAGGCTTGAATTCTCGAGGCCGCGGGGCTGCGGCCTCCAGAAGTCAAGCCTTGCTGTAGGGAAGATGGGTTTGCACCAGACCTACTATTAGTCTGAAGTCTCAGATAATCGTCATGTTTTTTTTTTTAAATAGAGATCACATGGGTGCGAATGGATGAATGGGTCTTTATGCGACTGCCCAGGAGAAACTCCTAAGGATGGAGTGATGAATCAGATCACTGCCCCCAGACACAGGATACGAAAATCGAACCCTGATGGTCTGAGGCCGAGCACGCTACTTCTCGGTTACGTAGGCTCCAAGATATGGAATATTTACAAGTGAGCGGGGGAGACTTATTGTTAGCTTCTTTACAGGCATGTAGCTTTAACCACTACACCAAGGGCACATATATCTACCAGAGAAAATATATTTGGTGCGGTGTTCCTATAACATTTGTACAATGTTGGACCAACGTCGAATACGTTGGGCCGACGTTGTACAAATAATGTTCTACATATGTTTTGTGTTTGCTGGGTAACATTGTTTTCTTTTAAACAACATTGGATCGACGGCTCACATGACAGGGTGTAAATATCCATTCACGCCCTACTTAGTTATGACCATTTATGCCTTTTTCATAAGGTACAGTGACCTGCATATTGATAATAAAATGTGATAACATGCATGGTAAGCCACACACCGGGTTATTGAGTATACCAGCTTCGCTAATCCTTGGCAGGTGTAGGCATATAAACGAGCAGCACATATCCGCCCGGCGTTGCTTTAATCCTGGGTCAACGTCTGCGAAAGTTGACATAAATCCATGGCAGTATCACAACCTGCTGGGACAGACTGTACTAACTTTCTCGCTGAAAATAGCTCGTTAGCTTACGAGGTTTGCCAAAGATTGAGCGAGTGGGTCAGAGTTTGTTTCCTGTATATAGGCCCAGGCCTATAGATTATGGTCATTATGACTAGGCCTACATGTTAAAAAGGAAACAAACGAGGGAGTCACGATTTTTTTAATTCTCGTAAGCGGAAGGCATAGGTCACGATAATTATACTAAAGAGCTTGTTCCTTTTAGGCTTTATAAAACGAGCTCCATGAAGGCTCTGATCCTTGGTTACGTCATAAGTATGTGAGAGAGGTCCGGTACTGCACGATCGTGAATACGATCACTTTCACCTAATAATCTGCGCGCGGAGATTATTGTTCTAAGTCCACAAACAGTGATTAACCCTTACAGTGTTAAAATATTCTTATATAAACCATAAAGACCAATGTGAGTTTTTTTCAATTTGAAATCATCTTAAATGTCTTAGTTATAGCTCTTTCCGCTTCATTTGAATACCTATATGTGTTAAATGGGTCTACGACCAATACAGATGTATAATTCTTATAAATGGTTTAACTCTTTCAGTGCGGGAGCAAACTTTAGTCACCAGAATACGATTCTGACGTATAAAGACGGTCCCCGCGCTAAAAGGGTTAAAGTGCTAATCGTCTATAGACGTTTTCAGCCTTTTTATTTATCTTTCAAGCAATACATAATTGAAGGAGAAATGAGCATTAACCCTTAAAGCGCTGAATTATTTTGTATAACCCGTGGAGACCAAAGGGTTTTTTTTAATTTAAAATCATTATAATCGTCTTTCCGCTTCATTTGAATACCTATGTAATGGGTTTACGGCCATTATAAATATTTTTACTCAATACACTCCGGGGATTGACTAAAGTCGATCTCCGCGCTGTACGGGTTAAGTTGTGGGTCGCGGTGGCGAGACACAACCCTTTAACCGCCGGTACCGATTAATTCATTTTTTTTAATATTTTTTTATTAGCATATTGCATATCAGCTTTTAAACAAGATAAAATTTGACATTGATCAGCAAGAATTAAAATAGTTCCCCTCCACTTTGTCAAATCTGAATAATTTTCACTCACTTGAATTTGTGGATTGCGCCAGCGACACACAACTTCAAGTGGGTGAAAATTCCAATTGGAATAATTTGGCGGCCAAAAGGTTCAAGTGGGAAGAAATTTTATTTATTAAACTCAGCGTTTTTAGGGTTCACACTATGCGTGCCAGGGCTGTTCAGTGATAATCCTACTCAAGTCAGTCGAATCCTTATTTTCTTATTGCAGTCTCTGGCCAGTTTAAAATTATGCACCGTTGATTTGTATCTAACTAACCGTTGTCGAGCCGAGTTGACAGTTGGAATGTTTCGTTCATAATATTATGAAACTGGAAATGCAACACACTTTCCATTTTCTAATAATTTAAATGTTTCAATTTTTGAGTACAAAACATCTCCCAAATAGAATAATTTGAATTATTTTGCTTGTACACATATTATTTTTATCTCCTCCGTGTCATTTTATTTGCTTTTAAAACCTCTTTTTAAAGCGTACGTATACGAACCTAGCATGAAAATGGTTAATATCAGACAAATTATGATCTCTAAAATGTAGCCTAGATTTAATCGATGAAAATCACCATAATAATCAATCGTTTTGTCGACTGTTAACATACTTAATAAAGCGACATACATGACACTTTGATTGCTTTGTATCGTAATCAAGTGAATATATCAATCTTGTCTTTCAAAAAGGACAAGATAAAATCTTTAGCAAAAAAACCCATCTCTGCTAAATGGTGAAATTATAAACGTTGCAGTAAAAGTGTAAATATAAAAACTGGCCAATCCAGCATGACAATGGGTTAAACAGGATAGTGAAATACAACTCTAAACGATCTGAAGTCAGCCAGATTATAGTGAATGAATCTACAAATTAAATTTTAAAATTAGAAAAAAACAATGATCCTGATCAGTATATTACATTTGTGCTTACATTACATCGACATTTATAAATTGCTCTATCTCAGACGATTTAAAAGCGCTTTATTAGGCCTATATATATATAGGCCCCTAGCCTATATATATTATTTATTTCAATACATTATGTTGAGTCTGTAGCTTACAAAGCGTCAACATAATTCGCAGTTTTTACTGATAGCAAACACTTGATGTGAAACGAATACAAGAGATAAACCACCTTCGACAAATACAGGCTGTTACGGTAGGACTATATACTGGTGACACTTATGTTCATAAGTATTAGCTATATTAGGCCTAACTTTGTACATTCGTTGGGTTAGCGTTGGATCAACGTCGCAGACGTTGATCCAACGTTAACCCAACGAAGTAGACACAGAAAATTATTTCAGAGTATAATAATGTGAAAATATTAAAAGTTACTTACTTTGCGCTGTGAGTGTTGCAGAGTTGAGTTTCAGTTGCCACGCTGTTTCAGAATGTTTGGCCACTGTCAGCCAGAACTGCGACCGGGTTGTCACGAAGGTGAATCCATAAGGCGGATCCGGAGCGTCAGGTGCGTTGTCAGGGTGGATCTATACGGCGGATTTTGATCGCCGCGGGCCTCCTCGATCCCTGCGTGTCAACACGGCGCGCTGCGGGGGGGGGGGGGGAAGGTTGATTCACGCATAGCAACAGGGATCATGTGACACCGCATGTATTCTGTGTGATCCGTGTCACTCACCGGACATGGATTTGAGTCAAAATGGCGTCCCCAATCAAGACGCAGCTGGGATCCGCAAATAGGCCTACGATCCATTTAGCCCAGTGGCGGATAGGGGAGGGGGGTCATGTCAAACCCTGGTTACTATAGCTGTGAAGAATAACAAATAATTGTCTTAAAAATGTGATAATTGCTACCGTCTGCGACGCTGTCCCAACATTGGGCAAGCATTGGATCGTGTTTGCTGATATATAGCCTAGCCATCATTAGTTTTACTCAGCTCTGAGTTATAATGTATGCGGACACACCAATAAGCAAACAACAACCGAACCTTGTCCATGATCATTTGTTGTCAAGCAATAGTTTTAAACCAGTTTCAGCGTCAATCTCGACTTTTCTATCATTCACGAATAAAATAATTGATTTGGTTTTAACGGTATTGAATTAAACAAGTTGTGGGTCGCAGGGGCGACACACCCTGTCAGGTGGGTGGAAAATTGATGTTTAAAATGTATCTTGAAGCTCGAAAATGCGTTATCAGTCAGTCCTTTTCCCAGCAAACACAAACATTTGTACAGCATTTATACAACGTCGGGCCAACGTCGACATTGTATAAATGTTATACAAATGTTTTGTGTTTGCTGGGAATTGATATCCAGTTTCTTCTTTTTTTCCTATTTGCAATAACCCTTAAACCGCTAAGGGCAACAATTGTCGTTTTAATCCGTTTTATTCAGACGTTTAAATCACAGTTATTGGGAGCGAAATGTGTGTTTAAACATTTGTTACTAATCAACGGTGCATAATTTTAGACTGGCCAGAAACTGCACTAAGAAAATAAGGATTCGATGTGAGTAGGATTATCACTGAACAGCCCTGGCACGCATAGTGTGAACCTTTAAAACGCCAAGTTAAAAAAATCAATTTTTCACAACTTTAAGTAGCTCGCGACCCACAAGATTTGTTTTGTTCTCAAATTTTTTTAATGTAGCGCTTCAAGGGTTATAATTCCTTGTTTAAAATGACATTTCACTATGTTAAGTTGATCTTTTCACCTTAAGCATGTCAGAAGAACTGAGCAAAATGAACAATGTAAACACAATGTACATGTATTCCTTGAATCTCATTGTTTTTTATCGTATAATTTCCAGTAAATTATTTCTCCACGTCACGTTTTGGCACTAATAGTAATTTATGCGACATTGTAATGCCATAAAAAAGTACAGACCATTGATGAGACGAATGATGTACAGATGATGACGTGAGTTTGGGGTGATAGGGCACGGTGGGTTGTTGCGAGAATTTTCCTTCACTCGCCCGATAACATAGGGGTTCTGGGCATGTCTGGGAGATTTACCCCAGGCATGTCCAGGGACTCTGGTCGGATAGTCCCCAGAGTAGAAATAGCTGAAGGTAACTATATTGCCGGTTGTTTAAGGCTACCACGGCCAACATCGGTGCCTGCACTGACATTGACACTTAAACAGTAGGTATACACTAATTAGTCATAGCAATATCCTTCTTCTAGAGTCATTGGCGACCATCTTGGATTTGACACTTTTCTGGTAGTCAGATTTTGAAAGACTTTCTCCTGCCATTGAATACATCTCATTGGTGACAAAACCTCTGAAAAACAGCTTTGGTATAATTTGGTATAATTTTCTGGGGTGTTCGAGTGGATGTTTGCATAAATCGACCACCTAATATCCCCGCTTGTAATGAACATAACTTCATGATGTTTATATCGAAATGTTCATTTTTACAAAAGGATTACAATGAAACAGGCTTGGAGTCACGAAATAGTCACATATATCTCAATTTCTGATATGTTAATGATTGAAATAGTTTTTAAAATGTCATACATATCAAAATCTTGCCATTTTGCTTATCAATATACCTTAAATTGCAAATAATATAAAGGTATGACTATTTAGTGATTCAGAACCTGTTTCGATGGAATCCTTATGGCAATAAATGTACATGTAGACATTTAAATCATAAAGTTATGTTGATTACAAGCCGAGATATAGCGGTTTCAACATTTTGGCGGCCATCTTGGACGCCATCTTGAATAATAAAAAAGGCTCCAGCGGGAATCACGGGGAGTTTTAGTATGTTATTTCTAATGGTATTTGGAAGGTATTCTGAAAAAATCAGCTTGGGCATATTTTTTTCCCCTTCAGCCTGATTACAAGTTCAATTCTATTCACCTATTACGCCTAAGTTTTGAATACTTTTCCTACAAGAGATTAAAATTTGCCCGATTGTAGGCCTATACCTATAAGTAGGGTCTACTATGATATAGAATGAAAGTTCTTTATATTTCTATGGCGCTCAAGGAGTCAATTCACTTTGTTTTAAACATTTTCACACCAATTGATTTTATTTATATTTTCACCCACTTGAATTACTCGGATTAATTTTGTCACATTTGAGACGTTTGCAGATCTTGATGTTTGAACACGCATTTCATTCCTGATAACAGTGATTCGATCTGCTAATAAAACTGAATAAAACGAGTATATCCGTGGTTAGAAATTAAAGGGTGAGACCAACCAGAATTCTCAATAAATATTCTCGCGACTGAGTTATGGTCCCCTGACTCACCGGGTGGCACTAATTTTAAGATATGAAATTACGCCCACTTGGCGTTACAAAAGATAACCTACGATCCTTAAATTTCAAGCGGGGGGGGGGGGGGGTATTAGCGTCGCCTCGGATGTCCGTCCGACCGTCCGTCCTGCGTCTGGATGTTCGCTTTTGTTTCCGGAGCAGAACTCGGTAACCCGTGGATGTATTTCCTTAATTTTGGAAACACACACTCCTTAGAGGTGTAGATGTGCCTTTTGGTTTGTAGGACCGGCCGTGGGCCGGTATGTAGGCTACTTCCAGGTTCCTTTTCTGAGCGCAGGCTTCGGCCTCTTAATTACTCATATCTGAATTGTTTGACCTATTTAAATCTTTGTTTTCGGTTTCTGGTTCCCAGTTCATGGAGTCTTCCTAATGCGTGAACTTTATTGCCATATTTTGCCAGGCTTTGTCTAGTCGCCTTTTCAAAGGACTGTACGTAGTCCCTATAGATGGAACATTAACTACCTCATACGGGAGGCGATTCCACAAGCAGACTATTCTTTGTGTAAAACTGTATTTGCTCAAGTTTGTTCTGGGACATTTTTGGAAAAGTTTCAGGTTATGCCCTCTGATGTGGATGGCTTGCGCTTCGAGTAGAGGCGTGAGTTGGGGGGTCGTATTTTCCCTGAAGTATTTTAAATGTTTCTATCATATATCTTAGTCTTCTGTATGCTAATGATGGTTGCTCCACCAAAATTTAAAGCTGGTAAGTAGTCAGTGCTTCTTCTAGCGGTTGTTGCACCATGCTGCACTTCCTGTACTGAGCAATGTTGCACTTTTAATATTCATAAGGCGCGTCACGTCACATTCAACCACACGTGAGTACATGGTGGTCATCACAAGCGACGTTTACATATACTTAAAGGGACTACCAGCCAGTTTAGTCATCGTTGTCAAAGTCTAAATTTGCCTGTCTAGTAGCATAGGCCCCATTACCAGTTCGTTAATTTTTAAAATATTTTAATTGTTAATATATTTAATATTAGACGAAAGTATTTTCACAATACAAATTAAATCAAACTAGCACAGGACTTCCCGAACTCTGAGGCCCTGCTTTAGTCTGTTTGAGTGCGATAGACAAAAAAATGGTTTAATATTTTGTAAACATAACTGTATTTGTCCTTCTCATGGGTCAGAATCCTATATATCCAGGATATAATTAAGGGAAGAACCAAGCAGACAAGTTAAAATATATCTTCAACGTTTCTTCATTCGCACCACCATCGCTGGTGCTGGCAAACATATACTTGCCGCGTATCTCTACGATGTACCTCGTACAGAGAATGTAGACCTACCCACCAAATTCCGGTTCAATCTTGGGCCAGCATAGCAGCCACTTGCTGGTTTGATGCCATTCAATCGTCTACGATGCTGGCTCAACAATAAACCAACAGTGGGTCTGCTGTATACTTTGTGTCAGCACATCAGCAAACATGTGGCATTCACCAAATGCTGTTTCAAAGTAGATTCACAGTCTTCGATGCTAGCCCAACATTGAAACAGCATCAATTGGGTGATTGTCCTGTGTTTGCTGACTGCGGCATTGCTATGCGGGCGACGCTATCCTTCTCCGTCGCTAGAAAGGCCACTTCCCAGATAACACAATACATTGGCCCAGTGCTGATGTAATGCTGGGTCACCGTCTGCGACGCTGGGCCAATATTATTCCAGCAAGAACCATTTAAGCTCTAATCGCGAATATAGTCGTGAAGATATTTTTTCTGAACACCTTTTAAACACGCAAACTTGTACTCAACCTAGGGACTCCAACGCTATATTTGACTTGTTCAATAAGGATTGTTTCACAGAAATGTCAACCGTTTCCCACACACGGCACCTCTCTTTACCATGAACACAAACACAATAAACTTAATAGGCTCCTGACCTCCGACCGGGCCTAATGCTGTTGATTTTTGACAACCATGACCAAGACAAAGTACGTAGTGGGATAATCCATTAAACTGATACTTCGAATATATTCTTAACTAGGGGAGGTTGTGGTGTTGAAAATAGCCAACTTGGTGCTCAAAGTGCATGATTAGGTGCCCCCCAAAATAGGTGGCGCCATACCCCCTCTGAAACCTAGATAAAACTGATTCAAAGATGTAAAATTAGGCTTCTTTGAGGTGAAGCTGAAACATGTAAAGCCCTTCTCATAAATTGTGTGCTTCATTACTTGTACTCAAGTACTTTTTAAAATACTTGTACTTGTACTCAAGTAGGCTACTTTTGAAAATCCAGTACTTGTACTTGTACTTGTCATTTTTTCAAGTATTTGTACTTGTAATCGAGTACTTTCGTCCAGTACTCGCCCCAAGCCTGGCTTCATATCTGGTTTCCAACATCTGTGTGATGCAGGGCTTGAAAATAGTGGTATACCCTCTATTGGTGTATTATCGGGCCTAGGTATCCATTCTGGCGGTGAATTTTACAGTGACTAAACTGCTTTACTATATCTTCATTTAATTTAAACTTTACCACTTCAACTGCTAAGAGCGGCTATAGTCGTTTAAAATGTTTTATTAGCCCTTTAAATCACAGTTATTGGGAAAGAAATGTGTGTTTAAACATAAAGATTTGCAAATGTTTGGTCTGAAATTATCAGTAATCTTCACACACTTGGAGCTGTGGGTCACGGTAACGAGACACAATATAAAGTACAGATTCAAATGTAGCGATACAAGGGTTAAAAGGAGCTATGTATCTTATTAATTTTGATCCGGTACGAAGCAATGATAATCATTACATATAAATTATTCAAACGTGCTTCAGAAGTTCAGTGTGTTTTACAATTTCTTCAGAATAAGGTTTCACAAGTATTCTATACTTTCTCACGTGATAACCCTCTTGTCTACTGCACTGAAAAGTTAATATCAACCTTTAAATCGCTAAACAATCCACTTAAAAGTTGTCTCCCGCTACCGCGACGCACAACCCCAATGAGTGAAAATTACCAATGTTTGTTTAATTTGAAACCAAACATTTGCAAATCTTGATGTTTAAACACTCATTTCATTCCCAATACAAGAACACACTCGACTATAGCGCGCCGCCATTTTTGAACTTGAGTTATTGGGCCCACAACGGGTCAAATTATTGACGTGATATGCAAAAAAACATTTTGATTTTTTTTTCAGCCGTTATTAAACTTGTAAGAGAACTGCTTTTTAGTAACATGCATGACAAATGAGAGCAGGATTATGAAAAACTTTTCATGTTATCGCGCCAACAAGGTCAAATTATTGATGAGAACAAATCACAATAAATCAGCCATTTTAATTTTTTTTCATCCATTATTAACCCTTTGACTTCCAGGCAGGGGTACATGCCAGGATCCAGATATACTGGTTTAGGAGTTCTATTTTTCGTCATTTGAAGCTGGAATTGCTAACGCAATTTCCAGCTTCAAATGACGAAAAATACATAAATGTAGTATATATTTGACGAAAATTTGTGTCATTTATGGTTACGTTCATTGACGAATGACGACGGAAATTTCCGTCATGTATGGTAGTGAAAAGGTTAAAGATCGCCAAGGACTGGTCGTGTGTAATATGCAAAACAAATTTTGGAAAGATACATGAAAAACTTTTCAAGTTATCGCGCCCACAAGGTCAAATTATTGACATACTGATGAAAAAATTCGCAATAAAGCGGTCATTTTGATTTTTTTACAGCCAGTATTGAACTTGTCCGAGAACTGGTTATTAGTAACATACATGGCAAATTTGGGAAGGATACATGAAAAACTATTATCGCGCCCATAAGTAAATGTTAACTTCGAACATCCACTGCAATAGCCCACCTTTTTTAATTAAAAGGCGGGCTAATAACAGTGATTTGATCAGCTAATAAAACAGGTTAAAATCTATTTAGCTGTCGGACCAACGTCGAAGACGTTGTATAAATGTTATACAAACGTTTTATGTTTGCTGGGACAGTGCAAAGTGTGACGTCCATCCATGCACCGCTATCTCGTCTGGCAATTGGCGCGGACAGCCTCATTTTAATATTACAGAACACCCAGCATCTCATAGAGGAGGCCAGGGGTGGGTGCAGACTGACACATGTGTGGTGAGTTAAGGGCCTGTCACACCTTGGCGATCAGCCTCAACGATCGCACGACGAAATCAGCCGAACGCTGACCATCGGTGGACCATCGTTATGCTATCGTGGTGTGCGTTTAGCGATTGTTGCTAGGGGAGCGTTACTCGATCGTTGTATATGCTAGGGGAACGTTATTCAGTCGCTGTACACGCTAGGGGAACGTTACTCGATCGTTGTACACGCTAGGAGAGCGTTACTCAGTCGCTGTACTATATTGCTTATAAATCATAATTGGCATATATATACATATAGATGTATTACACTTCCTGGAGAATCACTTATAACCATAAAAATAAAGTTATAAAGTATTGGTAAGGATAGACAACATATCTACAAATGTATCAATCTTTAAAAAATTTCAACGCATTTATAAAAGTTTGTGAAAAGCTGATCGATAATAATATGAGATAACATCTACTTCTATGCAAAATAGTCCTTTGACAGGAGAAAATGTCCAACTCAAAATAACTTCTACCGAACACTTCTGAACACTCTGACAAACCTTACTTTGAAAATTCAATATATTTTCGCATGGCTCAACATATTAAAAAGATAAATTTACGCTAGAAATCTACTAAAACCAATGAAATACTGCAGTACAAACTAGAGGTTTTCAAGTGATCGTAACTGTGCGTTGTGGAACGTCGAGCACACGTTGCCAGTCGCTCCCCAGTCGTTGAATGCGTTACTCATGCGCTACTCCTACGCTGGCAGTCGCTGGTGATAGAATCACGGATTATATGATGTACGGTCTTCAGTCGTCAATCACGCTACTCTAACGCTACTCATGCGCTTACGAACGCTAGACAATCGTTCTGGATCATGAGAGTCCATCAATCGTCAGCGTCTTCAATAATTTTTAATATTTCTCCGTGCGTTACGCGATCGTTGACGGTGATCACCAAGATGTGACAGGCCCTTTATCGGCAGTTTGAGACGCACATGCTATATGTGTCTACTTTGGGGACAACATACATAATGCTCGTTGTAAGGTGTGGGTGGGTACTCTTAGGTGAAGATCATCTGGGCTAATTGCATAAGATTCTGATTATAAGAAATATGATTATAAGAAACAGCAGATGGTGGCTAAAAACTTTATTTTACAATCAACTTTTACAAAAATACAGCAATATGACCTGTGGCTGCAGGGATAGTAGTAAATCAAGTTCATTCTATTTGAATATTTGAGGTTAACCTGTGAAGGCGGTGACAACCTAATTATATTATTATCATGTTTAAAGACTGAATAAGACTACGTGCTAAACTACTCAGAATATATCAAAATGCTTAACATGTACAGTCGAACATTTTAACAGAAAATACCATATTTGCAGGAATAGCCAAGGAGGCTGGTTGACCATATGAGTTGCTGCCTATAGCAGTTCCTATTGCATATGTGCGTAGATATACAAACGCTGTTCATTTGAGGGCGCTAATGGAAAATACAGCAGATGTCCAATGAATAAGATGTTCGACTCACCTTATTCATTGGACGAGTGCTGTATTTTCCCATATCGTATGAAATGAACAACATTTGTATTTTCTAACATGAATGTCATACAATGCAGTTCATACTAAAGCAAGGGTGCGATATGAGCTGATACCGACATACATCTCATTGTGAAAACCATTGCACAGAGTGTGAGAATACATTCATCCGAGACGTCTATTTTTGCTTCACAAATGAACCAATATTATTTAACCCTACGGAGCTCTGATGTTGACTATAGTAGTATTCCTGTGTTTTCAATAACACTTGTGTAACGAGATTCTAAAAGTGAAATAGGAAAGAAAATAACAGCTGATTTTAGCACTTTAATAGTGATACCCTGGACAGACTCGAGCACAAAATAATTGGGTTCTTATATAATGTTCCTAGAATGATATTATCAGATAATCTGTCAAATTAAAGGTATGAGAGGCTGACTGGTGAATAATCCTGGATACATTTAGGAAAATTGGTTTGGGTCGAAGGAAACATAGAATGAATAATACATTCTTAAAATAAATTGTAAAATATAAGTACAATGAGAGCTTCAATAAAAGGTATGCCACAAATACAAATTGCTAAAATTTTACTATCAAGAGCTAGATTATTAGACTCAACCACTAGCATTGGTTGAAATATATAGAAACTGATGAGACTTCCTTCAGGTGGCTCATCTGCACAAAATCAGTTGCATCAAGCATTTTTCGGAAAAATTTATTGTGAAATTTATTACAAAAGAAGAGATTTTGCTGTCCATTTCTATCATGGTCAAAAGTTTGAGAATAATGTTCAGATGAGACACATTATATGAACGAAGAGAAAAAGGGAAAATATTTAGAGGAGCACCCCAGTCTCATAGCCATTGTTTAATTTAACCCTTGTCCGGCTGAACTGTTTGTTTCCGTTATTCATTTATTTGAGGTGGAATTGCTGACACAATATCCAGCTTCAAATGACGATTTTTTTAAAGGCGCTAAAATACTAAATGTCGGAGTAAGCTCTTTCCGGTTCATTTGGATACTTATGTTATGGGTCTACGGCCATTATAAAGATTTAAATTCTTTCAGTGCGGGGACCGTCTTTATACGTCAGAGTGTACAGAGTCTACAGATGTCAGATTCTGATAAAAACTGCCCCAGTTTTAACATTTACCCAGCTAACACAAGGCACCGACCCGATGTTGTTTTATTGTTGGGCCGATGTCGGATTAGAACAACATTGGGTCATTGCCTCGTGTTTGCTGGGTATACTCGAAAACATACAATACAGACAAAACAAAACATTCGACCCGAGAGATTGAATTGTCATCAGTAAACCCTTTCAGCACGGGGACCATCTTGCTACGTCAGAATCTGACATCTGTAGACATCAGTTTCTGACGTATAAAGACGGTCTCCACACAGGAAGAATTCTAATATTTCTAGCAGCTGTAGACCCATCACATAGGTATTCAAATAAAGCAGAAAGAGCCAACTAGGAAATTTTTAAAAATTTCAAATTGAAAAAACCTTTGGTCTCCATGGTTTATACGAAAGTACTTCGGCACTTTAAGAGTTAATATCAACTTAATACTTACTTATTCGAGCAGCACAATTGTTTAATAACTACATAATCTTTCACTACACAGAAAAAGTTGAGGGATAAATACAAGAAAATAGCAGAGTGGCTAAAACAAAGTGATTCAATAATAATTGGCAATATAACCAGAAATTTTGATTAATATTCAGATAACCAACAATTTATATAATTGGTTTTAAAAAACTAAAAATAAACTAACAAACTATGTCTTAGAAAGTATATCATTCTTAAAATAACTGGACATGAGGTATAAAACCATATTTAGCCACACACCTTTGGTACGAAACTAAATCCACAAAAGAAGCATGTGATAAGAACATTTTAATAACTCCTGCTGTAATAAATATAGATACAAAATGAATCATCTAGGGATAAAATGGTCGTAAGTGCACTTAGTCAAGTTGTACTCGCGATCCCATTGTTTTCCGAAGTGATAAATTTCAAACAGGTATCCTTAAAGCTATACTGCAATAAATCATGAGTAGATTATAGTTAATCAAAGTTACATCACCCGGTGATCTAAAAAGTCCCAAGTACAAATATACGATGTGTATGGAGTGACTTCTTATTCACGAGTTGATGATATGAATTCAGGCGGATATATACATATGTAAGATCCAGTAGACCAAATACAACAACAAAGCTGCCCTTGACCACAATTTTCCTCCACATTTAAGTCTAGTTTCAGAGCAGCTATGCTGGGATTGGTTTTTATGAAATACTAATGAATTGCAGGTGATTATTACAGAATATATATAATTTTTGAATAATTATATAACAGTTCAACCCCATGAGACACAAAACATTGGCTCAATGTTAGTTTAAAGCTGGGTCACCGTCTGCAACACTGATCCAGCATAAAATCAACATTAGGTCAAAATCTTATTCATCACCTCACTGCATTGATTGCATCTTACACATAAATACAAATGAGAACATTTATACAATGAAATTATGAAAGAACAATAATAATTCAACTTAAAAACAACAGGTCCTGGTTTAAACTAATTGCAAACTATTTTTTGTGGCAATAAGTTATCCTTAACTAGATTGACTATTTATAAGCATTTATAAACATTACAAGTATTCCATTTCAGCATTAGATTATCACTATCATTAACGTAGTGAAAGTGGTCTTTAATAGAAATATTTGATTATATTCAAAAAAATATTGTTTTTGTCAATAACCATTCTGTCCACAACTTTTGTTATTGGGACGAAACAAAGAATTTCCCATGCAAATATATACCAGCCCAGAAGACACAAGACGTTGAATCAATGGTGGTTTAACGTTGGTCCAACCAACATGATTTGACGTCTTGTATCTGGCGAGAGGTTTAATTTTGAGAAAATATTCGAGGAATGAGATCAAAGATGAGAATCACAAATTTACTGTCATTTCATTTGATTATAGTCATTCGCAAAGGACTTTACCCAGCAAACACGAGAAGTTGAACTAATGTTGGTTTATTGTTGGTCCAGCATCGTAGACAGTGGACCAACATTAAACCAACATTGGTTCTACGTCTCGTGTTTTCTGGGAACTCGCTAACAAGAGATGAACATGATGGGATTTAACTATAAATATACTGATACTAGTTCTTAAGGCAAACAAACAGTATTTGGAAAGGCAAACAGTGACTGATTACTTTTCAAGTGAGCAGTTAGCTTACTTGAAAAGTAATCAGTCGCTGCTGTTTGCTTTTGCATAGCCGAGTCAAAGAATTATGAAAATGATATCAGATCTTTTAACATGTTTAACACAGTTATAAATTATTAACATTTAATACATGACTACAGTAGCATAGGACTATATTTTAATACATAGCTAATAATATTAATTATGCACACAGAGACTAGGTGAAGTTATTATGGGGTGTGATTGAAAATCGTAACAGTGACAAACATTTGAAATTTTTAATATTAATTCGGAACTTGATATTTGTTGAAGAACATAAAAGCTCAGTTCATAAAAGTAAAATATTCTGACTGTAAAGTTTATTTTAAACTGGTGGATGTAGAACTTAAAGAATCGTTGTCCTTTTGAATATCAGAGCCAACTTTTGGGGTGAAAAGGTTGGAGGGATACTTTTCTAAGCAAATGAAGGAGAGATAATATATATTAAATTTAAATATGTATCACTTATACATAAAAAATGTACTGGTGAATTTTAGTCACGTTTTTAAGCTTATATTTTAGAAGATTAAACTCTTTTACATAAAATAAATTAATATTTATAACAAAACAAAAAACAATTTAGATGATAGCACCGAAAACAACAACAGCATACATGTCATACCTTTAACCCTGTATTTGCCTCACATTATCATAAACTAGCATACTTTCTGAGTATATAGATCAACGCATTATAACTATTTTAATCACCGTTTACCTTGTCTGCACAATTTTACAGAAGAGGTCTGGGGTTCAGTGGTCAAGCAAGATTAACTGTGATTTACATCAATTCCTTATGTCTGGGAAAGTTTGAAACCAGGTGGTCTTGCTTTTACCGGTAAATAACAGAACTGAAATGTTCGCAAAACAAGCAGTGAGAATCTTAAAAACTCATCAAGATCCATTATAAATATAGACACAGCTGCTTTATTTTTTTCAGGTCCAATTTTTGTAAGTGAAAGTTTTCCATGAACATATGAGCCTGTAAAATTCTTTTTCATAAGTGATTTTAGGCTCTACATGGTTATTAAAAATATTTCTCCACCAACATCGGGTTAAGCATCACATGTTTCCTGGATGATCGACTACAGGAACCAGCATCATGCCAGAGCTATTTTTTAGTCGTGGCAGTCAGACAGTTATCGATGTCATATATCTCAACAAAAGAACCAATACCAATTATTATGTTTTTTTCTTTCACCTCAGCTAACTAAACCTACAGCTATAATATTCTACCATATACCGGTAGTTGGGCTAATTCCAGATTACATTATTTAATAAAAAGATTTATTTTTATTGAAATGGTGAATCCTCAGGAGTTATATCTGCTAGTATGAGTAAAAGAGAGATGACTTTTAAAGATAGATAGTGTTTCAATTCAACAATTTGTCATGCTGAATAGTTTACTACTATTTTTCATTTAACCCTTTTGAGCTTAAATTTACCGATGTAATCTCATCCACTAAAAGCCTGAATTGCTGTAGACTTGTAGTGGATATAGATGCCTTGACGTAGGTGGCAATTAAAAAAAAGATGTTGTAATTTTTAAAACAGTTCCATGAAAATTTTTGTCCTAAAACTCCTAGGTGCAGGAAAGTAAGTCTGTCATTCTATCGAGATGCAAATGATGCATCGCAAGGATTTAAAGGGCTGAAGCTGGAATGGCTGATGCAAATTCCAGCTTCAAAATAATGGAGAGGAATATTCCTATTCAAATATGATTCCTATGAAAAGCAAGATATATCCCACAGATTGAATTACTAGCTTTACGAAGCATCTACCACAAAATATTTCTTATAAAATTTAGTGGCATTTTATTCGGCTTAATCTGATATGGTCACAGCGTTAAATTTATTTAAAAATGACTGGTGAGTTTTTGATCAGACGTACAGTGGTACCCCTGTCCAGCGTTGCCCCTCAAGAACGACTGCTCCCCTTAAACAACTGTTTTTCTGTGCACGTATGCCTTTTACACTGTTAAGGACCCCTGAAGAACGACGACCCCTCTAACACGTTATACGACGGCAAAAATTTGGCTGACGGCCGTCACTTACCTCCCCAGAAACGACCGTTGGGTGTTATTACTATAAAAAAAAAGACTGAAAAATTAGCATGTGAGACGTCACTCAACTGGCAAGTAGGCTGTGTAAATAAACAATGACGTGCGATCTTAGACACTTGATACAATATTATTGTGAGACGATCCGTTTTCGGCTGTGTGTATATAAATGAGCTCCCATATATCTGGCCATTGTGTATGCGATGTTGGTTCGGCAATGATCCAGGACCAGTGTTGGCTGTAAAAGCCTACATTTTGCTATTACAACACAGCAAACATGAGACGATCAACCTGCACTAAAACAACGTTGGATCAGCGTCTGGAATTCGCTGAGAAGTCACGCCGAGATGCACTCGAACTGCTGAGACACTGGGGGAACGAGGGTGTTGATAGAATGATTATCGCAAAATTGACACCCTTGTGAGCCAGCGGGTGCTATAATGACAGCACTTGCATTAATTAAAAAATGGTATTACCCTATATTGCCGGTTAGTAACGCGGTTTATAACTTGAAAAATGTTTGGTAAAATATCTAAAAAAAATTGATACTTTTAAGAGGCGGTTTATAACCAGGCATTCTGAGTGAGCCATGACGATTTCTGGTTGAAATAGGAGTGTTTGCCGGGACTGGCAACCAGCTGACAGACCGGGTATCGTCACCTGCGTTGGTGTGAGCTTTGTCGCCCGATTATGAAGTCAATTAACCATCTGCGTCCCAATGTGAATAATAATGTGAGCTAAATTAAAGCTCATGTAAATTGCAACATCTTTGTCGGCTGAAAGCAGAAAGAATTAGTTATGTTGATGAAATTTCACGATGGTGGATGATTTCAAACATCTCTGTATATCACCGTATTGTTATAGTCTGTAGGGCTGAGATTGTCGTCATAACAGTCTTAACTAGAGCAGTAGGAGTTCAGAGCGAAGGGCGGTAATGGTGCCGTGGAAAGCTAATAGGCATTAACTGTTCACTTGTAATTACTTGTAGTTACTGCCTCTTGGCTTTGTAAGACGTTATATTACAGTTTTCTACCAGGTGTTGTCCTCTCGGTAGACACAGCCGGCCGGTATTGATTTGATGTTAGATTAATAGCTTTGGGCTGACCTTGTTTATGCGCATCTAAACCAGATGCATAAAAGCCAAACTCAAATATACTAATACATTTACTAATCATGCTAATTGAGTGTTGAATTATAACGATTAAAACAGATTTTCGATGTCACGGGAATAATATATATGACAATATATTGATCCCCTGTAGAACTAAAAGTGTCAGCCTAATTACCGTCACGAGAAGAACAAAGGGACTTGCAGCGATTATCCAATCAGACCAACAGCATTTCGCCAATACTGGTTTAATGTTGGTCCACCGTCTGCGACGCTGGACCAACATTAAAATAACGGGAAGCAGACGTCTTGTGTATTTGCCAGGAAGTGCCCATCAAACACGACACATCGACCCAGTGCTTGTTTGTCTGCTGCAACGACGCTGGCCTAACATTAATCTGACACAGGATCATCCTATCGTTTTTGCTGTGTAATCAGGTTTGGCGGGAATATGTCGCCTGCTCACAGCAATGTTGTAGCAGCCGACTGCACCAATGGCCCAACATTAAGCCAACACTTTCTTAATGCTGGCACACCATCCACAACGATGCCCCGGCATATATTGAGTCTCCCGTGAGAAACACGCTGACTGTACTAATGCCGCATGGCTTTGACTGCGATAATGATGAAATACCGCTCTAGAGCTAAGCTGTCTGGCTAAACTGCGGGAGTTACCGGGAAGAATTACGGCTGCCTGTTGTACCCAAAGTAGGGATGCGGTTTGTAAGGGGGCCACCATTCATTCTCCAGAAGTAAACAAAAAGACATTTTGCCTCTAAACCTAAGTGCAATAAATAATTTGAGCTAAGTCAATGAAAAGTCACTTACTAAATAAAAACGTTTTTTTTACACAGCGAATGTGTTTTGCTCATTTTTTTCTGGTGTTCAAAATAATTCATGCCCCTGACAAACGACCACCCCTCTCATATGACCGTTTTTATGTGGCAGTAACTGGGGTCGCATAACAGGGGTACCACTGTACAATAATACAGTGCTCTGATGATCACTGCATCACGATTACCCCTTTCAGTCATATGCTAACCCTTAGCCTGCTGATCACGACGATTGTCTTTTTTATTCTGTTTTATTACCAAATATTTGAGCTCAAATTAAACAAATACGAGTAATTTTCAGCCACTTAAAAGTTGTGAGTCGCTGTAGGGAGACACAACTTCAAGCAGGTGTCTCGGTAGCTACCGCGATCCACAACCTCAAGTGGCTGAAAATTTAAATAAATCAACTTAGCAGGATAAGAGTCAAGTTCACTCAGATTACTAGTATTCAGCTATATTAATTTAATAAAATTTTCACCCACTTGAGGATCGCGGTAGTGGGACACAGCCATAAGTGGTTGAAAATGAGGCATATTTAATTGGAGACAGAACATTTACAAATCTTGATGTTAAACTACTTATATCGTTTTAAATAACAGTGATTAATTCAGCTAATAAAACAGAATAAAAGCAGCTATTGTTGTGATTAGCAGACACAGGGTTAATAACGTTTTGTTTCAACACCAAAACTGAGCTTGGTTGACATTACCTCGGGAATAAATAAACTAAATTGTAAATGAAAATACCTAGAAATCATGGGGTAACTGTAGGCTACCATGTGATGTGTCATGTATTTTCAGACTGATGGAGTTTTCATTATTTGATCAGATACATGTTTGATACATATACAGTGCAAAAAGTGATATCTCTATACTGCCGCGCAAAACCAAAAAGACAGTATCTCCTTACTTGTAAAGTAAGCAGATACTGCAGTTTCGCTTGGTTTTGCATAGCAGCATAACAATCTAGTAGTAAAATAATCCTGAAGTTTATTATTGCTGAACATTGACATGTAATTGCGGCCCCAGCTGGCACAAACGGGAATATATACAATGTATAAAATCCTCATACAGTTAAGAAGCTAATTCTAATACTATTCTTATTTGGCATTCCTGCATTTTATGCTTAAATATTGGTGTGTAGTTAACAAATTTTATTAAGAAAATATTGTAACAATCATTATATTATTTACACCAACAGGACCTGAATTTTATGAACAAATATATTATGTGATATAACACATTAATGCATTCACTCAGTGGGATTGCAGCAATTGCTATGTGGTCGGTTATATTATTATCATGTTCTTGTCTGATTGTTTACAATTGACTTAGTACAAGACACTTATATATTTCACCTTCAAAAATTGAGAAAAAGCACAATACAGTAGTGGGACTGGTTAACAATGTCATTAAGCCACCATGTGCCATCTGTTTGCATGCTAGTCATGCCAGTCCACCATAACATCACTAATAGTCATCAAACAAATCAAAAGCTAGCCGCACTTGCTCGACTAGCTGATTCCTGAACATCTACGGGTGAATATGACACTTGCTGTCGCATAAATACAGACATTGTTTGTTCAGGCTGGGCGCTGGCCATTGACTCGTCTTGAGGTATATTATTGCCTGTACTTGCCGCTGCTGCGGGTGACTGTACTAAACTGCCTATACATAACTGGCATTCACTGGCCGGCTCTGGTGATGTCTTCTGATAAAGACTATCACGCAGAAAACGTTGCAGCATGGAGTGATTACAGCCGGATGTACCGGCTGGCTTAGCTGTGGGAGTGGTTGGATTAGGGCTGCGTCTGTTTGCATTGAAATCTTGTGGTTTGGGAGGGCATCCGGCCGCAGCGACCGGAGCGTGTGGTTTTGGAGGGCATCCGGCCGCGGCGATCAGAGCCTGTGGTTTAGGAGGGCATCCAGCCGCAGCGACTGGAGATTTCCTCAACATATTATCCACAGAAACAAAATCTGGATTGCACAAGGAACAACTGGTTGGTGATATGCATCCGCAGCCTTTCTTTCTATGCCCTTCCCGGATGTGCTCTTTAATCATAGAGCGTGCCATTTTGATACCACAGATGCAACACATAACACGGTCCTTGTCTGCTGTAGGATTATCATCATCATCTTCGCCGCCGCTAATAGTCGTCCAGTCAGAGTCATAATGCTCTATGTCTAAATCCACATCTTCATCATCGTAATTACCATCATCCAAGTCCATATTGTCAACTTGGGCCTGAGCTTGAGAGTTCTCCACACAATGCTCCTGTGCGAGATGCTTCACCAGCAGATGACGACGCATACGCACACCACAGAACTGGCAGTGTGCCAGCCCACACTGGTTAATATGGCGCTGAATATTTGACTGTTTCACCCTATGATTGCAGTTTGAACAAGTGGTATACTCAATGCTTGAGTTCTCCCATACCAGTGATTCGGGATGCATGCGATGTAGATGTTTTGTGAGGTAGCGATTTCGAGTGAACATCTTGAAGCAAAACTTGCACTTGAACTCCCTGAGTTTAGGAGGTTTTGAACAATAGCCAGATGTTTCATCATCACTGGCGGAGATGTAACTGCTGCTATTACTGCCTGTGGTATTGCATCTCTTTCTACTGCGTACACCCTCAACTGATGACTTTTCAGTGGTGAGGCAGTGGAGAAGCAGATTAAAATTGTTGTATTTACTGTCTTCTGGCTGGTAAACATCTCTCATTGGCTCCTCAAGCTGAGAGGTATCAGCGGTCGTACCACTAACCTGTGAAGGACTCGACTCCCCATCAGCAAAACCACCTTCTCCAGTCATTCCTCTTGGACTTTTACTCAGATTACATTTATGGCTCGCTTTATGACCATATCGACGTCGTTCTGGGCTGATTTTCTTCAATGATTTAGCTTCGCCTTTGTGTTTTCCTTTACCTTCCCCATTTTTATTCAAAAAGTCCATTCGATGCCACTGCTGAATTGCATAGTTGTGATCCATCCTGATGCGCTTTCCTAACTCCTTCTTCATCGGTTCCCCCAAAGGACAATTAATCTGCACAGCAATATTGCCGTTGTAGTTATCCTTGATCGGGAAAGTCTTCTTCTTCGTGTAACCATCTTCGAGTTGTCTTTTCAACATACCGCCGCTCCCTGAGTTAGGGTAAGACCAGCAGTTAGACGGAGAGGCATTGATGGGAGGATACGAGTGCCACACCTGATCCTCTACTTGTGTAGCTGCCGTGGCCAGCAGTAACAGAGCCTGGGCACATTCTACTTTACCTCCCGGCTCATTATCGTCAAGTACCACAGGCAAATTGGTTGACAGCTGTGTAGCAGATGACGGTCCGGCTTGACTTGATCTCTGAACAGACAACATCCCACCTGCAACAATAAAAACAAGACTACATAAGTCCAGGAGCTCCCGCTCCGAATTAGAATTTGATTTAAGCAATTTTGTATAGGGTTATTAATGTAGTCCTAGTCTAGGTCAAAAATCAAGACGCAAGACAACTAGGTCTAAGAAGCCCAGTCTAAGAGTAAGATAAGAACTAGACAGTCTGTCAGAGATTGCAAACCTCCATTGAAATTAATGATCCTAATCAGTATCCCAGTAATGGTCTACCTATCTGGCATGGTTTACCCGATATCAGGCCAATCGAGTTAAGTAATAGCTGATTTACGGTCATTTTGAATTCGATATAAATTAGTTAAAAACTCAGGGTGCATCCTCCCCCGAAACCTCAAATTTTGTTTTATAGTAATGGACTAACATCTAACACAGTTTGCAAAATATTGGGCATGTGAAAGTAAATAATGGCCGATAGAGGGCCATTTTGAATTTGATCAAGTCAAAATTTTCCAAGATGCATCCTCAGCTGAAATCTCACATTTCATTCTATAGTAATGGTCTAGCCATCTAGCACGGCTTACCAAATATCGCCCATGTGAAAGTGAATAATGGCCGATAGGTGGCCATTTTGAATTTGATCAAGTCAAAATTTTTCAAGATGCATCCTCTCCTGAAATCTCACATTTTGTTTTATAGTAATGGTCTAGCCATCTAGTACGGTTACTAAAAACCGGCTATGTGAAAGTAAATAATGGCCGATAGGCGGCCATTTTGAATTTGATCGAGTCAATTTTTTTCAAGATGCATCCTCTCTTGCAATCTCACATTTTGTTTTATAGTAATGGTCCAGCTATCTAACACGGTTTACCAAATATCAGCAATGTGAAAGTAAATAGTGGCCGATAGGCGGCCATTTTGAATTCGATTGAGTCGAAAGTTTTTTAAAGGAATCCTCTCTCTAAACGTCACATTTGTTTTATAGTAATGGTCTAGCTATCTAGCACGGTTTACCTGATATCAGGCCTATCGAGGTAAATAATGCTGATTGTCGACCATTTTGAATTCGTAAGTTAAAAATTTTCAGGGTGCATCCTCCCCCGAAAACTCACACTTTGTTTTATAGTAATCAGGTAATGGTCTAGCCATCTAGCACGGTTTACCAAATATCAGCCATGTGAAAATGAATAATGGCCGAAAAGGCGGCCATTTTAAATTTGATCAAGTCAATTTTTTTCAAGATGCATCCTCATCTGAAATCTCACATTTCGTTTCACAGTAATGGTCTAGCCATCTAGCACGGTTGACCAAATAACGGCCATGTGAAAGTGAATAATGGCCGATAAGCGGCCATTTTGAATTTTATCGAGTCTAATTTTTTCAAGATGCATCCTCTCCTGAAATCACACATTTTGTTTTATAGTAATGGTCTAGCCATCTAGCATGGTTTACCAAATAACGGCCATGTGAAAGTGAATAATGGCCGATTGGCGACCATTTTGAACTTTGACAAAATGAATTTTTTCAAAATACATCCTCTCCTGAAGCCTTACAATTTGTTTTATAGTAATGGTGTAGATATCTTGAGCGGTTTTCATGATATTCCACAATATCAGGCCTGTCGAGGTGAATAATGGCGGATAGGCGGCCATTTTGAATTTTATCAACTTAAAATTTTTCAGGATGCATCCTCTCCTGAAACCTTACAAGTTATTTGATATTAATGGTGTAGCTATCTTGAGCGATTTTTCAAGATATTCCGCAATATCAGGCCTGTCGAGGTGAATAATGGCCGATAGGCGGCCATTTTTAATTTTATCGACTTGAAATTTTTCAAGATGCATCCTCTCCTGAAACCTCACAATTTGTTTTATAGTAATGGTGTAGCTATCTTGAGCGGTTTTCATGATATTCCGCAAAATCTTTCAGTCAGATTTACCGATGTTATAAATTAGGTCAAAGTGCTGGGTCAACTTCAAGGTCAAGGTCCAAAAACCTGAAAAGGCACAACTAGGGACCTTAGAGAACATGTATGTGCAATATGACTGTCATCGGCCCAGTACTTTCGAGATCTGCTCCGGAAACGAAGTGCGCGTCAAAACGTCTAAATAGGTCATAGTTCTGAACCAGAAGTAGGTCAAAGTTCAAATACCCCAAAAGGCACAACTAGACCCCCTAGGGGTGTTGTGTGTAAAATTTGAAGACAATCGGACAAGTACTTTCAGAGATATGCTCCGGAAACGAATTGTTTACGGACGGCCCAACGCCGTCACATCATCATTTTCTCCTCTGCAACCTTGCGTATTGAATTCAGATTAAAAATATTTTAACCCGTCCATTAGCCACCTGGAAGTAACCCACATACCAAAAATTGTTATCCCAGCTTATTTTCTCACAAAGTTATAGGCAAAAGAAGAGGCCAAAAAAAACCGGAGGTAGAATCCATAGCTCCCTTCGCTCACCTACGGTGACGGCGGGAGCTAACAAACATATCAAACATCCAGTTACAATAAGCATAGCTCAGTTCTCTCCTGATGTAAAAGATCATTATAAGCTGACAGCGTTCACAACTGACGGTGGTCTACAGGGTTTGACACAAACGTTTATGAGCAGTGGTCCACAGGACCACCAGCTCAGAGGATCTGGTGGTCCTACAATTTTTTTAGTGGTCCTGACAACAACTAACGACTAACGTTATAACACTTGGAAATCTTGAACCAATTTTTTTTCATTTTTGCGATCATGTGTTTCCCCATCGTTAATTTTGTAAAACCAAAAAAGGCATGACAGGAGACAGTTCAAGGATGATGATCGATCTCATTGTCAAAAATTCCTGACCCTCATGATTACGAACACGTGTTTTGTTCCTTCAAAAAGGTGTGAAAGGATACAGTGTTTCTAGTATTATCACCCGCAAGTTGCGATGATTGTTTATATCTTCGGGGCATGTTACGATTCTGATTATACGCTAGGGGCCTAATCGCCATTAGATTAACGTGTATCACATTTTTTTTGCGATTGCTTAGTCAATTCTCAACCAAATTTCATGAAATTTTGCAAGGACTGTGCTCGAGTCATCCACCGAATACAGTGAGATTATTTTCATAAAAAAATATTCTATAGTTCAAAAGTTAGACCATCTGGCATGTAGGCCTGATGCAATTTTTAAACTTCAATCTAACCAGTTTAATGGGTTTATAGAGGGGCGTCGTAATAGCAAATTTACTACATGTCAAATGGTCTAACTTTTGAACTATATAATTTTTTTGGATGAAAATTGTGCAGTATTTGGCGGGTGACCCGACAATATGCCTTTCAAAATTTCATAAAAATCAGTTAAGAATTGACTGAGAAATAGGCAAAAACATGAGATACAAGTTAATCTGACGGCGAGTAGTCTATAGGCTAGGGTTAGATATTTTGGTGGTCCACAGGACCACTGGATAGAATGTTCTGGTGGTCCGACATAATTTCTAGTGGTCCCGGACCACCGGACCACCGTCAGTCGTGAACGCTGGTCTATGTCGGACAACCATAACATGCATATTAAGTGTTCATGATCATGAGAGGCATGAATTATTGACATTGAGATCGATCATCATACTTGAACTGTCAAGTGTTGTAACGTTAGCAAGTTGTTGTCAGGACCACTGAAAAAATTGTAGGACCACCAGATCCCCTGAGCTGGTTGTCCTGTGGACCACTGCTCATAAAAGTTTGTATCAAACCCTGTAAATTACATGTACATCATCCATCCTACATAAGGTAAACAGCTGAAACATGTTCAATATGAATCAGATTTGGCTGCATAATCATATTAATAAAATGATGTTTTTAAAACATGAAACTGTGTTTGATAAAAAAAAACTCAGAACTGCTGTTTTAGTACAAAAGCATTGTTTTGGCGTACCAGGTATTGTATTTTCGCTTAAATGAGTAAATTGCAATATTGGTGGTCAATATGTTCACTGATAAATATCTCAATTCAGCCACTGTAATACTGTACATGTAGGCTAATACAATGTCAGCCATCAGAGATCAAGCTTGATCAGTGTCAACATAGGTATGACTGTGGAACATCCACGTGATCGGAGCATCCATGGGAGAGTGGTGCATGTCATGGGAAAAAACTGAAGGGTCAGAAGCTGACATCAGCAGAACTTACAAATATTTGGAAAACCAAATTGACCTTCCAGAGAGTACTGATACATGTGTGTATTAAAAGCGAAACTACACATGTCAAAACGATGTTTTTGTACCTACAGCAGTTCTGATTACTCTTCTATATATATGCAGTTTCCTATTTTAAAAACATAATTTTATTAATATGATGATGCAGCCTAATCTGGTTCATATTGGACATGTCTTAGCTGTAGAATGAAATGAACTGCCCATTGCCATCATCATTGCAAAAGTGTGAGATTAATTTAAGAACTGGCCAAGTTGGATAAGGCCTAAAAAAAGAATTGCTGCTTTCCGATTGGTTGTGAAAATAGAACAGGGTAGGTACCGGTAGTAACTCATTTTATTTTTTTTTCTTTATTTTTTTCTAAAATTTATTCAGGGTCCGTAGAATTCTTATTTTATTCTTATTTTTTTTTAGATTTCTTTTTCCTTAATTTCCTTGCAAACATTGATACGGCTCAAGAGTTAAAAGATTAAAACCCCGAATTGAAATGAGAGGATTAACCTTTTCACCACTGGAGCCCGTTTTTATGTGCTGAATGCTATGGCATTCAGCACATAAAAACGGGCTTAAGTGGTGAAAAGGTTAAACAGCTGACATTGTGGGCAGACCCATGCAGAATCAGTCTGCACGAATTGCCAAGTCACAGGCAATTTTGTGGAACCTTGTGACTTTGTGTAGTCAATAACATCAGTCTGTCAGAAAAAAACATGTAGGCTCTAAATTTGTTGACAAAAACATTTGACTACGATTATATGAACACCAATCAGAGTATTGGTATTGCATAGACTGCGGAATAGGCCCCCTACTGTCAAGTGTGTACCGCTATGTTATAAATTCTGGCTTACACATGTTACAGTGTAGAGGCCTACACAAAACTCTGATCATGCTTGCCTGCCAAAGTCTGGAGTGTCACCCAGTGACTAAAACACAAAATCGGCCGTTTTCCGATATATATATATATATAGGCCTGGATGCGGTTGAAATCACAGATGTATCAATTACATGTAGTCCGGGGTTGAAATCATGTTGCTGGATTTTCTCGGATCTTGGGATGTCGACCTCTCACATTTAACGACACTTTGAAAAACGCTGAATCCTGCGGCAAACAAGTTGGTTTCATTTGATTTGAATATTGTTATAGTTGATGATATAAATAATATTTTAGTATGATATTTCTGCTGTTTACAAATTGCAAAGATTCACATGGCTATTACTTAGTTCAGCCATAGTGGTTGCCGCTAATAATTCGCATTCGAGACATCGTCATGCATTGAGCACTGGTAAGCGGGCCGAGAGGAACAGCTGTTGGTGCGCCTGAGCGCGTCGGAAGTGAGCTGTTCCGTATTTTCATTTTGTAAACAAACACGAGATACATTCGATCCTTGCCGGGAGATAGTGACAGATTGACAATGATATAGGCCCTGGCAGCCTTATTCGAGGCTAGCTATCCCAAACAAACAAACAACACATGACGATCGCCGAGTTTGTCGCTGCCGATAAACGAACTCGACTTCTTGTAAAGAGATTGCAACTACTTTTGCTGTAGCCTAACCGTTCAACAGCGGACAGTCAGCAATATTTTATTTTATATTTTTGACAGAAATAAAATTTAATCAGTCGCTAACATCCGCAAGGGTCGGTCGGCAATTGGAAACCAACAATAATTTTTTTTAGGCCTATGCTCGTTTTTAGCAAACTGCAGGTAAATGCTTTCTATAAAGGAAAATGAGGCTGACTTTAATAGGCAGGTTTTAAAATAGGATCTAATCATCAGTTAAAAACAGGCCCAATAGCCTGAGCAGCCTTCTATCATGTTTAGTACGACCATATCAATTATGTTGCCAAGTGTGCTAACAACCAGCCCAGTTGAATAGGCAAGTTGTTAAGAACCAGCCCAGTTGGATAGGCATGTTGTTAAGAACCAGCCCAGTTGGATAGGCATGTTGTTAAGAACAAGCTCAGATGGCTAGGCACGTTGTTAAGAACCGGCCCAGTTGGATAGGCACATTTTTCAGCAAACTGCAGTTAACTGCTTTACATAAAGTTAATCATCAGTTGAAAACAGGCCCTATAGCCTGAGCTTTCTCTATCCGTTTATAAACACTTCAGTTTGATATATACTGGTCACTGTCGAAATCATTTGTTTCCTTATAAGTTATTGTTGACAATAAGACATACTTTAGTAAATAAGATGCTGAACTTATTTAAATTTGTATTGAATTGAAGCATGCTTTCTGCCCGAGTATCCTGTTTGGGCAGATTATTGAATTGAGGGGACAGGATGATGTATATTTAGGCCACAGTTTTTTAATTTCCTGTTTTACAGTTTTTTTTGTCCAGATTGGACTGTCAGAGGACGAAAAAAAAAAAAAAATCAGATAACAGGGCCATTTTCTTTAACAATGACAGTATGTAGACCAATTAGAAATCCCCACTCATGGCTCAGGGATTAGGCTTAGCTAATCAGTCGACGTCATGCATACAGCATGCAGGGAAAGAAAGGCCATAAAATTAATAGTTAGTTTTAGAAAATGAAAAAAGAGGAGCAATATGGCCCGTACAGTGTTGAAAAAAGAGGCCAAAAATGATGGGCTCGTCAAATGATTAAAAAATACTGCCTGCCAGACTACCAGTATTGAAATTGTGGTAGCCCCAGTTTGAGACACTAAAGCCCAAATATGCACTCAGGCGCTAAACACTCCTGGGGAAGCCAGTTGAGATTGAAGAACACCCTCTAATTTTTCAAATTCCAAAGCTGTGAGAAGTTTTTTTGTTGCAGAAGTGAGAGTTTGATGCAGAAGTGGAATATCAGAAAACTGTTAAAAATAAAGGGTTAATATAATAAATTATATGACTGGAAGATTTACTATTAAGCGGTAAACCTACGCCTATAGCACACATTCAACTATCAACAATTGTAAATGCTGGGACATTTTTACTGTTGACCAGTAACTAGATCCACCCCCTGCTACATTTGCCATTAAATCAAAGTTATCAGAACAGTCTACCAAAAACGTATGGCAAGGCCAAGAATAAATAACATCTGCTATCTGCATGGGCACCATGAAAAACAACAATTGATAGTCACATTGTAAAAAATTGAATTATTAATTATATTCTCATTCTTGCTAATTTATACTGTAGATCAGTACAGGTATGTAGTAAACTGTCAGTGAAGGCCCATTAGCTCAGTTAAGGCCTACCTGCCTTCAAAACACACATGTCTGCCTGCCTGTAGTATTGTTCTAAGCCGCAGCATGCCTTCAGCCTGATACTCCACTGGATGACTTCTGACTAGATCATAACATAACAGTACATGGTCCAAACGAGCAGCAGCCAGTCTTTAATTGATTCATTATTCACATACACTTAATACAGCAGGGGAAAAAAATTGTCATTTTTATCCACTCAGTGGAACTAAAAATCCACTAGCCCTTATGATTTTTTTAATCGCCCTTACTAGTTTAATGTTTTTATGAAAAAAAATGCCTGATTATGCGCGATATGGCTGAATCACTGGTTAATGATTTTTCCCCCTTCTGACCCATCTTCTGTAGGCTTGTCTGAGCAGTTTTGCTGCAGATGGGCATTTTAGATTTAATAAGCCTATCTGCAGAGGTCTGTTTTAGCTCTAGTAAATGGGCCAGTGAAATAGTCCAGCCACCCCACCTGAAAATGTCTCTGTCAGTCTTTATCTTAATATAAGTTACGTTAATGAACCAGCATTTCTTCTCTAGTTTTCTATAAATCATTTAGATTTAATTGGCTATTCATAATTATTACATGTACAGACAATTTATTTAATCCAACATTGGCTCACTAGTGTTCATTCCAACTTGTTGCCCACTTCGATGAAAAAAGGGGGCACTCTTAAAAAAACGTAAACCGTTCTGCAAATACAATAAAGTCAGTCATTTTAAACATAACAAGACTACATAAGTCCAGGAGCTCCCGCTGCGAATTAGAATTTGATTTAAGCAATTTTGTGTAGGGTTATTAATGCAGTCCTAGGCTAGGTCAAAAATCAAGACACAAGACAACTGGGTCTAAGAAGCTCAGTCTAAGAGTAAGATTATTAGATAAGAACTAGACAGTCTGTCAGAGATTGCAAACCTCCATTGAAATTAATGATCCTAATCAGTATCCCAGTAATGGGCTACCTATCTGGCACGGTTTACCCGATATCAGGCCAATCGAGGTAGTTAATAGCTGATTTACGGTCATTTTGAATTCGATATAAACTAGTTAAAAAATTAGGGTGCATTCTCCCCTGAAACTTTAAATTTTGTTTTATAGTAATGGACTAACATCTAACAGTTTGCAAAATATTGGGCATGTGAAAGTAAATAATGGCCGATAGGGGGCCATTTTGAATTTGATCGAGTCAATTTTTTTCAAGATGCATCCTCTCTTGTAATCTCACATTTTGTTTCATAGTAATGGTCCAGCTATCTAACACGGTTTACCAAATATCGCCCATGTGAAAGTGAATAATGGCCGATAGGAGGCCATTTTGAATTTGATCAAGTCGAAATTTTTCAAGATGCATCCTCTCCTGAAATCTCACATTTTGTTTTATAGTAATGGTCTAGCCATCTAGTACGGTTACCAAATAACGGCTATGTGAAAGTGTATAATGGCAGATAGGCGGCCATTTTGAATTTGATCGAGTCGATTTTTTTTAAGATGCATCCTTTCCTGTAACCTCACATTTTGTTTTATAGTAATGGTCCAGCTATCTAACACGGTTTACCAAATATCAGCAATGTGAAAGTAAATAGTGGCCGATAGGCGGCCATTTTGAATTCGATTGAGTCAAAAGTTTTTAAAAGGCATCCTCTCCCGAAACGTCACATTTTGTTTTATAGTAATGGTCTAGCTATCTAGCACGGTTTACCTGATATCAGGCCTATCGAGGTAAATAATGCTGATTGTCGGCCATTTTAAATTTGTAAGTATAAAATTTTCAGGGTGAATCCTCCCCCGAAAACTCAAACTTTGTTTTATAGTAATCAGGTATTGGTCTAGCCATCTAGCACGGTTTACCAAATATCAGCCATGTAAAAATGAATAATGGCCAAAAAGGCGGCCATTTTGAATTTGATCAAGTCAAATTTTTTCAAGATGCATCCTCATCTGAAATCTCACATTTCGTTTTATTAATGGTCTAGCCATCTAGCACGGTTGATGAAATATCGGCCATGTGAAAGTGAATAAAGGCCGATAAGTGGCCATTTTGAATTTTATTGAGTCAAATTTTTTCAAGATGCATTCTCTCCTGAAATCACACATTTTGTTTTATAAATAGTAATGGTCTAGCCATCTAGCACGGTTTACCAAATAACAGCCATGTGAAAGTGAACAATGGCCGATTGGCGGCCATTTTGAACTTGGATGAGTTGAATTTTTTCACAATGCATCCTCTCCTGAAACCTTACAATTTGTTTTATAGTAATGGTGTAGATATCTTGAGCGGTTTTCATGATATTTCACAATATCAGGCCTGTCAAGGTGAATAATGGCCGATAGGCGGCCATTTTGAATTTTATCAACTTGAAATTTTTCAAGATGCATCCTCTCCTGAAACCTTACAATTTATTTGATATTAATGGTGTAGCTATCTTGAGCGGTTTTCATGATATTCCGCAATATCAGGCCTGTCGAGTTGAATAATGGCCGATAGGCGGCCATTTTTAATTTTATCGACTTGAAATTTTTCAAGATGCATCCTCTCCTAAAACCTCACAATTTTTTTTATAGTAATGGTGTAGCTATCTTGAGCGGTTTTCATGATATTCCGCAAAATCTTTCAGTCGGATTTACCGTTGTAATAAATTAGGTCAAAGTGCTGGGTCAACTTCAAGGTCAAGGTCCAAAAACCTGAAAAGGCACAACTAGGGACCTTAGAGAACATGCATGTGCAATATGACTGTCATCGGCCCAGTACTTTTCGAGATCTGCTCCGGAAACGAAGTGCGCGTCAAAACGTCTAAAGAGGTCATAGTTCTGAACCAAAAGTAGGTCAAAGTTCAAATACCCCAAAAGGCACAACTAGACCCCCTAGGGGTGTTGTGTGTAAAATTTGAAGACAATCGGACAAGTATATGCTCTGGAAACAAAGTGTTTACGGACGGCCCAACGCCGTAACATCATCATTTTCTCCTCTGCGACCTTGCGTATTGAATTCAGATTAAAAATATTTTAACCTGTCCATTATCCACCTGGAAGTAACCCACATACCAAAGCTTACTTTCTTACAAAGTTATAGGCAAAAGAAGCAAAAAAAAACGGGGGCGGAATCCATAGCTCCCTCCGTCTCACCTACAGTGACGGCGGGAGCTAAAAATGATGTTACATTAGTAGTTTGAAAAAAATATATATCTTCTTTCATATCGTTTAGGAGCTATTCAAGGTGACTGAACTTGATATGTAGTCCTATCAACAAAGTAGTAGGGAAGTCTATGGAGCTCTAGCCTCTATGGCATCATGACACAGCAGGGCACAAAATAACTGGGATAAAAAGGTTATTTTAGGCCTTTTCTGGGGGTGTAATTTAGTTTGTGTTAGGCCTATTAGCATTAGCATGGTTAGACCTAGTCTCAAAACCCTTATGTCCAGTTACTCACATCGTTTCTACGCCGACATACATGCGCCAGCTGCAGCACTATGTGTGACTGAAATTGGAGCTTGTATTGAAACAAAATTGCAAGACGTTTTTGCAGACGTTTTTATGTGAGCTTAATGCTTGATTGATCAGGCCAATAATGAGTCTTTTAGAATCAGCAACAATTCAAGACTGCATCTATTCACCAACAGCTCGTTGGGCAATGAAATGTTGTCAGAATGTGTATGTCAGCAAACTAGATAAATGATCTTCTTGATCAGCGCCATTTTGAACTGTGAAATATCGGGTGAAATGAATGTTGGGAATCATGACGCATTAAGTGACGCTGTGGGCTGTCATGGCTACCGCAGATGGGGCCACATGCAATACCCCGCCCACGCACTCCTGATTGACCAAGCCGTAGACCTACTGGTCAGTAGTTTGTTTAACAACTTGGTGAACGTGATTTTTATGTCCACGTGTGTCAGCATCAAACTTGATTCAGTTGCTCACTTCTTAGTGTACCAAATTTTGAATAATGTGCGCGCCAGTGCTCCTCAAACGTAAAGGTCTCTGATACACACAACAAGCTTATTCCTGATTGGCCAGCATCGGTCACATGGGGCAGCCATGAGAACACAACGACAAACTCTAGAATATGCATAGGTCTGATACTTGGCTATCGATGATCGGAAGGTCCCGGTGCCTGCTTCCAGGGCTGGCTATCCCAAACAAAATCTTCCCAAAAGATGATGTTTACAACTTCGCGCCACCGTTGATCAATGGGATTTCTCACAGTGCAGCAATTAGACAAATTGTGCGCTATTAAATGGCTCAATCCCGGGGCCTGTATTGAACACCCCAAATTTAGTTTCTTTGTATTCGTTGGGAAATTGGGTTATTATTTTTTTTTATATAAATATAAGATTGGTTAGGTCGGCAGAAATAAAAAAGGTCATTTTAATTTTAATCTAAAATTGCGAAAATTGGGTCGGCAGGTCCGTAAAACAGGAAATTAAAAAACTGTGGCCTTAGCGAAATGCGAATAATCCTAAAACAGTTATTTTCTGGCCTAGATAAAACTTGATCAAGCCAAAACACCATTCTGATTTTTTTACAAGTCATCTGCTGTTAATGACCCAGGGTATAGATAGTAGAAATTGTAGCCCTGTATGTACCACTGTCAGCATTATACATATAAATGCTTCTGAAGCTGCTCTGAGTTATTGAGTGACAGCATATTTGCCAATTTCCTTAGCCCTGGGTGGGTAGTTTGTCTTCCTCCAATAGGTCGGTGATTTTGCACTGTCAATATAATGCAGAATATCTCCCAACACTGAAATTCTAGGTGCATTATTCTATGATCTAGAGGCATCTGAAAACAGACCTGAAAAATAGACATCAATTGATGGTAGGACCACTCAGCCGTAGGCTCCAAATGTCCATCAACATCAAGAAATATAAATTTATGCACATGTGGCTCTAAGGTAAATAAATAAAGTTATCACACTTACAAGCTATTTTGGTTCCCTTGACCTTGAAATTAGCTTCACAAAACAGGTCTGATAAAATCAGATGGTTTAAACAATTGTAACTTGTATAATCATTGGATTACACAGTGTGTACCGAATATAAATCAGATTAAAAACATGATCAAGGAATGTAAACACACCAAATATAAGGATCTGTGATCATCAGATGTTTTTAACCCTATAACACCTAATCCGCCCATATCCGCCCGCGGCAGATTTCCCTGAACCGCCCATATCCGCCCGCAGTCAAAATGCTTTTAATATGTTGATTTGTATGATATACAAGTGGCAAATCCCCAAGGCACTCGTACAGTTGAGCCGAGAATCAGTAAGCGACGTATGGGGGCAACATAATTCTCACCTCATCAATCAATCAATTTGGTATGTCAAGAGTCAAAGCGTAAGCCGAATCGAAAAGTCTCCAGCATTTTTTTAAATGAGGTGACTGTACTCACAGTTCTCAAATTAAACAGCAGTGAATTCCAGGTGGAGGGAGCAGCAACTGCAAAAGCCCTTGGGCCCCATTTTGTTCGAAAACGTGGTACAGTTAACATATTTGTGTTAGAGGATCTAAGCAGTCTTGAATTTTGAAGTGGTACTAAATAATTAAAGAGATATGTAGGTTGGAGAAAAAGGAAGGCTTTAAAAGTGATGGTACAGCGTTTAAAGCGTATGCTGTATTTTACTGTTAGCCAATGAAGAAAATTTAAGAGAGGCTTAGATCTGCTACAACGAGAATCTTTACAGACTACACGTGCCAGACAATTTTGTACCCGCTGCAATCTTTCAATGTCCCGGTCAGGAAGATTGTACAAAAGAGAATTGCAATAGTCAAGATGACTAGTGACTAGAGCACATGCAACAGATTTTGCAGCTTCTGGGCTAAGGTACTTCCTAATATGTCGAAAGTCACGGATGTGATAGAAGCATATTTTGCAAGTCTGAGAGATTTGTCGTTTGAAGTTAAAATCACAATCAAAAATGAATCCCAAATTTCTAACGAATGCTTTAGGAAGTGTGTTATGGACAAGTAATAATATAGGGAATAGATCTTTGAACTTTTCTCTTTGTTTTTTAGAGCCAGAGATGATAAACTGGGTTTTACTTGAATTTAGCTTTAGCTTCGAATTTGTAATCCAAGTGAAAACATCAATAACACAGGATTTCAAATCAGTTAGGGATTCTAAAGCTTCAGAACCGGATAGAGATACATAAATTTGTGTGTCATCGGCATAGAGATGGTGTTCAACATCATGCTCAGCGATGATGTGACTGAGGGGAGCAGTATATAGGGTAAAAAGTATAGGTCCAAGGACAGAGCCCTGGTGTACACCAAAAGATATCTAAACCGCTTCGAAAATATAATCATGAATTTTCACCTGTTGACATCGGTTGCTCAAGTCCGATGTGAACCAGTCAAGAGCTGTACCAGAAATTCCATACCATGATGACAAGCGGCTGATTAGCGTGAGGTGGTCAATTATGTCAAAAGCAGCAGATAGGTCAAGGAGGGTGAGTGCTGTCACTCTGCCCTTCTCCATATTGAGTAAAACATCGTTTTCGACCTTTAAAAGAGCTGATTTAGTGGAGTGGAATTTCTTGTATGCTGATTGCAAATTATTGGACATCGAATTTGATTCCATGTGGGAAAGTAGGGGGGATGCGACAACTTTTTCCAATATCTTTGATATAAAACTGAGGTTTGAAACTGGACGGTAATTTTTTAGTTCATTTTTATCTAGAGTTGTTTTTTTTAGCAGAGGTCTAATATATGCTTTTTTGAACTGGTCCGGAAAAACACCCTCTTGGAGAGATTTATTGATGATACTAGTGATTGGTTCAATTAGTACATCGAGACAATCCTTCAGCAAGCTAGTAGGAAATGGATCAAGATCACTTGAGGTACTTTTTGATTTCTCATTTGGATATTGCCGCGCGCGCAGCATGTATTTTGACGGTGGAGAATGACTCCATAATATTTGTCCAAAGCAAAGGCTATAATTTTGTTTCCATCCATGCCCATGGAACGATGATGAGTGACGCCACATTGCAAAGGAGACTTCTTATTAATACAATACTATAATTATTAGTATCATATTTTGAAGACATTGTTATGACTTATGTTGGTTTAATTCGCGTGAAATGACAACATTGTGGGACTCGAGTTCTGATCACGTGACATGCGTGGTCATGTGACCCAGTTGAGGCAGAGACTGCCTGGCTGTGCGCGTCCCACAGTCAATGACAGTAGTGGGACAAAACATTAATTTAGGCCTACATGTAGATCTAATTAGGCCTATACAATCTGATTAATTATTGTGTGCGTGGTCTGTCGTCGTTGACATCGATGACCATTCATGAATCATGCCTTCTGCATGTTCTGTAGACTGAATCTCAGTGAGACTGACAGTGACACTGTTAGGCTATCGTTACAGTTACACTGCAGTATTTATACTTGCAGTGTCACAGTCTCCCAAAATCACATATAATGACAATATTTTGGCCATATCTTGAAGGTCATGACACCTAGAGATGTCAAATTTGTATAGAGATACCTAATTTTCAATATTTTCATCATCATTTGTGATAATGGTGGGTTTTTTAAAATTTAATTCTTAGAATTAAGGATAAATGCTAATTTTTAGCAGAAATTAGCAATTTTGGCGGCCAACTTGGATTTTTATGACGTCACATGACCTCAGGGTTCGACACAAACTTTTATGAGCAGTGGTCCACAGGACCACCAGCTGAGAGGATCTGGTGGTCCGACAATTTTTTTAGTGGTCCCGACAACAACTAACGTTATAACACTTGGAAATCTTGAAATTTTTTCACGCTTGCGATGTGTTTCCACATCGATAATTTTGTAAAACCACAGAAGGCATGACACTGAAATTTTCATCTAAAAATATTCTATAGCTCAAAAATTAGACCATCTGGCATGTAATTCAATTTTTAAACTTTAATTTAACCAGTTTAATGGGTTTATAGAAGGACGTCGTAATAACAAATTTACTACATGGCAAATGGTCAAACTTTTGAACTATATAATATTTTTTGATGAAAACTTTTCAATATTCGTCGGGTGACTCGAAAATAGGCGTTGCAAAATTTCACTAAAATCGGTTGACAATTGACTGAGAAATCGGCAAAACACATGCGATACAAGTTAATCTGACGGGGAGTAGTCTATAGGGCTATATATTTTGGTGTGGATAGAATGTTCTGGTGGTCCGACATAATTTCTGGTGGTCTCGGACCACTGTCAGTTGTGAACGCTGGACCTTCTTTGGATTTTTAAATTTTTTTAAAGCTTATCCAAATTTGTTGACAAATATGTATAGTTTTGTTCACATCACACTTTTAATTCAACAGCTGAAACCAATATTGTGAAAAATATTGATATATTGAAAAAATTATGAAAATATACTGTAAATTCACAAGGAAATAAGGCTTTACTTGCTCAGCCTGTTCAGGTGTTATAGGGTTATTGATAGTAAGTGTTATAATTATAGGATATTATAATATTATATATTAGATCTATAGGATGTTTGAAAAAAATCTAAAAATGGAAACACATTTGTTAAAATTGCTGGTGTCATTGAGAATTTCTTTACAAATTCAATTTCTTTAACTAAGTTTAGAGTTTCGAATCATAAATTACCTATAGAGAGAGGCAGATATGAAAATTTGGAGCATAGTGAGAGAAAATGTAATGTGTGTCATGTATTAGGGGATGAATTTCTTTTTTTTGTTTCAGTGCAGTATTTTTAATGATGAGTGGGAGTTACTTTTGCCAAAATATTATTGGTCTAATTCTAGATAACTTTCAAAATGTTGTTGTTTTATTTTGAAGATGTGTTAAAATAATAAGGTAACGTTACATTTTTTAATAAGTATTGGATAATGAATATTTGAGGTGTTATTTATGTTCACCATCACATATCACTCATCACTGACATCAGTTTTATTTTATAATTTGTTTTTTATTTGTATACAACCTCACAATCACATACCCATATGAAAATACTGTTAAGCCTATTTATTTATTTCGTAGACCTACTTCGATCGACGCACAGCACACCTCACTGCAAGTACCTTGATCTACCTCAAAGGAGTACGTACTTCAATCTGCGGTCGGCCTCACATGATTACGGCCGTCGTCATCGTGGACAGGTGGACGTGGATTTCGATTCATGAGCAGTTGTCAGGTTTTTGAGTTGAACTTGACAGACTGTTCCCTTTGAAAATTATATAGATTCCTATCACTCGAATTTAAAAGAAAAAAACAAAAAACCAATCAATTATATCAATATGAGAGTATTATTTGCCTTGCAAAAAAACAAACGCTGAGTCTCCCGAGAAGTTTACTTGAACTTGAAAAAAAGCGGGAGTCCAGAGTGACAGATCATTTTTGGTTGCCGGGCGAACAAAAACATTGACAGATTTCTAGATCAATCTTGTGTTGATTTTTAACTTACTATTTTCTATGAAAACTTTGATTCAAGTGCTTCATAAAAAACAATATGTTGAACTATATGAATGTTTATTCAGCTGATAAATAGGGTAATAGTGCGTTGTTTTAGAACCTTACCATGGTCGGCCATATTGACTCTGTTGATGTTTGACGTTCGTGCAGAATCGGCAATCTCCGTCGTCAAGGCGGACACACGGTCGGCATTCCACTGATTTGCTGACAACTTGGTTAAATACGAAAAATATACATTTGTGCATTTTTCTTTTATTTGGTTATCTTTAAATTTGTTAATTATTTAAAGAATAATAGTGATGATAATGTATTTGTAAATTTTGACACAAATAATTGAAAAAAATTGACAATTTTTAGCAAAGCAATGTTCGTGAGGTATTGTGTGCGTGACTACTTTGTTTGAAAATGGCGGTCTACGAAGTGTTCGCGCATTCCGAAAAGAGACGATACAAAACTCATATTGTATCATGGGCTACAGTCCTACAAATATTTTGTATAGCATTAACGTTTATAGTACCTTGGTTGATAGCATTTAGAAGTCATGGTCAGTATCTGTCGTTCAAGAATTTAAGCTTTTTCGGCGACGGTAAATCTGCGAATGAGTTCAGTTGTGACTGGTCTTGTCTCTTGACTCTTGAGTCTTGTTTGTAAAAATTGTTTGCTTGCGATAGCGATTGTAGCTAGCCCTTAAAATAGGCTGCCCGAGCCTTTCGACTTCCTTGATCGCTCTCTATTATTCAGAGGTGGCCAAGTGGTCGCCACATGTGGCGACAGAATCAAAATATCTATAATGTAAATATTAAAACTAATAAAAGATGACCACTCATACTATGATACTACAGTTGCAGTCAACTTCCACCAGCGTTGGGTATTTTTCGCTGATTTCTCAGTCAATTCTGAATCAATTTTCATGAAATTTTGTAAGCATTCTTTTCAACTATTCCGGCGCCTACCCTGAAAATTTCGTGAAATTTGAATGAGTAATTCAAAAGTTAGACCATTTGACAAGTAGTGGAATTTCGCGAGTGAAGCTGATAGCGTGCAATGGGTTTATAGAGGAGCGTCATAATTCGCAAAAACTACATGTCAAATGGTCTAACTTTTAAACTACATGATATTTTTCCCTGAAATTTTCAGGGCAGGTGCCGTAAGACTAGAAACTAAAGCTTGTCAAATTTCATGAAAATTGGATGAAAATAGCTTGAGCAATGAGCGAAAAACATGCAACGCGAAATTGACGGATTTAAGGTGACTTTTACTATAGTCATACTCATCAGCTCATATAGTTGGGTGTTTTTCGCCGATTTCTCAGTTAATTCTAAATCAATTTCCATGAAATTTAGCAAGCTATCTTTTCAAGTATTCCGGCGCCTACCCTGAAAATTTTGTAAAATTTGAATGAGTATTTCAAAAGTTAGACCATTTGACATGAAGTGGAATTTCGTGATTGAGGCTGATAGGGTTTAATGGGTTTATAGAGGAGCGTCATAATTTGCAAAAACAACATGTCAAATGGTCTAACTTTTAAACTACATTAAATGTTTTCTTGAAATTCTCAGGGAAGTTGCCGTAAGACTAGAAAATAATGCTTGCCAAATTTCATGACAATCGGATGAAAATTGTGTGAGTAATCAGCGAAAAGCATGCAACGCGAAAGTGGCAGATTTAATGTGATTTTTACTATAGTCTAGTCATGACGTCCATTCCACGTTACGACTTACGTATCATCGTATGTTACAGTTCAGAAGCACTTTCCATGGTATAAGGCCAGCAAATTGGTTTATCAATGCTAATCGGGCTAGGGACATAAAAGTTCAATAAAAATATTAAACTTTTAATTTCTGACAAGTATTTTTCATGTAATAGCCAAGTTTGTAGCGTTACGGATGTTACATTCACACAGAAACAAATATACAGTTCTCTTTAGAAAATTGTGAAATTGTGTGAATTGTGTCAGACGAAATACATAATTCAAGGATATTGTCTGCTCAGATAGACTGTAGTATCAAATGGTAATACAGTTTAAGTATTTTTGTTGACTGATTTCTGATAATTTGAGCATTTCTGTGTTACGTATGTTACAAAAAAAGTTACGTATGTTACGCGTCTTTAACTTACTAGAACAAAAGTTATTTTATTGTTTATTTTAACACTATTTATATGACTTTACAGGCCTCGACACTAGCTGATGTCAGGTAGTAGCCCAAAGGGCCAGTAGCTTCAGACAATTACTGGCCCTTAGCCTTGTCATTCAAGTCCTTAGCGTACACAGTATCAAGGGGGAGTGTAATTTTTTTGTTGCCCCCAGGGCCAGTATCCCAGGTGATTAACTGGCCCTTAGTGATTTTTACTGGCCTCGGGCCAACGGGCCAGTGTTAGTGTCGATCCCTGCTTTACATATATTTATAGATAAATAAATCAACACTTTCAGTATATATAGCACGTTTAGCGGACCTTGTGTTTGTCAAGTTTGTTGCCTAAGTAGGCCTACAAAATATGGATTATTTTGCAATGTTACTTTTTTAACCTGTTAAAATGCATACAAACTATTAGCCATTATTAATTACTGAAATATACCTGATATCCGATAGCTAGACCATTAAGTATTTTGAATTAAAATGTTTGGCTTCAGATCAGGTAGGGATATGACGTGCGGCCATTTTTGCATTTTATTATGTGTAATTTCTGGAAAATTGTGCCATATCGCTCAACAAAATGTGTGGTTATAGGGAGGGATATACCTTAAAAAATTTCGACTTGATGGATCTAAGTCAAGACTATCGGCCATTCTTTTAACATGTACGTAATATCTGGAAAACCATACCAGATAGCTAGATTGATCACTGAGCGCTATAAAACGAAATGTGCGGTTTTAGACAGGGATATTCTCTGAAAAATCCACTTGATCAAAGTTTAAATGGCTGACTACTGGCTATTATTTACATGATTTGATATGCTTAATATCTGGAAAACCATGCCAGATATCTAGACCATTAGACTTTAAGTACCGGAACTATATGAAACAAAATGTACGTTTTCAGGCACGCGCCAAAATGCCCTTCAAAATTTCAAATTCAAAATGACCGAATTGCGACCAGAATCATGATAATTGAGTTTAATATCTCTATTCTAGAACACCATACAGTACCAGATAGCTTAACATGTGTGGTTTCAGGGAGGGATATGCCCTGAAAATTTCCAACTTGATCAAGTTCAAAATGGCAAGCTATCCGCCATTATTTACCTTTACAATGCTGAAATATTTTTTGTATTAATCTAGGGGGATTTTTAAAATTTGAAATCATCATAAATGTTTTTGTTAGCTCTTTCCGCTTTATTTGAATACAGGTCTTATGTGATGGGTCTACGCCAAATATGATTTTTTAAAATATTTTAGTTTGGGGATAGACAGCGTTCACGATAAGGTGTGAAAGACAGGTTGTCCTGCGGACAACCATTGGTCATTTTTTGGTTGTCCGCCATGAATGAAGGTCGTCCACGAAAAAAATATGACAACATAGGCGTTGCCGTACACTTGATCTGTATACGATAATGTAAAAAGTTTCCCTACTAACACTGTCTTGAACAACTTATAATATCCAATAGTATCCAGATCCAAGCGCCCCTGTTATATTCCTGGCGTATAATGCGACTCCATGTGACGTCTAAGCACTATTTATGTAAGATTTGACAATCTGAGACCTACACACTGTGTGAAATTAGATGTAAATTTAATCAGTAAGGCCTTGGTCTTTTTAAAGCATTCATGAATACAGAATATCGCCGACACATTTCTATTATTCTAATGTATCTAAAAACAAATGCCATATTTACAGTAGGGATTACAACTAGCTTACCAAGTCCGCGTGACGGACACGGTCGTTAGTGGATGTTTTTCCGTGCACGCACACGCACACGAAAGTGCGTGAAGGACACTTGCACGCGTATACACAGGCTGGCGCCACAACTCACGGAGACGACTTGGCACGGAAATCATCCCAGTGAAAGCCAGTGCAAAGTAGTGATATTTTTCGCTTGCATTCCCACTTGTGTGCATGCTCGTCTTTAAAGTCACATTATCAGCTTTATACTCGCTAAAATGCACGCACTCCAACGGAACGATATGTGTAACCATAACCATAATAAATGGAATCCACGGATTTGGGGCGACTCCAACGGGCAATGACGGGGAGGGGAAGTGGGTTGTCATCAGGCCATCCTAAAAAATTGTTTCCTATTTTCGACAGCATGGGTGAAAATAGGAGTAAAAGTTAGTCCTACCGCATGGCATCCATTCGTCTGCGGGGCTGGTCAGACCCCTGATTAAGGTCTGATCAGAGTCTATGCAAGTTGAAAAAATAATTAAACCTCCCGGAAAAAAATAACAGACTAGCCTAGGCCATATCTAAAAAAAATTTGTTATGGTCCATGGAGATATGAACTCACGACCCTCTACTTAACAGGCCCTAGTGCTATCCACAGCACGGGTGAAAATAGGAGTAAAAGTTAGTCCTACCGCATGGCATCCATTCGTCTGCGGGGCTGGTCAGACCCCTGGTTAAGGTCTGATCAGAGTCTATGCAAGTTGAAAAAATAATTAAACCTCCCGGAAAAAAATAACAGACTAGCCTAGGCCATATCTAAAAAAAAATTGTTATGGTCCATGGAGATATGAACTCACGACCCTCTACTTAACAGGCCCTAGTGCTATCCACTACACCTGGGAGTCATTCAGTCACCTTGGCCAACAATGGCTATCATATTATGCCCTTTTGAAGCAAGTGAAATCGTCCATGTCTGTAGCGACGTCTAGCAACCAGTTGGCAACGTCTTGGATACCCATGAGTTTGGGAATTGGGAAATCTCAATTTCACGAAATGCTAGGGGTGACCGGAATGAACTGGGCCTAGGGATGAAGCAGAGGTTAACACTAGCACTAAAAGTAGCCCTAACACAGGTAGGCCTATCTGCTTATGCACAGTCAGTACTGTATAGGCTAGTACTGCTTGGACATTTTCACACCATGAAATCGAAAACAAGGATATTTTTTAGGATGGCCTTAGGTAATCAGGAGTTGACCACTGGGGCTGACGGACTTCCACGGACATCAGGCGACTCACACGTGGAGCGGGCGACTCACACGTGGAGGAGGGGCAATTATACTTCGTAACTTGCACGGAGAAGGGTTTGATCAAAAGGTTGTTTGTACGTGCAATCATGTCTATTAGCGTGTAAGCACGTTGACACACCTCGCTTCTTCGTGTCCGTATGATTCCGTCTGGGCGAAAGGAGTCACAATCCGTGGTTTGGTGTGCACGCCGAGGTACGCACACGCCGTGTAAATAATTTTTCACGGCCTTGCGTCGACTCACTCCCGTGTGTGCTTACGCACAACGGACTGGTAAGCTAGAGGGAATCCCTACTGTAGATATTGTCGTGCCCAAATAAGGACATTCCAAGATAAAATGCGATGGTAACTGCGTCATCGAACGCGTTGTCTATATAGCGGGCCTTGGCTGCATAAGGTTGCAGCCTGTATTAGCACACCAGTGACGTCTGCTATGAGCGTTCACGAGTGGCGGCGTGAGAGTGGATGGGGGCTTGCACGTGCATTGAGCGCTCACCATTGTCGCCTGGCTTAATCAGTGTTAATGACGGCGCCGCTGCCGTAAAATACAGAATAGCATTTTAGTGCATATATATAAGAATCGTGCCCCCAACTTCGTCTCCGTGTTTATTAGGAGAAATATGGATTATAGTAGGTAAATTTAAAGGTTGTCCGTCGGAGAACCCTACAAGCTAAATGTGGTTATCCGTGTCAGACTTCAACGGTTGTCGCTGAGGAACGGAACCCACTTATTTCGAACGCTGATAGACTTTAGATGTCAAATTCTGATGTCTCCAAACGTCAAATTCCGATGTCTAAAGACGGTCGCAGCACTGAAAGGGTTAACATATATGTACAATATCTGGAAAACTGTGCTTGATAGCGGGGTCATTGGGCAACATAAAATGTGTGGTTTTTTAACTGGATCGAATTCAAAATGGCTGATTATTGTGGTTTCATGTCAGATAGCTAGACCATTACTATACAACTAAATCATGTGTTGTTTGAGGGAGGGATATGCCCTGAGAATGTACTGAAGATCAAATTCAAAATGGCCAGCGTGCGGCCATAATTGACTTTATTATCTTTAATGTCATGGCAAACTGTTGTACTTGTAGATAGTTGGGCCATTGCATGGGGGATTATTGTGGCCAGATGGCCTCAATATTATTCATTTAAAATGGATAAAAAATTCATAAGATTTTAAGAATCCAGCTCTTTAATAGTCAATTTTCATGTAGATGTTTGCTTTGAAGTACTTTGGATGGTATTTAATGGAATCAATTTGAACAAATTATGTTTGTGTGGTTAATATTGAACTCTACTTTTGTGTAACATACGTAACGTTATACCATTCAAATGTTACACCATTCAAATGGTTTCCAGAAACAAAAACTTTGCAATTTGAGTCATTTATTTGTGGTATTGGTGTATAGAACTTCTGTTCTGACTTTTTATCAGAAATCTGTCTATTCTGAACTATCAAAATCCGGCTGGCTTCTTGTTTTTATTTGAAATGGATACAAATTTCAAAAACAATTAAATTCAGCTCCTTAAAATATTTTTTTTTTGTATATGTATTCTTTGAAGTGCTTTCGATGTTATTTAATGAAATCGATTTGAATGAATTATGTCTGTGAGGTTAATAATGAGCTCTACTTTTCGTGTAACATACGTAACGTTACGTATGTTACAGAGTTAAAATGGTCTCCAGAAACAAAAACATAGCAGTTAGGGTCATTTCTTTCTGGTAATTTGTTTATACAGCAGAATCCCGTTATAGCGCGAATCGTTACACCGCGATATCGGTAATAATGCGGTCCGCGCGTGGACGCCGTTTTTTTCAGGCCCATGAAATATGAATAATAGTGCGTATTTTTTATTCTTGATCAAGCCAGTCTGGTTAAAACGGCACACATTCACGTTCACGTGATGCTGTGATGACCAGGCATGTGTGCATGCAGTAATATCATTGCACCCATCCACACCCCTCGCGGCCACACTGTTGTCAGGTGCGACCACTGACGACGCGTCGGATTAACCTTCTGACTGCTACTGTTCAAATTGAAATAATAAGTAACAATTCTGTTATACCGCGGTATATGGTGATCCAGTTACCGCGGTATAAATTTAAAGAGGTGAATAAAAGATTCGAGTTCTGATGATGCTGTTAGGCCTATACCGCGGTATATGGTGATCAAGTTACCGCGGTATAAAATTAAAAGATGTGAATAAATGATTCTGTGTTCTGATGCAGCTGTTAAACCTGCACCGCGGTATATGGTGATCGCGGTATGGAAGAGGCGAATGGTATATGCTCATTTAAACAAAGGGGACTATTTAGCGGCAATAGCCTAATTTAGGAATGACACCACGTAGATCTTTTGATCAGTGTTGATGATTGTTCCTGTCCAACAGCTCACCTGTGCGATGTTATTCTTGTGCAAGATCACAGCAAGGAGGACAATACCAATAAGTTGTGTGTATGTAACACATTTAATAAGTACACCTTAGTCTCATTAATCACCACTGGCACATTAACTGTCTGGCTGTCTGTGTACATTAACAGTACTGGAGCCTAACAGGTCTCCCATTGTGACGGCACGTTACGCAACATCTACAGTCCATTCTTTACTCTGTATACACAAGGCAAATGAATACGGCACAATGCCGGGTCAACGTCTCAAATAAAATAAACTTTATTCCGAGAGGGTGTACCATTTAGCGCTAGAGCAGTGGTTAGCAATGGGCAATCACGATGTTGATCCAGCATTGAAACAGCGTTGTGCTATAGTCACGCGATGACGCTATACTATACCTATATCTACTGTTACCTCAGTCAAGAATAATGTACAGTATGGGAATCAATATAACTAGCAAATCTCGTCAAATATCAAGGACTCGTGAATATACGATACAAAGCCCACCCTCTCGTAATACCTGTCAATCAAACTGTTCCAAAGCGTTGATTGGTGGGAGGAGAGCTCAGCCCGTGCGTATCTTGCATAACACCGTTATGCCTGTGATATTTTGTCCATGCACACGGGAATAATCAGTGATATAGTCCACATTCATTCATGATAAACAGTTTTCTAATTGTTGCGTCAACGCTGGCATAACATTTTCAATTTGGGCCAGTGCTGGCTTAGTTTAAAGAATATATATACACCTAATTTTTTGCATGAAACGGAAGAGTGTAAATTTGTTATAAAAACGTCTAGCCTAATCACGCTTTGTGTGATCCCATAGCATTCACAGGGTCGGTGTAGATCCCTTACACCTTTCATTCACGCCTAAATTCGCACTTCAATCTGTTAACTACACATGGAGTGATTTCATGGAGCCCATGATGTCATCATATCTCGCGAGTAGCCTAAAGGTTCTAATTGCGTTCAACTAGAAAAACATGAGAACTGGCATATTTGCTTTGACCACGAAAACAGACAGCATCGCTTCAAAAATATTGTACACATTTTATTTATTGAATTAATTTTGCCAATAAATGATTAATTAAATATTGTATATTTCCAATTCATTATTTATTCCGTTCATTTGTAATAAATACAGGGTTATATCTAGGACATAGCATCTACAACTGCCGCGTATAGCGTGTTCATATAGACCCAATGTATTGACCATCAGCGGTAGAACGGTCGTCACGCTATAGCGCAATCCACTTATAACGCGGTCCCGTTTTTTGGACCCCAACTAACGCGTTATAACGGGATTCTACTGTAGTTCCATTCTGACTTTTAATTAGAAATCTGGCTATTCTGAACTATCCATGTCCTTTAAAACATAAACAAATGGATGATTATTGTTAAGTATGTTACGCTGTCATTTGTCATTTTTCTCATCCCATATCAGTTTAAATGTATCGGGGTTGAGGACAAAATATGTTTTTTTAATGGAACTTTATTACTTTGTCTTGTTAAAACTTATACAAAAAGTGTTTTGGGCGGGGGCCCTAGGGTAGTGGTTAGCACCGCTGCCTTTCACGCCAGAGTCCGGGGTTCGGTTCCCGGTCTCGACGGTTTGAAAGAAACTAAAAATGTTTCTTCCCCATCCACGTGTGAAAGTCAGTATTGTGGGGAGCCTCCGTGACCGAGAGGTAGCGTGCTCGGCCTCAGACCGCCAGGGCTCGAATTTCGAATCCTGTGTCTGGAGGACAGTGTCATCTCATTCATCTCACCATCCTCAGGAGGTTCTCCTGGCCCAGTTTAGCCTATATGTGCACAAAGGTGGCCTAAAGCCCGATTCATTTCATTTCATTTTACAAAAAGTGTTTTTTGTGATTTACTTACAAAAAAATTAAAGAAGACATCAATGTTGATTTTTTTATTTCCCTATTTGCTAAAAACTTCTCTCATTTCGAAACTTTTTTTAACTATCAATTCTATGGAGCAAAGATGCCCTGGTTATTTCCTGACAGGATAGATATCCAACTGTTCAAAAATACCATTCCTCATTGAAAAATCTTTGGTTTAATTTTTTTGACCCAGGACCACTTTGTGTGGAATGGATCCTCAGAGCACCCAAAAGTAGCCATTTGTGGCAACAGGACTCATTTCACCTGCCCACCCCTGTTATTACTCCCGACAAATGATTGGATGAATCTCTTCATTCACACACTACAATTAATTATATAAATGTCTTAGACTTAGTGGGCCTAACAATGTCAATTCAATAAGTGACAATACATGCCTGTAAACTTAAGTCACAGACACACTCCCACAGTGACTGTGTCTGAGTGTCAGAGTGTAAGGATGATAGTCCATTATTTTAGTGCTAGAGACCTACAATTTTATTTGTTCAATTTGTTCACAATCAATCACATGACTAAGGTCTAGGACAGAATTATCTGGAGCGCATGCTTTTTGTCGATTTCTCTGTCAATTCTGAACCGATTTCCTTGAAATTTTGCACAGGACATTTCCAGTTCATGTCCTAACATCGGTAAAAATTTCGCGGAATTATATTTAATATTTCAAAAGTTAGACCATTTGACATGTAATAAAATTCCAGAATTAGTGTAATGGGTTTATAGAGGGACGTCATATTTTCAATTTACTACATGTCAAATGGTCTAACTTTTGCAATTCTGCTTTAAACTTTACGAAATTTTTACCGATGTTAGGACATGACTAGAGAATGTCCTGTGCAAAATTTCAAGAAAATCGGTTATGAATTGACGGGGAAATCGACAAAAAGCATGTGCTCCAGATAATTGTGTCATAGACTTTAGACTAACGATAATGTCCATTATATTCATGACTGAATAAAAAAATTATACAAAAAATCCCATTATTCATTTATTGACAAAGTCAAAGTTATGATTATCATAAGCACCTGTCTTAATTTCGAAAATAAAACATAAAAGACGCCAAAAAAGGGGCATACTACCGGATTAGCACCACCAGGGGCTATATAGAGAGTTACAGATGAGACAACTTGACAGACACGCTCTCTGAAACTGGAAGAGCGTGTCTGTTCAGTTTGCTCATCTGGCGAAGTCGAAGACGAATATCATTTCTTGTTAAAAGGTAATGTCTTTTCCGATATAAGAATTGACTATGTAAACAATGTTATGCGTAATAACACTGATTTAATTAATTTCAATTTAGAACAAAAATGTACTTTTTTGATCACCAAATGTTGGAGAGAAACACTGAATTTTTTGTGTAAGGCTTGGTCAAAGGGAAAGACCTGCTTATATCGGTGATGTTTGCCTCCTCGGCACAATCCACATTGTATACGTTTTATTTGCTATATCCGTGTATAAAGTGACATTGTAGGCCAAATTGGCCCGGCATATTATATTGTTAATGACCATGATATTTATGTTTATGTTGTGTTTGTATATGCATGTCACTATAACAAATAAATACTTACTATAACTCACTTCGGATTAATAATATATGGGAGGTGGGGCTCTAGTTTTGGCCCCATTTTGAATATATTAGTGACTGTAAATGGGGCTAATCTGAACAGTAGTAGTATATAGGAACAAACATGATATAATATTAAAATTTAATTTATACTATTTTTCTACGATATTTAAAATAATAAATTATTGATTTGCCTTGGGAGGGGGGGGGGGGGGGGAAGACCCCCTGGGGTAAAAGGTTTTCATTTGAGGCCTAGGAATAAGCAGCAAATAGGGGCTTGGATATTTTTGGCGGTGAATGACAATTTTAAGCATTTAAATGGTCTTGAATTTTTTAACCCTTTCCATGAGGAATATTTCTGGGCTAATCGATCATCATTTGCGGAATTAAATTGTAAAATATGACTAATTTCAGGTCCTATTTACATCATTTGGATGAGCACCCATCACATTCTAAGTATATCAAAATGGATATCACTGGATATGGACTGGGGTTAGACTATTCCGGCATACCCAGCAAACACGGGACATTGCCCATGTGTTGGTTCAATGTTGAGCCAGCGTCGTTGATGGGCCAATATTGAACCAACACATGGTCAATGTCCCGTGTTTGCTGGGTAGTACCTTAACACTTACAGCGCGGGAATCTGACCTCTGTAGACGTCAGATTCTGAAGTCTGAAGTCAATCCAAGCACTGTAACTAAGAGTAAAAATAATTATAATGACCGTAGACCCATAACATAGGTATTCAAATTAAGCGGAAAGAGCTAACTAAGACATGTATGATGATTCTAAATTGAAAAAAACCCTTGTGTAGACCTATACAATGTGACCAGGTTGTAGCACATGTACGTGTCCAGTCAATCTCCATTCGTAAGAGGTGGATTGTATGTGTAGTTTTTTTTGTAGAAGCTTTGTATACAGTCAACAGATATTCGCCGTCTTGGAACGTACACTGGTGAATAAGTGTTTAGGGCCTGTTGCACGAAAAGTAGTCATTTTGGACGAGAGATGTGTAATATCATGTTTGAGTGTATAATTTATGATGTTGTACATGATTCTGCTGATCTGATATCATAATCCACCGTCACCTAAAATGATGAGTACTTTTTACAATATTACCTAAGCTCATTTTTTCTTATTTTTGAAAAATACACTCCCTAAATTACTAAAAATGGCATGTAATTAGTTAGCATCAGATTTTTCACCACATTTACACAGCTTCATATTTTATTATGAACAACATTAAAATTATGTAATTTGTGTGTGTTTAAAGAATGAAACGTGCAGTTTATTTTGGTATGCAACATGGGTACTCTGTTTTGTAATTATGTTCACATCAGGTGAGAATGTTCCAAGTGTGCTGTATACCTGTATACCTACATCAGGGCTCGAAATTGGCCCCGTCCGCCTGCCGAGACGGCGAAGAATCTAGGAAGGACGAGTTCAGTTTCACTGAGCTTGTCCTTCTGGACGAGTGTCCCTGCTTGACAATAATAAGGAAGGACTTGTGAGTAATATTTTTGGGAAGGAATGCCTATTTCTCCCTCGTCAGATCATCCTTAGAATATTATTCAGCAGTTTGGGATCCCTTTAAACAAAAAGACATCGATATATTAGAAAAAATTCAAAGATCAGTAGCAAGATTTGTCACTCAAAATTAGAGATAAGCAGCCAGTGTGACATTTCTCATTCAGAACCTGGGGTGGACTGACTTGAAAACAAGACGAGAAAATTCTAGACTTTATTGTATGTTCAAAATTTTAAATGAGCTAACACCACACTGGGACAAAACTCACTTTGGCATTAAACTATCCCTGATTGGAATTCTCTTACATCAGCTGCCAATGCCATAGAATGAAAAGACTAGCAACGTTTAAGAGTCAGCTTGTCGACTAGGTCTGCCAGCCTCTTTTAGGGGAGGATACACCCTGAAAATTTTTTAACGTCATCAAATTAAAAATGGCTGCCTATCGGCCAATATTTACTTTCACATGCCCAATATTTGGCAAACCGTCTTAGAAGCTAGACCATTACTATATAAGCAAAATGTGACGTTTCACGGGAGGCTGCACCCTGAAATGTTTTAACTAGAAGATTGAAGGCAAAATGGCTGTCCATCAGCCATTATTTACCTCGATAGGCCTGATATCGGGCAAACCGTGCCAAATAGCTAGACCATTACTGGGATACTGATTAAGTTTATTAATTTCAATAGAGGTTTCCAATCTCTGACTGACAGTCTAGTTCTTATCCTACTCTTAGACTTAGACTCAGACTTAATTGTCTTGCGTCTTGATTTTTGACCTACATATGTAGCCTTAAAATGTCTACATTAATAACACTACACAAAATCACTTCAATCAAATTCTAATTCGGAGGGGGAGCGCCTGGACTTATGTACATGTAGTCTTGTTAGTGTTACTAATGTTAGTACAAGGGAATCCTGCTATAGCGCCAATCGTTACACGGCGATATCGGTTATAACGCGGTCGATGTGTGGACTACGTTAAACATGTTAAAGCAGCGCCCATTCACGTTCACGTGATGGTGTGCTGACCAGGCATTTATGCATGCAGTAATCATTGCACCCCTTCCCACCCTTCGCGGCCACATTGTGGGCATGTGCGACCACTGACGACACGTCGGATTAACCTTCTGACTGCCACTGTTCAAAAAGAAATAATAAGTAATTTTGTAATCGCGCTATATATGTTATATCATGGTATAATATGGTGATCCAGCTACCGCGGTATAAAGGAAATGAATAAATGATTGTGGTTTCTGATGATACTGTTATACCGCGGCATATGTTGACAGGGCTGGAAATAAGGTTCAAAATGTTGGTTGTCTGCCACAATATCAAGTTGTCTGTCTAAAAATGAGAACTGTAGTTAAACTATAATTTTGGTTTGACATAAGCTAGACCAGTCTAGTAGTACTTACAGCTCACAGTCAGTGACTATCCCTTTGACTGTTGTATGAAAATCTGTGGTTGTCCAGACGGACTTCCCTTCAGAGTAGTATCGATTGTCCGTCTTGTAATTTAGTTGTCCCGGACAAGGAACGCTCTTATTTCCATCCCTGGGTGATCCAGTTACAGCGGTATGTGAGATGGCATGTGTGCATCATAGTTCATCGTTGCATAATGTTGCCAATCGCGAGACCACCGGCACATGTTAAATGCTAAGTTTTATATATAAATTACATGTAGGCTTACATTAAAATATAGAATTAGGCCCTTTTATTTTTAGCTCCCGCCGTCACCGTAGGTGAGACGAAGGGAGCTATGGATTCTATCTCCGTTTTTTTTTGCCTCTTCTTTTGCCTATAATTTTGTAAGAAAATAAGCTAGGATAACAATTTTTGGTATGTGGGTTACTTCCAGGTGGCTAATGGACAGGTTAAAATATTTTTACGCTGAATTCAATACGCAAGGTTGCAGAGGAGAAAATGATGATGTGACGGCGTTGGGCCGTTGGGCCGTCCGTAAACAATTCGTTTCCGGAGCATATCTCTGAAAGTACTTGTCCGATTGTCTTCACACAACACCCCTAGGGGGTCTAGTTGTGCCTTTTGGGGTATTTGAACTTTGACCTACTTCTGGTTCAGAACTATGACCTATTTAGACGTTTTGACGCGCACTTCGTTTCCAGAGCAGATCTCGAAAAGTACTGGACCGATGACAGTCATATTGCACATACATGTTCTCTAAGGTCCCTAGTTGTGCCTTTTCAGGTTTTTGGACCTTGACCTTGAAGTTGACCCAGCACTTTGACCTAATTTATAACATCGGTAAATCCGACTGAAAGATTTTGCGGAATATCATGAAAACCGCTCAAGATAGCTACACCATTACTATAAAACAAATTGTGAGGTTTCAGGAGAGGATGCATCTTAAAAAATTTCATGTCGATAAAATTAAAAATGGCCGCCTATCGGCCATTATTCACCTCGACAGGCCTGATATTGCGGAATATCATGAAAACCGCTCAAGATAGCTACACCATTAATATCAAATAAATTGTAAGGTTTCAGGAGAGGATGCATATTTAAAAATTTCAAGTTGATAAAATTCAAAATGGCCGCCTATCGGCCATTATTCACCTCGACAGGCCTGATATTGTGGAATATCATAAAAACCGCTCAAGATATCTACACCATTACTATAAAACAAATTGTAAGGTTTCAGGAGAGGATGCATTTTGAAAAAATTCAACTCGTCCAAGTTCAAAATGGCCGCCAATCGGCCATTATTCACTTTCACATGGCCGTTATTTGGTAAACCGTGCTAGATGGCTAGACCATTACTATAAAACAAAATGTGTGATTTCAGGAGAGGATGCATCTTGAAAAAAATTGACTCGATAAAATTCAAAATGGCCGCTTATCAGCCATTATTCACTTTCACATGGCCGATATTTGGTCAACCGTGCTAGATGGCTAGACCATTACTATAGAACGGAATGTGAGATTTCAGATAAGGATGCATCTTGAAAAAAATTGACTTGATCAAATTCAAAATGGCCGCCTTTTCGGCCATTATTCATTTTCACATGGCTGATATTTGGTAAACCATGCTAGATGGCAAGACCATTACCTGATTACTATAAAACAAAGTGTGAGTTTTCCGGGGAGGATGCACCCTGAAAATTTTTAACTTACGAATTCAAAATGGCGGACAATCAGCATTATTTACCTCGATAGGCCTGATATCAGGTAAACCGTGCTAGATAGCTAGACCATTACTATAAAACAAAATGTGACGTTTCGAGAGAGGATGCCTTTTAAAAACTTTCGAATCAATCGAATTCAAAATGGCCGCCTATCGGCCACTATTTACTTTCACATTGCTGATATTTGGTAAACCGTGTTAGATAGCTGGACCATTACTATAAAACAAAATGTGAGATTACAAGAGAGGATGCATCTTGAAAAAAATTGACTCGATCAAATTCAAAATGGCCGCCTATCGGCCATTATTCACTTTCACATAGCCGGTTTTTGGTAACCGTACTAGATGGCTAGACCATTACTATAAAACAAATTGTGAGATTTCAGGAGAGGATGCATCTTGAAAAAATTTGACTTGATCAAATTCAAAATAGCCTCCTATCGGCCATTATTCACTTTCACATGGGCGATATTTGGTAAACCGTGCTAGATGGCTAGACCATTACTATAGAATGAAATGTGAGATTTCAGCTGAGGATGCATCTTGGAAAATTTCGACTTGATCAAATTCAAAATGGCCGCCTTTAGGCCATTATTCACTTTCACATAGCCGATCTTTGGTAAACCGTGCTAGATAGCTAGACGATTACTATAGAATGAAATGTGAGATTTCAGCTGAGGATGCATCTTGAAAAATTCTGACTCGATCAAATTCAAAATGGCCCCCTATCGGCCATTATTTACTTTCACATGCCCAACATTTTGCAAACTGTGTTAGATGTTAGTCCATTACTATAAAACAAAATTTGAGGTTTCGGGGGAGGATGCACCCTAAGTTTTTAACTAGTTTAAAATGACCATAAATCAGCTATTAGTTACCTCGATTGGCCTGATATCGGGTAAGCCGTGCCAGATAGGTAGACCATTACTGGGATACTGATTAGGATCATTAATTTCAATGGAGGTTCGCAATCTCTGACAGACTGTCTAGTTCTTATCTTACTCTTAGACTGAGCTTCTTAGACCTAGTTGTCTTGCGTCTTGATTTTTGACCTAGCCTAGGACTACATTAAAAACCCTACACAAAATTGCTTAAATCAAATTCTAATTCGTTGCGGGAGCTCCTGGACTTATGTAGTCTTGTTTATACTGGAAATATGGAATTATTTTAGTTTATTAATGTGGACCATTGTGAAATACAGTAGACTCTCACCTTCCCGTCAGATCACCAATGCGGTCAGTACGTCATTGCGGTTGTTTTTTTTCGGCCTGAATTCGTTCTCAGTCAAAGCCATATCAAAAGCAATCACCAATGCGGTCAGACCACCATTCCAGACAACGGTCAAATTTTTGTAGCAAAACGGCAAATTCAATCTCATCATTGCGATCAAATGGGTATTTTCAATATATCGTTATGATCATTTTGATAGGGTATTTTTATATTGAAACACTGTCACCTATGTTTTCCACACATGTACAATGCGTACATTACTAATATGACAAATAACTTCATTATTATTTGGTGACGATAACATCAAATCACACATTGCTATGTGGAAATTGAAGTTAAATGTTCAACATTAAAATATGCGATTGATTTGTTAGTTATAAGAAGTTTAAGGGTTTTTTGTTTGTTAATAAAGCGTCCCGCTACTTCTGGTCATGCACTGTCTGCGTGCTGGAGTAACTTTTTTATTTCATGCGTATATTAGCTGGTATCGTCAATAAGCATAACTAAACATGGCAACTAATGCAAGCACAATACAATTTTAAAAATAAATTTATGACAAGGTTTATTAACCATCAGATAATGTAATAGTGATTATTTTGAAAGGTTTTTGTTATATTAACAAAATATCTGTGTTAGTCATATAGAAGTTGAATTGTTTGTTGCGTCCCGCTACTTCTGGCCATACACTGTCTGCTTGCTGCAGTAACTATTTTATTTCAAGCAATAATTATCCGGTATTGTCCATATGCATTTATAATTAAACATGTTAGATAATACAAGCACAACACAATTTCAAAAATAATTTATGACAAGTTGGTATTAACCGCCAAATAATGCAATGGTGATTATTTAAAAATTATATGATATTTTAGAAAGCTAACTGTGTTAGGTGTATACCAGATTATTTCTTGATAAAGCGTCTCGCTACAAGCAGTGCTGAGGTAATTATGGACCGTCATCGCAGACGGTTGGCCAACATTAAACCAGCGTTGGTTCAACCGCCCGTGATAATAAAGACCATCGTAAATAATAATTGAAGATATGGGAATGTCGTAATATACAACTCAAAACTTTGCATTTAGGATAGTGTCTATATAGATTTTACAATTCACAAAATTTCATGTAATTATCATTACATGTTAATTTTAATACAAATATCGGGACGCAAAGGGTTAATGATCCGATGAGTCTGCGTTCGCACCTGTCGCGACATGTCGGGAGTGAGAGGACACATATTGACACATAACTCTAGTACAAACACTTTAAACAATGCGAAAAAGTATATAGACAAGGGTAGGGGCTGTTAGTGTCTTATCGGAACACTTTTTTGAACTTGCATTCCCATTTACCGTTCATGATTAGCTCTATAACCTGAAGTAAATTTCACCTCCACAACAATGACATCTCAACAATGGAGTAGCTACTCCATCACGGGGACAAATAAACATTGGGAAGCCATAAAGAGGGCTCAAGGGCCATATAAGAATACGCTTTTCAAAGTTAAAAATCATTCAATCATTAATTTATATGCTGCACATACATGTAACAACACTTTAATCATGTCTGCGCGTAAGCGAACAGAACATACCCTAAGGGATAAAGTAAGACTTATTTATAAAAGCTAGTTTTGGCAAATCTCATCGTCAACTAGCTGTAGAGACTGATGATGATGACAGGCCGTCAAGTAGTCCTATTTATCCTATTTTATCCTATTTTTTTAGCTAATCCTATTTTGTCCTATTTTTTAGGCAAACATCCTATTTGTCCTATTTTTCTGAGTTATAATTTCCCCGCCCGCATTTTTTGGGTCCTGAATTTCCCAGCATGCACTTTTTGGGTTGTGAATCTTTTTCCCCGCACACATTTTTTGGTCGTGAATTCAAATTTGTCTAATAGTTTTTTTCATCAAATTTTGTTCTTTTTTTTTTACCTAATTTTACACTTTGTATGAAAATATTATTAGCTCCCGCTGTCAATGAAGGTGCAACCGAGTGATTTATGGAATTTCTTTTGTCTGTAACATAAAATAACATAGTATAACAATTTGTGGTATATGGGTGACTTTCAGGTGGATAATGGACAGGTTAAAATATTTTTTAATACGCAATGTCACAGAAGAGATTGAATGATGTTACGGCCTCGGGCCATCCATGAACATTTCGTTTCCGGAGCATATCTCAGGATCTACTTGTCTGATTTTCTGAAAATTTTACACACAGCACTTCTGGGGAGTCCAGTTGTGCTTTTTGGGGTATATGAACTTTGACCTACTTTTAGTCCAGTAGGCCCCAACTATGACTTATTTAGCCGTTTTGACACACACTTCGTTTCCAGAGCAGATCTCAAAAACTACTGGGCCGATTAGTCATATTTGAAATATGACTGTAATCGGCCCAGTAGTTTTCGAGATCTGCAATATTATTGCACATACATGATCACTAAGGTCCCAAGTTGTGTCTTTTCAGGTTTTTGTACCTTGACCTAATTTATAACATCGGTATATCCGATTTGCAGAATATCTTGAAAACCGATAGCTACACCATTACTATAAAAGAAAATGTCTGGTTTCAGGAGAAGATGCACCCTGAAAAAGTTTGACTTGATCAAATTTAAAATGGCCGTCTATCGGTCAGTATTTACTTTCACATGCCTGATATTTGATAAACCGTGCTAGATGGCTAGACCATATGTAGCAAAATGTGATGCACCCTGAAAATGTTTAATTTGATCGAATTCAAGATGGCCAACAGTCGGTCATTATTTACCTCAATAGGCCTGATATCGGGTAAAGCGTGCTAGAAGAGGTTTCAGGGGAGGATGCAACATAAAATAAATCAACTTGATCAAATTCAAAATGGCCGTCTGTCTGCCATCATTTACTTAGAAGTTTCCTATGCCCGATATTTGGTAAACCGTGCTACATGGCTAGACCATTATTGTATAGCAAAATGTGAGGTTTCAGGGGAGGATGTGCCGTGAACAATTTTAACTTGTTCAAAATCAGCCTTTATATTTAGTAGACCGTGCTAGATATCTGAACCATTACTATAAAAACAAAATGTGAAATTTCAGGGGAGGATGCACCCTGGAAAAGTTCAACTTGATAAAATTCAATATGGACTATTTTCGGCTATTATTTACTTCAACATGCCTAATATATCTGGTAAATCATGCTAGATAGCCAGACCACTACTATGAAGCAAAATGTGAGGTTTCAGGAAGGGCCCTGCCCTGAAAAAAATCCTGATCGAATTCAAAATGACTGACTTTCTGCCATTATAGGTACATACTAATATGCATAATATCTGACAAACCATGGTTGTTTTCTAGACCTTTACTCTAGAACAGATAGTAGTGATTCTAGACTGACGTTTTGCTTCCACCAGGAAGTTTGTGTTTTTGGTTGAGTTGGTTTGTTGTCTTTCAGACTTCCCGTCAGATTAATACTTAAAAAGTAAAAAAAAATTACCTGAGGTGTGTATCAAGCCAAGGAACAGCCCGTTAGTTTTTGGGGATGATCTGGATTGAATTCGGATCTCACAGATTTGCATGAAACTTTTCTCACAGGTGTGTCTCTGGCCAAGGACAATTTCAATAAATTGTGGAGATGATCCAGATTAAGATCAAGATTCAAATTAAGATTTCGATGGAGGTTTGCCGTCTCTGAGTGACTGTCTAGTTCGTGATCTTACTCTTAGACTTAGTGCTGACCGGCCTGTTGCTCACTGCGCTTGTCCAGAACCGTTGTTTACTCGGCAATCTTAGGCTTAGCCTCTTAGACCTACATGTAATTGTTTTTCTTCTTAATTTTTGGCACAGCCTAGGACTACTTTATTAACACTACACAAAATTGCTTCAATAGGGAGCTTCTGGACTTATGTAGTCTTGTTACATTTATTATAGGCAGCTGTCTTTAATATCAACCAAACTCATTCACCAGTCACTGCAATGTTTTTCAGCTAAAGTGGTGGAGCGGGATGGCTGTGAGGGGTGTTGCGAGGGCATCTTTAGAACAATAAACTCCTATTTTAGTCCTATTATAAGCTATTTTGTCCTATTTCAGTCTTTTTTTTCAAAGGCCCATATCATATTTTCCTATTTTTTGTGGACCTGTCCTCACTTGACAGCCTGTGATGATGATCAGTGATGATACAAGTGACAGTATGTCAGTGCTGAAAAAATACTCATGAATTTCATGAGACTATGGCTGCGGTGTCTGTTCTCGAAGACTTTACAGCAGACCGTTGCCTAGATGACATTCTACATTCTATGTTCAATATTGAGGATAAATTACAAGACTCTCAATTTATTTCTCCAACTGCAGTAAGCTGTACTGTGACATTCATTTTGAAAAAATATGTTTTAATTGAAATATATTATTTTAAATTTAATTTTGCATAATTATATAAGCAATTTTAACTTTGCACTAAATAAAAACACTGCTTTTCTAAACAGCTGCAATAACTTTGAACATATTTACTATTGGTATTATTCATTCATTATTTTGAGCATATATACATAATTGATTTTATATCAAATAGCAGGACGCCAAGTGGTAATTTATTGCCCGATTATTAATGCGGTCGAACCACCATTACGGTAAAAATATTCTGGCCCGTACTTGACCGCATTGGCGAGAGTCTACTGTAGTAATTATAATCTGGTATATGCTCATTTAAACAAAGGGGACTTCACCATTTAGCGCCAATGGCTTAATTTAGGAATGACACCTGGATCTTTGATGATTGCTCCTGTTTTACAACTCCCCTGTGCTATGTTATGCTTGTGCAAGATCACAGCAAGGAGGACAATAACAATTTGTTGCGTGTAACTCGTTTAACGCTTGTACATGTATATAATAGCGGGATGAGGTCTATCATTTGTTTGAAAATCATTGATTAGCAATTTTTTTTCCAAGTTGTAACTTGGCACACATTTTTATCTTTGATGTATAAATATTTTGCTAATCAATTACAAATTTGATTAGCAAATGGGCAGAATTGCATAGCATTTTGCTATGCGATTCTGAACAACACAGAATTGCGTAGCATTTTGCTAGATGCGATAATGAACACTTTTTTCCCTGAGTGGCATTTGCCTGCCTGTACTCTAGCCACTGGTAATCTTTGGCCCAACTTGCCTGGAATGCACGTTTTCTTTCTGTGAGCATCATACTGCTGCTGATGTTCAGGTGAGATTTGGGTGTGCACAGGTTTTTACAAAAAGAATCAATCCAAGGCAGGGGGGGAGGGGGTTTCTCCTGCTATTAAAGGCATTTTTGGCACTGTTTGTCGAGCAATAGGTCACAAGGAGACCCTGGTATGAATGAGATATTATGGATTTTTGTTGAGGGGCGGGGATTAAGCCCCCCATTAGATTGGCCACTTCTTTGACAATATGCTAAATAATGTACTGGCCGACTAGGCCTGTAGATTGTAGGGCTTGTAGAATGCAGCAAGCACCAAGGCTATTGTCGGGCCCTGAGTGCATAAATTGGAATGGTACTCTACTAGAATGTGATGAGGCAGCAGAACTTAACCCTTAAAGCGCTGAGTTATTTTGTATAAACCAAGGAGAGTTATTTTCAATATGAAATCAGTTCAAATGTCTTAGAACATTAGCCCTTTCCAATTCATTTGAATACCTATGTTATGGGTCATTCGAAATATTTTTACTTTACAGTGCTGGGATTGACTTTAGTCGTCAGAATCTGACATCAGATCCCAGATATCAGATTCTGACGACTAAAGTCGATCCCGGCGCTGAAAGGGTTAAGTTATGTCTGTTTATGATTTCAGGTTTCTGGGTGCGAGTTGACACATACGAGGAGCAAGGGGATATCCATTTTAAACATGAGGTGATGGTTGTACTTCATACATCTACCCAAGGAGATTATGTGTCATGGAGCACATATCACAACTACAACCAGCTTCAAATGCAGCATTTTAGAGTTCCACTTTTGAAGGTGAAAAACAATACATTTTTCAATGAAAGGGGTAGATACATTTCTGCCTTCACCGATCAGATTGAATGTATATTATTGTTTTTGTCACGGTTGTTCACCTCAATTGCTTTAGTAGTTTTTTGGCCTGTTGGATATACATGCTCAATTTAGTATTTGCTGTATAAGGCCACACATATTTGATTTCAACCCTTACAACGCTGAAATATTTTTGTATATTAGCCATGGAGACCAAAATTATTTTTTTTCATTTTGAAATCATCATAAATGTCTTTGTTAGCTCTTTACTTTTATTTTAATACCTGTGTCAGGGGTCTACAGAGCTCTATTATTATTTTGCAACTCTTTCAGTGTGGGGACCACCTTCAGACGTCAGATTCCCATGTTTCAGTACTTAGGGTTTTTATTACTACCACTCATATAAAAGCATATTTGTTCTGTTTGTTTATTCTTGAATGTCATATGTGAATGGTTTTTCAGTCAAGAGAAGATGATGAGAATGGTGACGGGAAAAGTGATATTCTGTACTATCAGATGGATATGCCGCTGCTGGATTCAGAGCAAGTCTATGGTGTAGAGCTACTTCTTATATTTGACTACAAGCTTTACGTAAGCTACACACTTGAAACTGTTTCTAGATTTATACTTATAAGGCAACTTCAACTGTTCGAAATTGTTTAGATTTTTTTTCAAAACGTCCTCGAACACTAATTTGAAATTTTGAAAATGTTAAAAATGTCAACATCACACTCCTAGCGACATGGGGATGTGCAAGTGATTTTTAGCCCGCCTTTTAATTTTAATTAAAAAAGGTGGGCTATTGCAATTGAAGTTCGGCGTCGTCAGCGTCGGCGTTAACATTTACTTGTGGGCGCGATAACTTGAAAAGTTTTTCATGTTTCCTTCCCAAATTTGTTTTGCATGTTACTAATGACCACTTCTCGGACAAGTTCAATAATGGCTGAAAAAAAATTCAAAATGGCCGACTTATTGCGATTTTTCACCTTTTACGTCAATAATTTGACCTTGTGGGCGCGATAACTTGAAAAAATTTTCACGTATCCTTTTCAAATTTGTTATGCATGTTATTAATGACCAGTTCTCGGACAAGTTCAATAATGGCCGAAAAAAAAAAAAATGGCCGATTTATTGCGATTTTTCACATTTTACGTCAATAATTTGACCTTGTGGGCGCGATAACTTGAAAAGTTTTTCACATATCCTTTTCAAATTTGTTATGCATGTTACTAATGACCAGTTCTCGGACAAGTTCAATAATGGCCCAAAAAAAAAAAAAAAATGGCCGATTTATTGTGATTTTTCACATTTTACGTCAATAATTTGACCTTGTGGGCGCGATAAGTTGAAAAGTTTTTCACATATCCTCTTCAAATTGTTTATGCATATTACTAATAAGTAGTTCTTGGAGAAGTTCAATAATGGCCGAAAAAAAAAAAAAATGGCCGATTTATTGCGATTTTTCACATTTTACGTCAATAATTTGACCCTGTGGGCGCGATAACTTGAAAAGTTTTTCACATATTCTCTTCAAATTTGGTATGTATGTTACTTATAAGTAGTTCTTGGACAAGTTCAATAATGGCTGAAAAAAAAATAAAAATGGCCGATTTATTGTGATTTTTCTCATTTTACGTCAATAATTTGACCTTGTAGGCGCGATAACTTCAACATTTTCACAAGTATCCTCTTCAAGTTTGTTATGCATGTTACTAATAAGCAGTTCTTGGACAAGCTCAATAATGGCCGGTAAAAAAATCAAAATGGTCGGCTTATTGCGATTTTTCACATTTATTTTACGTCCATAATTTGACCTTGTGGGCGCGATAACTTGAAAAGCGGCTGGTTTAACATACCATTTATATCTTGGGTTGTTATTTACGTGATGACATTCGTCTTTACTTTCTTTATCATAATTCGGTGGCGGGCTATTATCGAGTGTGCTCTTGTTTAAAGATGCTACCAAAATTCGAAATCTACTCCAAATTTTTTGTGGGCGGGAAAACTTAAAGGCAGAAATTATTCAAATTTTACAATCACATTCCCCACGATATAGAGATTGCGGATGATTTTTTTAAATGTTTTGCTGAAAATTAAAATGACCGCCACAGATCAACTTCATAATTTTTGTGGACGCAAAAACTTAGTCAGAAATTATGCAAATTTTATTATCACATTCTCCACGATATGGAGATGTACAGGTGATTTTTTTAAGGTTTTACTGAAATTCAAAATGGCCACCACTGATCAACTTCATAATTTTTGTGGACGCAGAAACTCCAACCTAATTTATGGCGGAGGATGATATAGGACTTCAGGCCTCTTGTTCATTTTTAAAATGTATTGAATTTGTGTTTTATGAGAAATTCTGTCAATAGATTCTTCAAATTCACAAATGCATACATGTGTATTGCTGATTCAGGACAAAAGAAGTGTCAATGACACAAAAAATAATGCTTAGAAACCAAGTTAGAATGGTAATCACACATTTTTTTTCTCAGACTGAAACTGTTTTTCACAACAGGGGAAAATTATTTCAGTATCGCATAGCAAAATGCTACGCAATTCTGCCCATTTGCTAATCAAATTCGTTATTGAATAGCAAAATATTTATACATCAATGGTGAGGATATCTGGCAAGTTACAACTTTGAAAAGAAAATTGCTGATCAAAAATTTTCCAACAAATTTTTCCCTGCACAACAAAATTTTTAATAAAATTATTCAATTAAGCAAATGTTGATATATGTGATCACATCTAAAATATAACCCGTTTAAGTGCGGCTATAGTCGTTTTAAAGCTATTTTTTTAACCGATCAAATCGTTATCGTTATATGTGTTTAAACAAATATTTTATCTCAAATTAAATAAATATAGATCATCCACTTGAATTTGTGGATCTCTGTAGCGAGATGCGACTTCAAGTGGGTGAAAATTTAAATTATTCAATTTTAGTGCTTTAAGGGTTAGCATTTGTATCGGGTGATATAAATTATTTAAAATATTGGTCCCCTCGCATAATGCATTTCAATATTTCTAACAGTTGTATTCTCATAAAGTATGTATTGAAACAGTTCAGTTGAGATAGTGAAAATATGTCAGTGTTTTAACTCCAATAGTGGTAAAATGTTAAACAAACATTAAGGAAAAACTAATTTACAAGAAACTTGTTGTACTTTCAGAAATATTCTAGTATGCGTATGGAATCTATGGCTTACATCAGCGAGCACTCGTCTGTTGCTGGAGCCTCGCTTGAAGTCGTGGGTGATCTAAAATTTCACCAGAGAGAACCACTGGGCTACAGAGGAACCGACACCAGGTTCAATGTGTGTATACATATCTTCCCCATGGATATGAAAGGGTGTGTCTGCCACTGTAAAGTGGCAGATACACCCTTCCACATCAAAGGGAACTATATATATCATCTTTAACCCTTAAAGTGCTGAAATATTTTTGTGTAAGCCATGGAGACATGAACATTAAATTTCAAATTATACACCTGGACCCGAGCGGGAAAAATGAGTGGCTGATTTGAATATTGGAGTTATTAACAGATGCCGCATCTACACAAAAGTACCTTTAAAATAGTATATCACACAACTCTCTAGCATATGACTCTGCGAACTCTAGAAATATGAAGTCAAGAATGGACTGATTTTGAGAAATTGGCCTTCAAAGATCAAAGAGGCAATTTGTACACTTTTTGGAAAAAGACGCAATTCGTTTAAAGTTAAATTAAATATACTAAACAAAATAAATATTCTTTTGTACCTTAATTTTGTGAACAATGAACTTAAGATTCTAGAATGTGATTGTGAACTTTAAAAAGTAGGCTAAATGTTTTGATCATAGGGTTTTTTGTATTGCATGACTATTTCCTATGGGAATAGAAACAAATATCACTTATGCAAGATTCCCTATGTGAATACAAACAAATATCACTGATGCAAGTATAGATAGGAATCAAATTAAAAAAATATATGTATATTAAAAATATTTTTTTTACATCATTTGCATCTATTTCTATACCACAATGATTTGAGATTTGAGAGTAATCGTATGAGAATAAAAACGTATGTCAAAATTAAAAATTGGTCATATGAAGATCATTTTACCTTTTAGGGGCCCTGGCATCGCTTGTCCAACTGTGACTTACAACTTGTAATGGACACAACTTAAATTCTATAACTCAGCGCGTTTGTGTTGGATTATACAAATGTTTTTTTAAATAAGCAATGCTGGAGTATTTTTTGTTGGAAGATGTCTTCACAACAAATCTTAAGCAATATTGTTAAAATTAGCATAGCTGTGCGATTAAGCAGTTATCTGTCCCCTCTGGTTCATACTTGTAACATCCTTACTTATTTAATGCAAAATATGCTATTTGTTATATTTATGCAACAACGGAGCTTAGCCCTTCTCCTGCTGTGACTATATAAACAGGTTGAAGCTAGTTTCAAATCAAATAGAATCATTTAATGCCACTGGAGTAGATCAAATAGTTTGTGAAACTCAGTTAACCAAATAATTAAATTTGAGAGATGTCTATTTTTATCCCCCGCCCGTAGGGGAAGGGGGATTTTAGTCGCGCCAGGATTCTGTCCGGCGTCATGTTTTCTTGTGGGCGCAAAAACTTAAAAACTACTGGTCAAATCTTTTTGAAATTTTAATATGACATTCGTAGCAACATGGGGATATGCAAGTGATTTTTTAGAGATGCTACCAAAATTCAAAATGGCCGCCAGATACGGAGATGTGCAGGTGACTTTTTCAAGGTTTTACTGAAATTCAAAATGGCCGCCACAGATCAACTTTAATTTTTTGGGGGGGTGTAAAAATTAAAGAAATTTGTTTGGTCAATTTTTTTTTAATTTTTAACATCTCATGCCTAGCAACATGGGGATGTGCAAGTGATTTTTTTTTAAAAACTACCAAATTTCAAAATGGCCGCCAGAGGGCAACTCTAAAATTTTTTGTGGGTGCAAAAACTCTAAAACTTAAAGGTTCCTACATTGAAGTATATTCTGGTATAGAGTTTCCAAAACATGACTTTCAGTTTAATTATGTTACAAAATGCCGTGTTTATGTGGCGATAATGCATCATTCAGGACTCTCATATAAGATGTTTTAATGATTGTATGGCCGAATGATATTCAAACTGTCGCCATTTGAATTTTGTGTAAACTCGCCATATGCTAATTTTGGTCACGCAAACTGAGAGAGTCTGACAAAGTTCAGTTTTAAACACATCAACCACATCATGCTGTCACCAGCGCCACACCCACGAGCCTGTACGGGGAGATAGGGAGAGATTGCCTTTCTCACAGAATGAATATATAACAGTTTACTTAAAAATGCCTGACAAAAACTCATCTTCATCACAGATTCTGAGATGCTGTGCCCAGTGAGAACACACGCTTGATAGTTTGCCAGCCCAGGTCGGCTCAGATACACGTACAACCAGACAACACCACAGACCCACACCTATGCCGCCGTGTGCAGCTATCATGTGGGCAGCTGTATGGTGGTATATGTGTATGAAAAATATGCGCCAATACACACCCAGCAAACACGAGGCATTTACCCAATGCTGTTTTAATGATGGTCCACCGTCTTCTACCGTGGCCCAACATTAAAACAGCATCGGGTAAATGCCTCGTGTTGTTGGGCAGGGTCGTCCTCGCCCAGTGCGCGCTACCGCCAATCTGTGCCGCAAGGCGGGAATCTGCCAACAGTCATGACAGTATAGGCTTACCCAGCTGCAGATAACCCCTCAGGTAGGCCTATAGCCTACCGACCTCACATCGGGCTTCTGAAACTATAGATATGTTAACATCTCAGTTCAAGTAAGACACAATTATCATCTAACCGTAATAACCCTGTCTAGTGTATGCCACTTTCGACTTGAAAAACGGCTCAGCCATTCCATTGCTCGTTTGTTTGCTGAACTGTCAGAAATAGACACGGCCACATCACCAGTGATCACATGATCGGCATATGACATGCATGATCTTTTGTTGATTGATAATGCCTCGCAACTTGTGGGTCACATTGGAGAATTGTTGAAAGACAATACTGCATTTTAAAGTCGTTTTGGCGGCGATATTTATGAAAATAAATATCAATAATAGAAAAATCAGGCCTTATAGCCAATTTTATAGTCTGATTACTTCGAAGTGTGTACCTTCAAATTCAGAAATTATTCAAATTTTACTATCACATTCCCCATGATATGGAGATGTTCAGGTGACTTTTTCAAGGTTTTACTGAAATTCAAAATGGCCGCCACAGATCAACTTTAACTTTTTGGGGGGTGTAAAAACTCAAAAAAATTGTTTGGTCAATTTTTTTTTGGATTTTAACATCACATTCCTAGCAACATGGGGATGTGCAAGTGATTTTTTTAAAGATGCTACCAAATTTAAAAATGGCCGCCAGATGTCAACTCCAAAATTTTTTGTGGGCCCAAAAACTGCAAAACTTAAGGAAAGAAGTTATTCAAATTTTACTATAACATTTTCCATGATATGGAGATTTGCAAGTGATTTTTTTAAGGTTTTACTGAAATTCAAAATAGCCGCCATGGATAAACTTCATATTTTCTTGTGGGCGCAAAAACTGAAAAATTGAAATCAGTAATCATTCACATTGTACAATCACATTACCCACCATCTGGAAATGTGCATGTGATTTTACTGAAATTTAAAATGGCCACCACAAATCAACTTTTTAAATATTTTTGACCGCAGAAAGTCTTAACCTACTTTATGGCGGGGGATGATATAGGACTTCAGTCCTCTTGTTCAAATTTTTGCAAATAATGGTGTGTGGAAAATTACACTCCTTGAATGAGCCAGGAGTGTGAGCAAGGAGTGTGATTGATACTCCACTAAGTGTTGCCTTTGTATCTGTGCATTCTACGAGGGGTGCGTGTAATATCATCAGCACTGTATAAAGATATATATTTTTTATTCATTTGGAGCAATTTCAGCTTCAAATGAATAAAAAATACTTTTCTGTAATATTCTAGTTTTTTTTTGTAATATTCCTTTTTCTTTGTTATTTCAGGATTCTGTGATTGATAGCACCAGTCTATTTGCATCAGCTTATGATCTCAACAATATCTTTGAGTCTTATTCTCAAAGAAATGGTAAGCACATGTTTTCCTTTTGTCTAATATAAGCTAGAATTGCCAGCACACTTTCGTTTCAAATGAAAGTGAAGTTGTTTGAAGTTTATTTTAGTAAGATTGCTGTTTTTCTTTTTTTTATGAAAAAGGAGTGCAGGGCTCAACACTAATGGTCGCCCTGCTAATGGGTGGGGGCAATGCAAAATTACAGACAGTTGCCCCCTGGAATAGTGTTTTTATTTGCTCCATTTCAAGACGGACTGTCCTATTTGGACAAGGCACTACATATGTTCGTGGGCAAGTGATAGACTAGGGGGAGGTGGGGGGGGGGGGAGTGAAATCTGTTGGTGTCTAGCCCTATAGTGATTGGAATTGGTTGCAGTTTCTCAATCAATGTCAGTTGGATTTGGTTGGTGTAACTAACAGCTAATCAGTTGAGTTTTCGGAGTCAGGTACACATATGACTATAGTTGTTTTAAGCAGTTTTATTAGCCGTGTGACATTCAAGACTTGAAAATATTTGGTTTTCAAACAACTAAACAAATACTCGTAATTTTTCCCTGCTTGAAATTGTTTGACAACTGTAGCGATATACTTCAAGCAGAAAAATATTTATATTAAATCAACTTGGCGGGTATCTTGTTAACCCTCATCCTTCTAAGTTAATTTATTTAAATTTTCACACACTTGAAGTGTGTCTTGCTACCGCGATCCACAACCTCAAGTGGGTAAAAATTAGTCATATTTGTTTAATTTAAGCACAAATATTTGCAAATCATGATGTTTTGACACAATTTCATTCCCAATAACAGTGATTTAGTTGAGTAATAAAACAGATTAAAAATGACAATAGTCTTGATCAGCAGGATAAGGGATAAAATACTACTTTACCAGCATATTATTATTTTGCCTTTTTTCCAGCGAGTACTTACTATGCCATTCAGCTGCCAGTATGGAAGTCTGGACGAGGAGCGGGGCAGCCATTTGTTATAAAAGCTACTGTGCGCTATCCTGAGGAAACTATCTCGTATCCTTATCAGATAAATGATTATATCTAGCAATATTTAAAATAAAACTATGAATTGATATAAAACAATAGATATCAATAGCTTTTACTAAGTAATTTTTTCACAGCCAGCTGGGAATTTTGTTTTTCTATTTTTGTCTGTGTATGACTAAAATCATGTAGTACAATTTTTAAAATGAACTAGGCTGAGTGAGTATTTGTTTACTTTGAAAATACTTGTTTCAAGGTATGATATATTTTATGTGGTTCAAAAGTATATTTCTCTACTTTCACTATTGTTGCTGTTAAACGTGTGTTCCCATGTGATAATTAAAATATTTAAACCCTTTACTTGCTAATTTATCCTTTTTAAATTTCACCCAGCTGAAGTTGTGTCTCGCTATAGCTACCCACAACTTCAAGTGGGTGAAAATAACTTTGAATTGTTCAAAGCGACACAATCAGGCTAAAATCATCAAAAAATCAGTACCTGTATTTTTATTATTTTGGCTTCTTGATATGGCCATAAGATGTGAAAATGACCATAGACTAGAATTGCGAAAGTCTTTTAAATTTCGGGCTGCTGTGGCAAGTGTGCCGAAAGCCCCATTTATCAGTTATTCCAGTATTTCTTATTTTGGACATGCACGTCCAAAATTAAATTTTGTACTAATTTCTCACTTAACTGGCAAATGCGCAACACAAATTATTTTTAAATTACGCAATTCTAGTCTATGGACATGTTGACATCTTATGGCCTGATTGTGTCGTTGTGAGACCATTTTAGTCATGCTTACTGCTTAGGGGTTAACATGATTACCTCACAATTATTTCTTAACTATATGCCACCAGGTACACACCAGGTTTTTGGCAGGAGATCAAGAATGGGTGGATACAATACCTGGCTTTCCTTCTCATCTTCCTCTTTATATTCGATCGCATCAAGATCTTCATATTTGAGAATCAGATTGTTTCAACAGTTGTAGAATACCCGTTTCAGAAACTTAAAGTGCAATAAATGTATCTAACTTCCATCGTTTTAAATTTTGTGCCTTTAAAAGTAATTCAGGCCTAAGTATCAAAATTTTTAAGGGGAACTTTTTAAAATTGCAATTAAACATTAAAATTTATTATCATACTGTATTTTTGTCGCCAATTATCATACTTAAATTATGTCACTATTGCCAATTTGTCATCCTTGTTGTGGCATATTAAAAATCAAAGGCACAAAAAAGTGTTTTGTAGCATACACTCTGCTGCAGTACCAACTAAAACAAAATTACTAGAATGAAATGTTATGTGAACATGATGCCTATTAATTTGGATTACGTTTTTTTGCATGTATTAATGTATTGTATTCAAAGTCATAATGATCTTATATAAGTTAAAGTATCACTTGTAAAAGTACAGTACATGACAAAGTTGATAAATATTCTTAGTTGAGAACTAGGCACATTGCTTAGGTCTATAGATCAGCTTATAGTTGTTTATTGTTAAGAATTGTTATTACCGTCCAACAGTTGGTGCTTCATCCAAAGAACCTGTGATATTTTACGCAAAGAAGAGACTGAGGGGTTATTATTTTTTTACTCATTTCTTAAAAAAACAAATATAATTAGCAGAAACTGCTGTTTTATACTTCATTAGCCCAATGGTATTATGTCTATTAACCCATAAAGTGCTAAGTAAATATAATTTAAATTTTCACCCACTTGAAGTTCAAGTGGGTGAAAAATTTTCATATTTGTTTAATTTGGGACCAAACCTTGCAAATCATGATTTAATCCTAAAGACCCATTTCATTCCGAATGTCAGTGATTTTGTTGACTAATAAAACAGATTAAAAAGACAAAAATCACGCTCATCGGTTTGAGGGTCAACTTATTTTGGTTCACTAAGCTTCTCAGTAATAATGTCACCCAATTTTATAAAATCCCCGACTGTAATATATCAAATTCAAGCTGAAATCATCTCGGTTTTAACTGGTGATTTTTTAATTGAAAAATGTCAGATGGTACCCTGATGACATCGCAAGGCTCTGACACAGTAACCTCTATTTTTAAATGTATAATAGTTCAAAAAAATAACAAGTTTACGCTTGCTGAAAATGGCCAAGTTTTCTTAGCCCAATGGTATTATTACTTTTCAAGTGCCTAAGAAAACTTCAATTTTATGGTATCCGAGTTTTTCGGTAGGCGGCGCGAGTAACGTGGATATAAAAAGGCGGTCAGTGTTATAGGGCCTACGGCGAAGTTAGGCGACTCTGTCATGCCGGGTGGTCAGATGGTAAGAATAGCGGGTAAAAAATGGTCAATCAGAATATTGTTCTTGAACGGGGATGAGCAGAGAATTTTGCATCGGATTTGTTGCTTCACCTTTTTTTGTCAGGAAAAGTTCTCTTCCTGGGTGAAAGTTCCTCACTGTTACATTATTTTCTGTTTTTTCTTCATAACCAGTTCTCATCCCTTGCTTGACTGGTTAAATCAAATGAGTACATTCAAATTTTTATCATTTTAACCTGTAAATTATTGTGTAAGAAATAAAGATATATCTTTATATATGGATGAGAAATACTAATAATGTGGCCACTCTCTCCCCCATATATTAGGTGATTGTATAATTAGGTGATTGTATGATTAAAGTTGACAGAATTATTTTTTTTGGTCATTTGAAGGGATCCTAGAAAACACGAGGCATTCACCCAAATGTTGTTTAAATGTTGGCCCGCCGTCTTCGACGTCAGCCCAACATTAAGACAACATTGGGTCAATGCCTCGTGTCAGCCGGGATAGTGGACTGTTCTTAATATGCAGGACAAGGGGGCCCAAAAAGCATTGGGCCATACTCATAGACATCATAAACTACAGTCTGTAATCTGAGTAATTTTCCAAGCCACATGTGTCATCATATAGATTGGTATGTGTAAAACAAAACTATTTTCATTGTGAGAACTACAAAATGTATGATGCGAGACCTCGATGACCTAGTGAAAACAATGGGGTATCACATCATACATTTCATGGCTCTAACGCTGGAATTCGTTCCATAGAAACTGTTTTTACACATACGAAATGTATACATGTATGATGATATCTTGGAAAATTACTCAGATTACCAACTGTCGGCGCATGTCGCTTCAGCAGTTTACCGCTGGTTTAAAGGCGAAAATTTTGTTAGCAATTCCAACTTCAGATGAATAAAAATACTAACTGACAACTTAGATTAAGGTATCTACTTATAACGTACCGGTAATGCATATCTATACCTGATTTTATAGCACACAGTAGTTCAGTTATATTGTAAATAATTATGTATAATCTTGAAAAACCTACTTGTAGTTACCATAACATTTCAGTGTTATGATGCTTTAATACTGATTTTTTGTACAATGTTTCGTTTAATATGTATAATCATGACTCTGATGTATCACACAGGTCACTCTAAGGGCCTGTGTTTATGACATATCGTGCTGATCACTCTGTAATACTATGTAATGAGAACCGCACAACATAATACCTGTATGTATTATAGAAAGAGGAGTACCACAGTCCCAAAACCGGACACAGGGTCACCGCTGTGTGTGCATGTATGCACTAGTAGCAATTGTAAAATAAACAAAATATCTGTTGTAGCAAAAATATCTCCAGAGGTATCTCATTTCCTGAGGATTGAAATTTTCCATCCGACACTTAACCCAGCAAACACGACACATCCACCCAATGCTCGACCAATGTTGGGCCAACGTCGTAGATGGTGGGCAAACATTGGGTATATGTGTCGTGTTTGCTGGATTGCAAGTGAAGTGGCAGATATTGTAACCCTCTGCCAATGATAGTTGATTTTCATATCTGGCAATTAACTGAACTATTATATTTCAATTTTAAATCACTTTAAAGTTGTGGATCGTGGTAGCCTTGGCTCAGTCGTCTCGCTACTGCGATCCACTACTTTGACTGACTAATTATTACTTTAGAATTGTAACATTAAGGCCACAAGAAAAATTAATCTTCGAAAAGAAACTTCATTTCTTTTTTTTGTAAACTGATGACACACATGTTTAGAAAAAATACAAAAAGCCTATTATAGTCGTCACCAGTCTTCTATAGGCTAAATAGGTAAAAATGTAATCTTGTGTGATGTGAGCATAGATCTTATATATTTTTTATTTATTTACTTTTGTACATATGTAAAATACTTTCACAGGAAATAAACTATTTTCTTTCAATAGGCATTTGACAGTTAATTTCTGCTTATTTCTAAAATGGGTCTTCAGAGATTCTCGAGACAAATGTAAGTTGATAAATATTTTTAAAGTTAGTACAGATTTTGGATTCTCACCTGCAACACTAGTGGAACGAAAATGTATTTGTGTCAATAAGAATGCAGAAAAATGCTTTTGGTATTAGAATTTTTCTTTTATTGTTGACAGATTAATTGTTTGATGTTGAACTAAAAACAACATTAGAAAATCGATATAAAAATTATTATGACACTGTAAATAGAGTTAGAAAGGAAAATAATATTTATCTGCAGGAAAATGCCAAAAAGCTGTTGCCAGCAAAATTGTCCTGTCAATAAAGCCATCATCACTCAAAATAATCATCTAGTAGATGTATATAATTTTATTTTTATTGAACAGAAATCGGTATCGCATATCATAGCTGAACACTAAAATAAATAAATAACACAGATCAGGATTGGAAATTTATTTCATAAAATTCAATATTACAGCATATATGCGATGATTGCCCTATAGAACCATACAACTCCATCTCTAGAAACATGGTTGTCTGAAAAAAGTATTCCAAGCAGACTCAAGATGTTGAATCAATGTTGGTTTACTATCTATTTAATCCCAGCACATTCTATCAGAACAGCAAAAGACCACAATGATGTGCACCGCTTACAACAGGGATTCAACTCAGGCCAGATATGAACATCCTTGTATGTTCCCTGCAGGCGACCCACATTTTTCTCGGCCCAAGTGTAGGTCTTGACACCCACCCAATGACAAAGTTTTAACATTGCCTGATGTTGTATTACCAATCAACAGCCATTTTTTAGTTTTGGTGGCAATCAACAGCCATTTTTTTAGTTTTGGTGGGGTGACAATTATCAGTATAACACATTAAATTAACCCCTGTGCTGCTAAAACCATATATATATATATATGTTTTCAAGCAATATTAGATTAAATAAAATATCAATACATTTTATAACATATCTTGTGCTAGATAGTAAAATAATTCAATTTGTATATTTTTTATTAATGCCATTATTTCTCATTTATTTGAAGCTGGAAATTGCGTTAGGAATTTCAGCTTCAAATGTATGAGAATTACTCCCAAACAATTCAGCAGTACAAGGTTTAACATTTTCATTATTTTAATCTTATTAAATGTGAGCATATTTTTACCGGTATGTCAACATATTTACATCAGCTTGAAGTGAGTTATTGTCTTTAAAATTAAAAAAAATCATTAATGTGATTAATAATTAAAAAAAAATCATAAATGGTTCACACCACCTAAAAATTTTAAAAAGATGCGCTCTAAATTTAGTCCATTTCTAAAGCCTGCCAACAAGCACATGATTATTCAGTCACATTTTTATCAATGTTCTAATATTCCTCCTGTTGGTGTAGGCTATAGTTACTTATTTAACATGCTGTGTTATAAAACATCAAAATTTGCATTATGAAAAAAATACTCCGTTTGCAGAACTTAATTGGACCAGGATTAAGTTTTATGCTATTGGGTAGTCCTATGCACATGATATAGCAATGCAATATAACTTTTTATCCACAAACATAATTCTAACAAATTTAATGGAAAAAACATTTAATATGACAGGAGTACAAATCTTCTATAACATTCGAAACTACCTTAGTGTTTAAATATTACTAACAAAAAAATTGACAACTAGATCTAATAAAATTAGACTATTTTTCAATAGCTATGGTTCTCTAAGAATTTTGGCTACTGGTGGAATAGCTAAATGCTGTTAAAATTAAAGAATATTATATTTTCAGAATAGTAGTGTGTTCCGAGATGAGAAATGTAATTTATCTTACATTTTCTATTTAGAACATTTTGTAAAGATACATTCCCAACTACAAAAATCAAAGAGTATCGGGACTAATACCTAGATTGTTGAAATAAATATTTCTAGACTAGTTAATTAAAACAATTCATTTGAATAAAAAATAGTCTTATCAAAGACTTATCAATAAAAATTCAACGTAATTCGTGTTGATAATTTGTTGATACAAATATAAACATTACAACTACATCATTGTTTAAGATGTCAAAAAGTGCCAGTGTGTCCACATCACCACTTCAAACTTAAGGTGCTGCATATACTGTTTTCTTCCTACACATAAAATTATTCATATCACTCAATTTTAAACGAGATAAGTTTTAAAATAAAAGCTCTACATTTACAAAATGACAATTCATGACATAGACTAGGGGGATCATCTATCACAGCATATTCTTTTTTTTTGAGTAATAATTTTTTCTCCTGCTGAATTATCTGTTGGTATATTTTTATTAATTCTTTACCCGCCAAGTTATCTGATTTAAATTTCACCCACTCAAAGTTGTGTCTTACGCTTCCGCAACCAAAATTTCCAAGCGAGTGAAAATAACTGATATTTATTTGGTTGCACATCCTAATGTTTTTAAGTCCCAATAACAGTGTTTGATAGGCTATTAAAAACAATCATTTCGAGCTTAGCGATCAAAGGGTTCGATCATTTGATATATTGCTGACACAACTTTCAGTATGAAATGACGCAAAAGGTAATATAATACATATCACTGTGGTACTTTCCAAAGTGGATGCTTCGTCAAAATTAAAGGATTTTCAGGTACTTCTTGCTAAATATCAATTTTTCAAACACTTTCAAGGTTTTCTAACACCTGTGCAAACCTTGAATAGAGACTGCTGGCTGATATTATATATATACAAAAGCATTTCTTGTTTACATTTAACTTAATTACATTGCGTTTGCGAAACACAACGTAAGGCCACTATGTTTTTTTTCTCTGTTTTAGATGAGTGCGCGTGTAGACTTAGGCCGCGCATTACCAAAAAAAAACATGTTTTTTTTTCTGCCGAGCGCTCGCATTGAATTGTTGCAGATTTTCGAAAAAAAAAATTTAATTTGGGTATATGAAAAAACATTCCGAAAAAAAACAAGTTAACTTCAGGAAATAAAAAAAAATTCCAGCTATGTTTTTTTTGCTTGTTTTTTCTTCAATTTTTTTTATTTCGTCGCCCTTATTGATTTTCGTAGAAATTTGTCCAATGGTTTTTTTATGTGATCGCCCTCATTAACTTTTCCGAAAATAGGTGGAATGTTTTTTTTCCATAAGGTTTTTTTCACCGCCCTCCCTCATTAGATTTTGGATTTTTTCTAATCTAAAACAGAGAAATAAAAACCAGTGGCCTAAGTGGGTGAAAATTTCACTTGGCGCATTTGAACTGTTGATACCTAGCAATATAAAGAGGAACAATTAGGTAAGCATTTTTCAAAAATGTTCCCATAAAGTAGAGTACAAATGTGACAAATATCACTTTAACCAAAAGTGCGTTCATATTATGCTTATAGTCCACTACTCATTTCTAAATGCTTTAAAATACTTTCTAAACATGCATACGATTTCGAATGAAATAATAAAGAGGATGAATACATAATGAGATCACAAAATAAAACAACACAATAAATTAACCTCTTGACAGCAAGAGGTTAGCTTATGATTGATAAACACATTGGTTAGAATATAACTTTTTATCTCCAGATTTTAAAATCTTTCGACCTTGAAATACAATATATTTATATTTGTTTGCAATAAAACTTATGTTATGTGTTTCTTGTAGAAATATTTCTATTCAAGTGCTACTAAAATAAAATCTAATCAGCTTGAATTTTAATTGTTTTTATATACTACAGTGAGCTACCTCATATATAGTCCCCAACCCTTTGATATGAAAGGGTGTATCTGCCACTTAGTGAAGTGGAAGATACATGTACGTGTACCCTTTCATATTCAAGGGAGCAATATCTTCATGGGGTGTGCACACCCTTTAAAGATGGAGTGCACTAAACAGACCAACCCTTTGAGCAGCAATCACAACTTATTGTTTTAAATCTTTTTTTTAGCACAGTGTGTAGGCCTAATGTTTATAATATTATCAATACCATGGGCCAAGATTAGGGCCTATACATAATAATTATACATAATATTGGACGGATCATTATTTTCCAGGCATACAGGTAACAAAAATATGTCAGTTTACGTGATGCCTGAACCCTCTTCGTTCCAATACAGAATATCCGCGACCCACAACTTAAAGTGGGTGAAAATTACTCATATTTATTTAATTTGAGATTAAACATTTCCAACTCTTGATGTTTAAAAGCGCTCATTTCGGTCCCAATAAGTGATAGTGATTTGGTAATAAAACGTATTTAACCTTTTCACTACCATACATGACTGAAATTTCCGTCGTCATTCGTCAATGAACGTAACCATAAAATGACACAAATTTTCGTCAAATATATATGTACTACATTTATGTATTTTGAAGCTGGAAATTGCGTTAGCAATTCCAGCTTCAAATGACGAAAAATAAAACTCCTACACCAGTATATCTGGATCCTGGCATGCACCCCGGCCTGGAAGTCAAAGGGTTAAAACGACTATTGTTGTGCTAAGCAGCTTAAGAACTGCGCAGAGGTTACACTATAGTAGGTGTCCTGAGAAATGTGCTCCATATAAAATTGCACGAGACAGCTTCAGTGATAGCATGTGGTATTTGCTGCATTAGTTACAACTCTCATTGTTCAATGTTTGCCACACACCCACTTTAATTCTGTGTCTGTTTGAAGGTCGACTATACTCCGAACTGACCGGCACTTGCATTGGCAGGCATATGCTCTGTAACCTGTATAACAAATAATTTATGTAAGGAATTAAGACTACAAATTGTCAGTTTTTTAATTTAACTAACTTCAGAGTAGAACATGTACACATACAACATTTTTGTAAAATACTTTATTATTGATTTTCGTTGACCAGAAAATATTAACCTTTACAAAGCTGAAATATTTTTTTTATTTTTAAATCATCATAAATGTCTTAGTTAGCTCTTTCTGCTTCATTCGAATACCTACATATATGTTTTGGGTCTAAAGCTATTATAAATAATTTAATTCTTTCAGTGCGGGACCGTTTTTATATGTCAGAATATGACGTCTACAGACTGACGTATAATGACGGTCCACATGTCGAAAGGGGTAAATCTTGAAACACTGATATTCGTTGGTTCCTGAATTAAACAAAGCCAAGTAATTTCCAGTGACTTGAAGTTGTGGATCGCGGTAGCGAGACATAGTATCAAGGTACTGAAAACTTATATTTGATAGTTTAAAGCTCTGAGGGTTAACCATAACAACACGATGAAATATATCAACAAGAGTTTGTGAGCACTTACCTATATCTTATATAAAAATGAAATGTATAATCACCTGCTTTGGAAATGAGTTTTGACTTGAGTCTGTCAAAATCTGGCATGTTATTTCGGAGGAATAAGTAGTCTGTCTTTGTATGCCAAGAGAAATTGTCAAACGTTGATATTTGAAAATCACAGTCGGTGCATCTCAGCCTGTCACAGACTCTACAAAAGAAAAGGTAAAAATGAAAAGTCTTTGAATCGTGATGAAAAATTTTGCAACTTGTAATTAAACTTGTAAATTGTGATTCTCATTATAAAATCTGCAGGGAGAAAAATATACAACCTGAACAAAAGTGAGACATTGAGCCAAGTTGTTTTATTGTCAGGCCAGCATTGTAGATGATGGACCAGCTTTACAAAAACATTGGGTCACTGTCTTGTGTTTGTTTTTAACCAAACAACAGTTTGTAACAGACCTACACGTAACCTTTGGTATTTTCATGAAAACTCAATTTAACAGGTGATTTGTTTATTTCTAATAAATTTCAAATGATACAAAGGAAATAGCCATCGTGCTGAAGACTAACAATGAATTGAAGCTGCATTTGACTGAACACACAAGACAGCAAACTTGACCAACACCTAGCTGCTAAGTGCTGGATTGATGTACAGAAAATTAAAGTGTCTTTTTAGCCGTTCATGCAACTAAGTTAGATTTGTGCACCATATCTCATATTTTAAACACAATTTCAATATTAAAATTGAACCTTTAAAAGCGGGGACGACTTTACATGTAAGACTCTGTATGTCTATAGACGTCAGATTCCGACGTCTAAAGTAAAATATTTATAATGGCTGCAGACCCATAACATAGGTATTCATATGAAGCGGAAAGAGCCAACAAAGACTTTATGATTATTTCAAACAGAAGAAAACCCTTTGGTCTCCATGGTTTATAGAAAAAAATATTTCAGCGTTGCAAGCTGCATAAAAAAACCCCATATAATCCACCTGAATAAGAACATGCTGGGCTTTCATTTGAAATATTATAGGTACATATATTATTGAATCCTTAACCCGCCGTTTTTTTTCCATTATTTATTAGCACATTGCCTATCAGTTTGTTTTATAAGCCGATCAAATCACTGTTATTGGGAATGATAAGAGTGTTCAAAGATCAAGATTTGCAAATGTTTACTCTCTAATTAAATAAATAGTAGTAATTTGAAGTTTTGGGTCGCAGTAGCGAGACACATCTTCAAGTGGGTGAAAATTCAAATAAATTAACTCAGCGGGATAAGTGTTAATTTTATAAGTGATAGAGATTACCATAAAGTGATAGAGGGATGGTAATAGACCATTTTTTTATAATTAATCATTTCTAAATTTCACCAACCTCTGATTGACAGTTGTGCCCTGACCAGTAGCACAAGACATTCCTCCAATATAAATCGGAAAACATCTGGAAAAAAACAATAAATATCTAGTAATCATGATCATACATATATTAAAGTAGGCCCTACATGTCAAAATGGAACGCAGCCACAAAAGCAATACTTACTCATTGAAAATGAAGTTTTTTATATGATAGGTTTTATTAATATTGGTGATCTTATGCAAGTCAAGATTATGGGTGTGGAAATGGTTGTGATATAATTGATCAAAAATAATATCATAAAACTAAGTAGAAGATTTCTTATAAATCATTTTTATCAACTCTTGTACTGCCGAATTGTCTGCTTCTGTTTTTCATTCATTTGAAGCTGGAATTAGTAACATAATTAGTTAACATATTTTCCAGCTTCGAAATAATGAAAAAAAACTGTTCAATTTAAAAAAATAATATCTTCCCAATTAAATAACAGTGTATCAGAATAACTCAGAGCATCTATCACAAATTATTTTTATCAATTCCAGTGGCATTTTATTTTCTAAAAACTGTAGACAATATATCTCATGGTCTCAGTAGCACAAGGGTTTATAAAAGTATCTTTGTTGAAAATGAAATAATAATTTAAATTTAACCCTTGTCCTGCTACGCCTGGATATATATATACGATTTCAAGCAGATTTTTAAAAACAAATAATATATCACTGAAAATTGATAATATAGTTTGTGGAAGATGCTCAGTTGGACAAATAACAATTCAGAAGATGATAATCATTTGTTGATTCTATTAACCATTGGAACGCTAAAATATTATTGTATCAACCATAGAGATCAAAGGGTTTTCTTCAATTTTAAAACATCATGAATGTCTTAGTTTGCTCTTCCCGCTTCATTCAATACCTATGTTATGAGCCTACGGCCAATAGAATTTTTTTAATTCCTCCAGTTCGGGCACCGTCTTTATACAGCAGAATCTGACATCTACAGACATCAGATTCTGACATATAAAGACGGTACCCGCACTGAAAGGGTTGAATGGGAAAAAGCAAAGCATAGTTTTTTGAAAGTGTTTACTATCTCTAATATTGAATTATTGGATTGACTAAGCATCTACCAAAAAACTGTTTCATTAAATTTAGTGATATTTCTATTGGTCTAAAATAGGCTTGAAACCATTTACAGTTTCAGCAGCACACATGTGTTTTAACCCTTTAAGCCCCCACAATGCATTAAAGCATCATTTTACATCTCTGAAAACAGACTTAATTTTCCTACAACCCAGGGTTTTAGAGCAAAAATTTCCATGAAATTGGTTTAACAAGACATGGCAATTTTCTTTAATTTTTAAACCACATCAAATCATCTTCATACACTACAAGTCGAGAATTGCGACAGCAAATCGCGGCTTGTAGTGGATGAAGGTGACAATGGTAAATTCAGACTTGAAAGGGTTAAAATGCAGCAGTTCAACCTATAAGCTTACTTGTAGCATTTATGCAGCACATGGAATATTTTGAAAAGGATTGTAACTCTCAATTTTCTACAAGTCAAAAAAATACCTGCTCTGCCCTGCGCCTTTCAAACTGCCTGTTCGAGTATGAGAGGTTGAGGAATTTTTGACTGGAGATGCCGCTGCAACATGGCATTCTCCTGGTCCCTGATAATATAAAATATAAATGGATATTAAATACAGATATTAAAAACATTTAAAACATTTCATGTCATTAATTTACCCTTAAAAGCTAACCCTAAAGCACTTGCTTTAACTTGAATAATTTAAAATTTCACTCATTGGAAATTGTGTTTTGCTACAGCGACCACAACTTCAAGTGATCTATAGAAATAGCAGGATAGCGGTTAATCATACCATGATGTCGTCCAGGTCGTTCAGTACATCATCCAGGTCACTTCCCTTTTTACTGAAAGAATGATCACAAAAAATATATGTTAATTCATGGTTCCATGATCCATTCACTTAAGTTCCAGAGTGAGTACAACTTCAGCACTTTCTATGTTGAGAGATGCACTAAAATTCACAAATTTGAACTATTTTAATAGACCTACAGATTTAAATAATAATCTAATCATATTTATGTAATATCTCTTGCATAATAGAAAAAAATATTATTTAGTTTTACAGTTAAATTTCTTCAACATTAACTGGCATAATTTATGTTTCACTACACTACCGTTAATGATTTAAAGTTGGTGGGATTTGCAATTAGGGTCTATTAATCGCAGCCACCTGGGGTGAGATGGTGGGAATTGACCAACCAGAGACCAGGAAATGGTTGAGATTTTCAGATGCTGTGAGAGTTGACTGGCGGATAAGAATTGTATTAGAAAATATATAAATAGGCTTAATCATGCTAATCAACACGATAGGCCTACTACTACTAGGCCCTATTAGGTTTATGCTACAAGTACAATGAGTCTAATTTTAAAACAAATTTCTCACTGTTTTTATTTAAAAAATACAGTAGCCTACGCCTATAGGGGCCTAGGCTATAGGCCTAACACTAGCCCAACAAACACAAGGTGTTAAACAACCAGTTTTAACCCTTTGAGTGCGGGCAACGCTTTTAGGCGCATTCAAACTGTTTTTCCACAACTAAAACTTGACAGAACTTGATCAAATACGCAGGTATAAATCTTAAATAAAGCCCCAATTGTGAATTAAAACAGATTTCATTTTTAAGTGAGGAGGTATTTTCCTTTCATTTGAAGCTGGCAATTGCGTGAGCAATGCCAGCTTCAAATGAATAAAAAATGTCAAGTACTAATGCAGCACTTAAAGAGTTAACTTAATCAGTCAATTATAATGTTGCCAACATTATAATTAACTGATTAAGTTAAAAGTGGTTGTTCAATGCCTCGTACAGGGCACAGTCGAGGCTGGGCTAGAGGCAAAGTCGTAGACGGTGGGCCAACATTAAGACAACATTGGCATTCCCCATTGTTGCTATTTCCCAGCAAACATTTGGATAACTTTGGGCCTATAGGCCTACAATGTCGGACCAACATAACAGGGGTGGGCAGGCCAAATGAGTCCTGTCGCCACAAATCACGTCAAATGGCTACTTTAGGTGATCTTGCCCACCTCTGCATAAAAGAACAGTAAACATGGTAAAGGCGAGAATTTGTTGATGAATTGGTTATTAAGACCGCGGCGTCAAAATCATAAAAAAAAATTTTATTGGAAATTTTTATTTTTTTAAATTTTATTAACGCCTATACCGTCGACCCTCTTAGTCTATTTCGATATAAATTGATATAAATTGAAATAGCCCCTAGAAATGTAAATTATAGTCTAGATTTTTTAGTAAAATAACTTTTAACAAGTCAACACTTAAAAAAAAAGTTTTTTGTGTAAGCACTGGTAAGTAGGCCTAGCCCAGCCTAGGGCTAGGCCTATGCTTTAACGTTAGTCTTAGACTAGTCTAGCCTACCGTTACAAAATCAAATATTTGTTTTTTCTCAACCGTCTGTTCTTGAAAAGAAAATTCTTGACAACCAATTAATCAAATAACTGTGGCCAAACTAGGCCCATACCATTTGGCCTTTTTTTCATTAGGCCTAGAAATCATGTTATTTTTTGTAGTTTTCTGTGAAGATGAAGCCACTTTTTGTTTTTCTGGCGGTTTCGCTATAAATGAATTCTCCACTTCATCCAATAAATCGTCGATGTCATCTTCAACTAGCGCCATTTTAAAAGCAGCACCTTCTGCTTGGAGAAAACTGCAAATGCCACACACTTATGTTATTCACAATTCATTGGAAATGGATGATTTAGATATGAGAAGGGTGTCTCTCACACTTTGGTTTGTCGATCTCGTTAGTTTGTTTAGCGACCACCTGCCAAAACAACTCAACTTCCGCTCAGCTCACAACCCAGTGTCAAAAGTGGAATCGCTGAACAAGACACGGTGAATAAAATTAGATATTCTTTAAAAAAATTAAATCTAATAATGAATTGGAAGGTCAATATATGATTATAAATTAAAATAGGATATAATGCTCAATATTAATATTATTTGGTATAGAAAACATATACTGCAAAACAGCTAAGCCTTATTTAAATTAGATTTGTCATATAAAAATAATAGGGTGTTGCATCTGTTTACTGAGACACCCGGTCTGACCTCCATGTTTGTCCGTCTTGCAGTCTGCTGTTGATAGCCGGTCGTTGTTAAAGTTGTCACATAAAACGTTAAAATGTTGGGCGTTTTAGGCAAGAACGCTGCCTCGATGGCAACAACACAGACAGTTCCATCAATGACGAGACCGATAATCCCCTGCTTTGTTCAGAAAGCACAAGAAATACTGGTTGAATCTCCACCAGAAGCGTCACAATCAAACCATTCGCTTTCAAAGTGTCTTTCTCAAGGGACATTTCTTTGGCCAAAAGCAACCACTAAATTATCGGGTAAAACAATGTTAGAAACCTGGTATTGAACAGTGTTGAATGATTAGTACGAAGCCCCAGAAGCGACAATAATTACAACTCGATATATTGAGTTTACAACTCTATATTCAGATATTATAGACTACTATTGAGTTCATGTAACTCGATGTACAGTAGACTAGCCTACAGTCTAACGTTAGCCTTTAGTAGGCCTATCACAGTATCAGATATAGGGCCTAGGCCTTTTGAATTGAGTTTACAACTCGATATATTGAGTTTACAATTACATATAGACTCTATAGTCTATTGAGTTTACAAAGTCTTCGCAATATTATAGATATATTGACTTTAAAAGTCGATATAGTGAGTTCATAGCTTGATCTAATGTCAAGAGTATTCAGTTCAAAAATCATTATATTGACTGAGTTAAGAACTCGATATATTGAGTTTACAACTTAATATTATTGGGTTTGCAACTTAATATAGGCCTATTGACTTTACAAAGTTCTGAATATATTGAGTTCATAACTCAATATTCATATCAGGCTAAGTAAGAACTCAATATATTCATGATGTTGAGTTAAAAACTGTTGTAAAGTCAATATATTGAGTTCAATATATTGACTTTACAGCAGTTTTTAACTCAATATATCGAGTTTTGAACTCAATCTATAGCGACTTTCAAAGTCAATATATCGACTTGCAAACTATATTGAGTTGTAAACTCAATATATCAAATTGTAAGCTCAATATATCAATATATTGAGTTATGAACTCAATATATTGATTTGTGAACTCAATATATTGAGTTTAATTTTTTTTAAGAATGTATATGTCGCTTCTGAGTCTTCATGGATAGACTGATTTTCTCACTGTTTTTAACTTTACTGTTTTAATCACCGTAATCATTTGTAATCACTGGTAATTGACAATTGTTTTATCAATGATCAAGCATTAAAAAGTAGACCTAAAACCTATGCCATGGCTATGCCTAGTCTAGGCTAGGGACAGGGGCTCGTATTACTCAGAAAATCTCATCTTAACTTTGACCTAGTTTAGGTCATTTATCATTAAAAAGTTAAGATCATCTTAAGATCATCTGAACTTTTTAATAGAAATTAACTGAAAGTTAAGATGAGATTTTCTTAGTGAAGCGAGCCCCAGGCTATGGGCATATGGCTATAAACCTCTAACGTTAAAAACCTATAAAATACTATATTTGAAAAAGGAAAAACAGGTCTATATTTTTCTGAAAATAGCCTATAATATATAACTTATAAAAACCTTTTTTGATTTTGTTTGAAAGAAACATGTATATTGAACTAGGCTAGACTATACATTTTACTTGTGGGAATGTGTATGTGTCAAATAACTTTCTGTGTTTCATAAGGAAATACTTTAAATATAATTGAAGTCCTCAAATTAGTCAGAAATAAATAATTATTTAAGCTTATCAGCTACATTATCTCTTAAAAAATTTTCCAGCCTCACTTTGCTCTGCATACTTTTCACTACACCTCCATGTTGTCTTTGTCTGATATTGGGTCAAACTATGAAGACAGCCTTCCTCTGGTTGAACATGTCTCCCTTACGGCGAACAGTTAGTCCTGTTGCCCATGTAAGTTTGAAAGACCATTCTACATGTATTTATAACCATAAGCTGATTACCCGGTAAATGACGATGGACAGGTACTATATGGTATACTCTGTGAAATAGAGTAGATATAACTTTGGAAAGTAACAAAATATAAATTTTCACATGGCGGGTACACTATTTTCACTGGAAAACCTATAAAAAAACTAAAATTTCATGTTAAATCAACCTATAAAAGCCTATATTTTTATGAAATAAACCTATTAAAAAACCTATATTTTGGCCAAAATGGAATTTGAAGCCTGAATGATTAATGACAGGTCAAATGAAATGTAAGGGAATACTGTTATTAGAATTAGGCTAGATAAGAGTCTTACTTTTACTTTCAGTCAATAGTGGTGGTTTGGTTAATGACATGAATAACATTAAAGTCTAACATTAACTCTTTTCAGAAGATTATTTTGCTAATTCTGTGTAGCACATGTTTTTCGTCAATTTCCCTGTCAATTCTGAACCGATTGTCATGAAATTTTGTAGAGACCATTTCCAAGTCATGACGGATGATTTCCTAACATTGCTTAACAATTTTCGTAAAATTATATGCAGTAGTAATTAGGTAGGAGTGCAACCCCTTTTTAGCTGGCGATAGTATTAATACTAGCGCCCTTACTTATAACATCGGTGATGTCGTCTAGTGATAGTATTATTGAGGGAGCCCTTATTTCTGTGGGTGAGAAAAACAAAATATTTTTGTCCATTTTCACCAGTTGTTGTCTCTCGTTTGTAATTATAGCCATAATCAGGTAATTAGGGGCTTACTAAAGACATTTTATGAACTGTTATGATCATTTCACTTTATACCTTCCAATACGTCTGATAGCTTAAAGTTCCATATATTTGTAATGTAATTTTACTCTACTCACCCCCCTCGTGTTCAATCGAGTTTGAATCAACGCCACGTGGAAGCATACATACAGCTGAACATTTTCCATTCAGCGATTTTAAATCCTATGTGGCGTTTTTATTTTATCACGTTTTTATTTTATCAAACACCAATTACATGTGCATAAAGTAAACTTGATAATCCAAAAATATAAATAGACTGTAGACATTTATATTGACAAATATCTGTATGTAAAAATAAAATATTTTTGTGAAGGGTTACTCAGTGACAGGCCTTTTGCCACTAAGGTGTGTACTGTTGTGTTACAGTACGCATCAAAAGTATTGAGCCACAATCTGATGATACTGGTGTAGGCAGGGGTCCATATAATCACTGACAATTATTTTAGGCATCCTTTCAGAAGCTTAGATTTAGTTTACCTTGTATAAAATGTTTCAACAAATAATAAATAAAAAAATTTATGTTCACCATAGTTTTTACCATTAGGGCGCCCTCAATAATGCTATCCCTAGACGACGAAACCGATGGTATAAGTAAGGGCGCTAGTATTAGTACCATCGCCACATAAAAAGGGGTTGCTCCACTACCTGGTAATAGTTAACTGTGGTCTGACACAGAGACTGATTCATTATTATATTAATAGTAGTTAGAGCAAAGACTAATGTGCCCTTAGAATTAGATGCTAAGTTTATGTACCTAGAGGCTTGTCCCACCAGATCCTGGGAGTAGCCATTTTTCAATTTTCTCAGTCGCTACTCAAAATTTTTGTGTGAAATTTTTCTGGGATCATTTTTTCATCTTCCCCCAACATCACTGAACATTTGGTGAAATTTTGTTGTTTTTTGTAAGTGAAATTATTTGGCAAAAAGCTACACAATTTCGGCCAATTGCTAATCAAACTTGGAATTGATTGATAGCAAAATATTTTATCTTTAATGACGGGGAAAAAAACGAAGGAATGTGGAGCATTCTTGCAAATCGGGGCGGGGGCCCTAGGGTAGTGATTAGCACCGCTGCCTTTCACGCCAGAGCTCAAGGTTCTGTTCCCGGTCTCGGCGTTTTGAAAGAAACAAAATGTTTCTTCCCCATCCACCTGTGAAAGTCAGTATTGTGGGGAGCTTCCGTGATCGAAAGGTAGCGTGCTCGGCCTCAGACCGCCAGGGCTCTAATTTCGAGTCCTGTGTCTGTAGGACAGTGTCATCTCAATCATCTCACCATCCTCAGGAGGTTTTCCTGGCCCAGTTTAGCCTATATGTGCACAAAGGTGGCCTAAAGCCCGATTCATTTCATTTCATTTCATTTCTTGCAAATCGGTACACAATATTTTCAAAATAAAATTGAACTCTGGAGGGGCCTACACTATGTAAGACTGGGCTGTCTGGTCTAGTATAACGTAAGACCATGTAGAATAGTTAGATCTAATGAACATGATGAATGAATATTCACAATGATTTTTGCTGACCATATGTAAAATATTTCCTGTGACTTTGTAGGCTACACTGCCTTGCAAAGCCTATAGACCTAGTATCTGAGCTTACTTTACAGGTAAGCAGATTCTGCCTGTTGGATTTGCACAGCAGTTCTTTACTAAATATTGCCTAATTCAAAGTCATTTCTACAAACTCAGTCTACATACAACTGCATTTGTTATAGGATCACATCAGATGAGGTTCGCACACACAGATGTGAAGATTCCAGATATGTCTTACTACAGAAGAGATCCTGTGAAAGATCCTGCTAAAAACTCTCAGTCAAGTGCTGCGAGCAGGAAAGCTTTTACATACATGATGGTAGCAGGTGTGTATTTTATGAGCCTTTAACCCTTTCACCATCAAAGCCCACTCTTGGGAATAAAGCTGAATGCCATAACATTCAGCTACAAGAGGGGGTGCTGATGGTGAAAGGGTTAAAATGCTAATCACGTCTTAGTCTAAACTATGTAGCTTTTCCCAGCTTTTTTTCAAATTATCTTGTTTTTAACTGACAAAAACGCTGAAAACAGGAAACTGCCTCACCTCAACCAAATATGATATAGTGAGATACCAGCTGCGCCACGAAGAAGTCAAAATATTTTGTTCGCCATTTTGTTTATGCTTTTGATATGTTGATATGTTGTGAGCGATATTGAAGTATCCTCTATTAATACAAAACCGCTATAGTGAAGAATAAAAAAACAGATTTAAAATTACATAATTATGTTGATACAAAATGCTGAAATAAATATTGTATTAAATCGCAAAATTTATGAAGTAGTAACTTAAATAAATAATTTACTCCCTGTATAATTTCACATGTATTTAGCGTCCCATGCAAAACCTTTTTTGGGAGGCCTCGGATGGGCAAACTTGATTTTTCCAAGACAGTTACTCTGACTTTTATTACATCCTTTCTATTGACATTAACCCGTTCCACTCCTATTTTAAAACGATTACATTGGCTTTCTGTCGAGTTTCGCATTCATTTTAAAATAAGCACAACAACTTTCCAAACCCTGAAAGACAACCAACCTGCATATCTGGCTTATTTACTTGTTCATCCGAAATGTTCAAAATATCTACGCTTCACAAATTCAAATAGATTTGTTGTTTCTCGTATAAAAACTAAGACTGGGCCAAGAGCTTTCTCTATATCTGGCCCAGCCTTATGGAACGCCATGCCTGTGCCAATACGTAATGCCAAAACAATTTTAACATTCCAGAAACTACTTAAATCGCACCTATTTGATCTGGCTTTCTCACCCTAGCTCCTCAGCAGCTGTCAAGTTTCGCATTCATTTTAAAATATGCACAATAACTTTCCAAACCCTGAAAGACAACCAACCTGCATATCTGGCTGATTTACTTGTTCGTCCGAAATATCTACGCTCCACAAATTCAAATAGATTTGTTGTTCCTCGTATAAAAACTAAGACTGGGTCAAGAGCCTTCTCTATATCTGGCCCAGCCTTATGGAACACCATGCCTGTGCCAATACGTAATGCCAAAACAATTTTAACATTCTGGAAAGTACTTAAAGCGCACCTATTTGATCTAGCTTTCCCACCCTAGCTCCTCAGCAGCCCGGCTCCCTGTTGACGAACCTGCTTTGGCCTCGATTAAGACACATGATCACGCTAAGGATTTGTGCACCTCTGAGCTAGGTCCGCTGAGGATATAGGCGCTATAGAAGTTTTATTGATTGATTAATTGATTGACATTTAAAGATTTTGTTTATTAAATTTTTGTCTCCAAATGGGAATAATTTCATGGCATTTCTATGCCATATCGAACTAAATATTCTTGCAGTTGTATTTCTTTATGTTATTTTGATTGAAAGTGACATGTGTAATATATGACTGAAATATCATCTGAGTGAAATGTTTTTGTTTTTATTTTTTGTAGCTGGCTCGATTCCCACAACTTACGCTGTAAAATCTTTGGCACATGAATTTATTTCATCGATGAGTGCATCAGCTGATGTACTTGCCTTGGCGAAGATCGAGATTAAACTTGCTGATATTCCAGAAGGAAAAAGCACAACTTTCAAATGGCGTGGAAAACCTTTGTTCATACGTCACAGAACAGCAGAAGAAATAGCGGCAGAAGAAGCTGTAGATGTGTCATCTCTAAAGGACCAGCAACATGACAGCGAGCGAGTGCAGAACCCAGAGTGGCTGGTTATTCTGGGTGTGTGCACCCATTTAGGTGAGACTCCTTAACAAACTAGCTAACGCCACCCATTGATGAGTCAGTGTCTGCTGAAGACTCTGCCCAAATAATTAACCTTTGTCCTGTTAGGCCCAATGCCATATATTTACATATTTAGGAAATTATTGATTGGTGATTTGTTTCTACAAGCTATTGAAATTGACCTTGAGAAATATTTTTTGTATATACATTACATATGAGGTAAAATGCGGGAATCAAATTTTTTGACATTCTTGATACTTTAGTGTCTCTGCCGGTCAGAGTTATAGGAAAATGTAAAAGTAAATGCATCCTGCTAGGCCCGTATATATATATTTCAAGATAATTTTAAACAAAATAAACTGCTATTGAAATGGATCAAATGTTTTGTTTTGTATATGCATTACATATGACCGTGGTAAAATGCGGACATTTTCTGTTGAAGTTTTCATCATTCCGAAAAAGAACATATTGTTTTGATATTTTGGTACAAATTTTTGAAAATTATTTCGATCCTGCCAGTAAAAGTTAAAGCAAAATGTAAAAATTGCATTTGAAATTCGTAATTTTAATAAATGCTTCTCAATAGAATGCTGTATATATAATTTCAATATAGCTCAGCTGTGTTAATTTTATGTTTTTAGGTTGTGTACCAATTGCCAACCAGGGAGAATATGGTGGATATTACTGCCCATGCCATGGTTCTCATTACGATGCCTCGGGAAGGATTCGCAAAGGTCCTGCACCGCTTAACCTTGAAGTGCCAGAATACACCTTCCCAGATGAAGAAACTCTACTAGTTGGGTAGAAAATTTGGTGAATAGTAGGCAACCTGGTATACACAATGAGCTGTTTGAATCGATGCAAGTTGCTTATTGGTGTTTACCAGTCATTTTTTTCAAGTGAAAAAAAAATCCATAACACTTACAGCTGCAATCTTAATGAGTGTAGCTACATCATCTTTTGAACACACCTTCACAACATTGATTGGTGTTTTGAGACATGTTTGATTTTTACAATATGTCTGATTCACTTTCTAATAACAACCATATGTATAATAATCTATAAAGAACAACAGTCCACTGTTATTAATATTTTGTCCGCATATTGAAATAAAAACCTGTACATGTGCATGCTTTCAACTTTTATTTGCTCACTGTTTTCTGAAACCTGTGGTCCACTGTGGAGAGACATTATAATAAGGTTAATATGTTGACATGTCAATTTTGAAAAAAATAATTTATATAGCCTACTGCTGATCTTAACTAAAAATACCAAAAAAATTGTAAAGCACTGAAAAGACTAAAGTTGTATACAACTGTATTGCCATGTAAACACAACTGTGTGCATTATATGATACTTTATGCCACAACTACGTACTGCTTCAGACGGCATAATCAACACTGAGCTGACGGCATCAATATGTGGCCCAATATTGTGCTAACATTCAACCATCCTTTAGGTGTACTAAATAGTTTGTTTAGGTTTTCTCTGAATTGTTATAAATGTTGATAAAAAATATTTAAGAATATGAGAAATAATTTTTTAAATGTGAAAATAAAAAAAATAAAAATCATTATCTGCGGGATACACTACCAGGGGCCGGTTTCTGTATCGTACTTAAGTAAAAAGTTTTAATTTTGTACTTAAGTATGTTACAGAAACTGGCTCCTGTGGCCGATTTCTATAACATACTTATGTAAAAAGTTAACTTTTTACTCAAGTATGTTACGTAAGCCAGGCCACTTAATTTTGTACTTAAGTACGTTACACAAACCGGCCGCAGGGGCCGGTTTGTGCAACGTACTTAAGTACAAAGCTGACACTTTTTACTTAAGTACGATACAGAAACCGGCCCCTGGTACTTCAGTACAAAATTTAAATAAAAAGCAAAATTGTCCTCCTGCGGAGCAGTTTTACCTTTCACCCACTGCGAATTGTTGTTTGTAGATATTTTTAAAAATAGCTTTGACGAGTAGCTTGTGAATTGCACTTTTTGTGAAACATGTGTCAAATCTCTCATGGGATTAGTTTTAACATACAACAGTCAAAGAAAGTCCACATTTGTACCCAGGACCCCCTGGCATCTCGCTCAATTCTCTAATTTAATAAATTATTAGAAATTGCAGAAAAAAAGTTATAGTCAAGGGAATTGTAAGTCCTACCAAGAACGTTCTTGGTCATACTATTCTCAAAATAGAAGTCTTAGCCATAAACTTTGTCTTTCAGTAGATCCTGAAATCATCATATAACATTGCATATTGGAAACTCAAAATTAAAATGACATGAGTTTAATCTGACTAAGAGTACCAATGATTATAGTTAGAAGAGGGTGTGGTAATTACAGTCTTAGGTATTATTTTCTTCAATTTATCATAACTGAACAAATTTTTTTATTGTGAGCGTTTATTAGTGCATCATCATGAATAAAACAGAAAAATAACAACATTGATATATCACATTTTATCACAATTTGTGTATTATTATTACAGCAAGTGTTGATATAATGTTTATCACAATTTGTGTACGATTACACAGTAGCATGTAACCCCCTCCCCACATAAAGCAGTACACTCTACAAATGCTCCATAAAGTATAGACTGTGTTTATCTTTGATTTCTTATATGATTAACCCTTGTGCTCTTAAGACAGATTATAATTATATGGTTTCAATAAATTTTCCTACCGAATAAAATACCGCTGAAAATGCTGAATTAGCTTGTGGTGGATGTTGAGATAATCAAATTATAGAAAAACCATAAATTTCAGTCCATGATAGATAAAACATATTTAAGACTCAATAAATAGACTATAACAGCAAGAGAAATATTACAATGTGCATCTTTTAAGCTCTTGTGTACTACATATTTAAAAAGAACAAAACTATTTGCTATCCAACAAACAAAAATACATTACAAATAAAGATGTGTCCTATTTAAACAACATATATTCTAGGTTTAATCAGGTCAAAGGTGATCAATAGGCCTACTCTGCATTAGATATTACCATAATGTCATGAAAAAAGACTAGATTTTGACTAGATTAATCACATTAACAGCTCTTCTGCCCTTTTTGTGTGCACATGTAACAGCAGTATTGCTACAATTTGTTATGCAGATATGCAGGACAAATGAGCAGAAGTATTATAACATAATTTTAAATTGTGACTGACTTCTTTCGGGCCTGTAATTCCATCTAAATTTACCAAATCCAATGTGCATATCTTAATGAGTTAAAGATGAAATTGGTGCAGATGTACCTAGAAAATGTGCTATTTATGTGCACAGTACATGTTTCAATATCATCACCCAATAATCTGTATTAATCTATTGACCCTCTGCATTGTGTTGGCTTCAAATATATCAATGGAATAGTGTATTTCAATTGTGATTTAAAATCAAATAATTCGGAACACAAGGGTCTATTAAGCAGTGTGTGTTCATATACACGTATAAGTTCAATGTCACATTTTATATTGAGCTGAAGAAAAATTCAATAACAAATGGCAGTTCTCAGATGAACCTCTAAATCGTCACCTTGGTTATGAAAGGGTGTGTCTGCCACTTTGCAAAGTGGCAGATACACCCTTTCATATCCAGGGGGACGAAATATGCCGCTTCTCATTCACATCCACCTCGTGAACAAACATTCTGCAGAACTTTGTTAGCCTCTGGAACACCATTAGACGCAGCATGGTGGATCAGTCGATGAGCTTCCCTGTGAAAATATAAAACATGACATGTTTACCTTCATTTTATATGAACTAACAAAAATATTCTGTATATTAACCCATAAAATGGGTTATACAATTTCAATTTTTACCTACCTGAAGTTGTCGTGTCAACGCGACCCACAACTTCACGTCGGCGAAAATTACTGGCATATATTCATGTACAATTTGAATCACAATATATGCCAACATTGCAAATTGAATATTCATTCCTCTTTCAATTTTTGAAAGGCCAAATAGAAAAGGGTATAGACATTATTAGCTCTTTAAAGAGTTAACTCGTAAAGTGCTAATCGCTACAAAATGCAATTTTTAACACATTATTTGCGCTTTGAGAAGGAATTTTAAAAGAAGATTTATGTGAGTCAACAAGATTGCTAGCATTTTGGACTGGAACAACAAATATTAAGTAATTTTCATCCATTTGAAGTTCAGTCCCTCTAATGCTACCCTCAACTTCAAGTGGTGCAAATCCTTGTCATGCTAGTAGTAGTATTGTCTATTAACCAGATTATACAGTACGGTTTTAATAAAGAAAAATATTGACAAGTAAGGCATTTAACATGTTTAAATAAATTTAAATAAAAGTGAAAGTGTAAATTTAAATAAAAGTGAAAGTGTAATCATTTACACATAAAAAGTCAACAGAAAACTGCCTGAGGAGTCAAGGAAAATATGGACATACCCTCTTTCTAAGATGTCTTTCCGAATGCCTTGGATGTGACCAACAGCGAGGTTGTATGATGCATGTGGATGCCCCTGGTCTGAAGCTTTCCTGAAAGTTCACAATAATTAATTAACATAAATCAATGTTCCTTTCATCAATATAATGGTAGGGCCTACTCGGCCAACAGGGTTATATTTAAATACAAAAAAATTCTGAATGTATAATTTATTTTGTTAAAAAAACATTTTAGAAACTACTTTTTAAATAGATTATAATGTGAATATGCATTAAATACAAATCTTGATCTCTTTCATAAAAGTTGGTTTTCAAAACTATCTTTGTTGTGTATATTACTTAACCCTTACACTGCTGCAGAAAATTTGCAGCATGTGTGGTTTCCCACTAAGTAATATCTGGCACAACTGATATTAAAAGCCATCATATTACAAAATCAGTCAGTTAGCTATCTTTAAAGCGCAAATAGAAAGACACCACAAAACGAAAGTGAAAAAAAAATCGAAAAAAGCAGGCTTTTTGGGCAACTATAGTCGCCTCGCCCATAGCAGTGTAAGGGTTAAAAATGTAACTTACTTGAACCAATCCATTGCTTCGTAATGATCCTTATCTACACCTTTGCCTAGAAAATAAATAATTTTAAAAAGTGAACACATCAGCACATTTACAAGTGTTACCTGTTAAGTGTTTGATCATGTCTCGCTGTTTGTCATTAGAATAAAATTGTATAATATATTTATTTGCTGAAAAAAAATGTCCTTATTGTGCTGGAGTATACAGTTTTGTAGTCAATAAAAATATATACTGGTATTATAGAAATATATATTATGTAAATTTAAAAAAAACGAAAAAAAAATATTAAAGATGGGCACCTTACCATGGAGGTAGCGTTGACCAACTTGATGTTGGGCACTTGAGTATCCCAGCTTAGCATAGCCATGAGCCACATGGAAATGCAGGTTGTCAAAGTAGTAGTAAGCATAATAAGAAAATCCTACTACGAAGATCACAGCCAAGATCTAGATAATAGAAATCATGTTATCACTTAGTTTTGTGGATACTTTAAAATATCGTTAACATTTATGAAGTACAAATCAATGTTGCATTGCTAATATTATTTAATAATTTTATAGATTTGGAAAATTTCACAAAAAAAAATTGTGGTATCCATCTGGTCAAAATTGTTTCAACAATTTCATGGCACCACAATGTGTATTTTTACATTTACAAAGTATTAGAACATAATTCAGGCCTACTATAATGCACTCCTGACGATTTTTGTGTCACTTTTTCACAACTTGGAAATACCAAATTTATGCATTTCACCTTTAACTTAGTGGTGTAGACCTATTTATTTAGATCTGCACAGGGTGCAGGTCTAAATAATTAGGCCTACCAGGGTTTCCACCAGGAATGTTTAACCCTTTCACCGCGGAATTATGACGTCATAAATTGCCTGAGTGCTGAATTAATTAACACTGATTGATTTTTTACCTAAAAAAAGTAATAATCATGTCACCTTTTGGTAACATCCGCGGTCTGCCAGGGAGTCGCGTTTTGGCGACATCCGCGGTGAAAGGGTTAAATGGGGGGGTCCAAATGGGGCGGGGGGGGGGTCTAGGGGCCCCCCCCAGGAGAAAAAAATATTGACTGTTAAATTTTAGTGCTTACAATGACCTATTTTCACTGAAATGACACCAAAATATCCCCCCCTGTGGTGCTGAGTGGGGAGTCAAGACCCCCCCCCCCCCCCCCGGCGAAAACCCTGCCTACACTTTTAATTAAAATTTATAACAGATTTTATTTTCAACCATACTGGTATTTTTCAATACTTCTAACATATCAAACCTGTAAACTACATGAGCAATGTCTGTAACATGCTTAAAAAGGTAAAATATAACACAGATTAAAGAGGTAAAATGCTACAATAAATTATAAATAACAAGATAAATAATTAAAATAAATAAAAGAAAAAATATTGTGTAATCATATTTTCAAGTTTGTTTGAAACATGTATCCAATATGGCAATCAAACAACCAGTAGATCAGATTATGAAATAAGCATGATAAATTGAATAAAAAATAAATACCTATTAGAATTCAAAGTCAAACATATGGATGTGTGGGGTGGTGAATTCTGAACAAAGGAACAGTACTTATCATATTGAATGAGTATTCTGAAGAAAAAGAAAACATGTTTACAACATCAAAAAACACACATGACACAAAATGATTAAAAAATAAAATAAGTGGAAAATAAAACACAAAATAGAATAGGCCTTAGACTACAGTATGTTTGGCTTATATGAGTGTAAAATAAATATTTGTACATCTATAACTATAGTTTATGGGTACACATTAATCACTACCACTGGGGATGAACAATAACCAGACTACAACTACAAGAATGGATGCCATGTGCACAGTGGCTTTGTCACTCTCTACTCAAGCTTCATACAACACATTAATTACTACATTAATTACTCATTCGCATGGACGCTCATTAGGTAAATTAGGCTTCATACAACACATTAATTACTCCATTAATTACTCATTCGAATGGAAGCTCATTAGGTAAATTAGAGCAACATAAACAAATAGTCTAGAATCTACTGAAATAAAAAAAAATAGACTATATTTATAAGAAAAGATACAGAAAATTCACTGTTTCACATAGTCATAGGCCCAAACATGATAAGACTACTGATAGTCTAGTCTAAAAGAGGAAGATAGTGTGACTAAACATGCTAAATCATTAAATGTGAGTGTCAGCTATAATAATTGCTAATTGGAGATGTCTGTCAATCACTCAATTGATGTCATCAATCATTCTTCACATTTTGTGTCATTCACTCATCTGCTCATTGACATTGAAAGAACGCATTCATTATACATTTATACACTAACAAGTTAGTCTCGATCTATAATTGAGAATTTCATATAGAGACTGGTCTTCCCAACAAACACGAAACATTCACACAAGCCAAGGATGGTTCAATGTTGGACCAGAGACAGTTGTAGACGGTGGGCAAATATTGAACCAACCTTGGGCCAACGTTTCGTGTTTGCTGGGCTGTATCTCTATAGACTAGTATACTAAGACTATAGCACAAACAACTGCAATGAACTGCGTCGACGTGGATTTCCGGCCGAGCTCATAAATTATTCTCACCTCCAAAGTGGTGACCCACCAAGGATCGGGTTTGCCTTTCTTTGCAAGGTATACTCTGCCTCCATATGGCAAATCTGGGTTCCACGTTGGATCCTTGGATGCTTCCCACTTCTCTTCCTCTTGTTCTACCTTTTTTTCTGCCTTACGTCTTGAGCGAACACCGCCTTCTTCTGCCAGCAAAGGACTTTTCTCTTCAGCAGCCGCCATGTTGTTTACTGGTTGTTGAGGCTTGTTGAAACTAAAATGCATACCCAGCTTCTGCAATCAGAAATTCACAACTGGTGTACAACTGTAGATGTACAACTTGCTAATAATTTTGTTGACTTTTGGACTACGGTAAGCTATACTTTGGCCTAACAGGTGCTCACCATTTCGGCCCTAGCCTAAAAAATATGATGAGTAGGCCTACACAGAGATAGCTGCACCCTCCATACTATGTTTACACACACTTTGACCCGGATTTTGTAAAATATGTTGAATAACGTTAGTCTTGATATAAATTGAACAGTATCATTTTTTAAAAAACACCCGAAGACTATACCATTAGAATCAGATTTCAAATCTCGACTATAGCTGTATACTGTGCTGCAAAGCCAAAAGACAGTAGCTGCTTATTTGGAGAGTAAACAGTAACTGCATTTGGCTTTGTACTGCACTTATACACTACTGGGTTCAGTATATATTGTAGGCCGCTATATGGGATAATATAGGCCTATAGGGCCTACTTGATAACAAAAAAGAAACACATTAACACCACGTAACTTATAGATATGCTGTTAAAGAGCATGCCGACCTGAACGTTTCAGCTAAAAGGCTCGAAACGGGTGTCGTTCCGGGTTTTCTTTGAAGATATTTAACATGCCTAAAAGAACTGAAATATACCACTCACTATAATTGGTTATTGAAGAGCAGACACAGTTTTATAGTGACAAGATAATGATGGCCTCCATATAGTTCTCTCAGAGGGTATGACCGATGATGTGCAGAATATGCTGGTCCAAGCCCCCCCCCCCCCAGTCAATGACGTATGTGGGATTGCTTCAGCAAAGGATGCTGCAAAGTGATTGATGAACACGTGTCGTATATGCGGGTTTTTGTGGATTTCATGCTAATAATTAGGCATGTTTGTTTCCGGGATTGTCACGCTGAGTTAATCTATTTATATCCACCCTGGAGCTATTTTGGCTCGTGTTGCTCGGCTCACTTGACGCGTGCCTAACCTGCTTTCAATATATTAATTAACTTCTGTGACGACATAGTATTCCTAAGATTAAATTAAAAGTTTAATTCCTCAGTGACGTATTATTCTAATATTTAACTCACAGCCGCGTGGGTGTTTTCCGGGCTTTTGATTGGTTGATGTCTCCCGCGTTCAGACTGGAAGTTCTTGAGATTTCGACTAGTGCGCGTTTTCAGATTAGTTGCTCAGAATCCTCAGACGTGGGAGCACGTACTTTGCTGTGTGCGTGTCTCTGTCAAACATGGACTAACTTCGCACGTAGGCCCTCGGGTCTTCACCTGACGATGTTTTGAGTTAAAATGAAGCCATCAGGCTATGGATTATATTAAGTTTATGGGTTTCCTGATTTAGACTGTGTATTGAGTTTATGAGTTCCTGCTGGGACGAGTTGTCTACCACCGTCACTAGACCTGCCAATCTTTAACATGAGTTTCTGTGAACGAAAATGTATGGTATTGAACTATGATGTCTTGTTTCAATAAAGACCAGATTGTGCCTAACTAAGTGAAGTTCCTGCAGTTCAAGTCTTTCAATCGAAGTGCTCAACAGAACGCTTAGATGTCTTCCGCCAGCCGGCGTCCGCCTCTGTGTTCTCAAACTGATCCAGCCGTGCTTCTGCTATAGACCTATCCATGACCAGTCCTGAGTGCAACCATTACTTAGTCTTAGAACCATAGAACCATTCGCCCTCAGACCCCAAACGAAATATATGACAGTTGGAGGTTACTACTACTGCTGAATTCTCTGATACTCGCTGGATGAAATTATCGGATAAAGGTCGGCCTATGGATTTGGGATTTCATAGCATTTTCTTCTCAACATCATAATCAAGCTTCGGCGTGCGGATTCTCTCTTTAATCCGCTCTTCCAGTACCGGCGGGCTACATACCAGCGGGTGCGCCTGCCAGACCACGTATCAGCACGGGTGCTTACACATACAGTCAACCGCATGCTGCCTGACTGACCGCCCACTGATCAGCATACACAGTGCCGCCACTCTTCTGCCAGACCACACATCAGCACGGTGCTTACACATACTGTCAACCGCATTCTGCCTGACTAACAGTCCACTGCTATCAGCATACACAGCGCCTCCACTCTCCTGCCAGACAGCGTCTCCATGGCGATAGACTACACTCTCCAACTGACAGAACAACGCCCCATCTACTCTTCACTATCAGCCACACAGTAATTGATTGTGCAGTATTAACTTTTAAGTAATAGTGTATTCAATATATCATTGTAGAATATAAACTTATTACACTTAATTAACAAGTTACACCGTTTCATAATACATTTCTAAATTTCAGAATACTGCACTGACTGTATACTTCCATCTCTTTAAATTCAACATTTGCACGGTTATATTATAGTACTCTAGTATAATTATAGTAAATATTACAATCATTTGACTATTCGTCTCCAGTGATCAGACCTATCAGTTTATAGCTGGTCTCGACTCTCGCACATACACCTGTGTATTACACTCATTGGATAACTCAATTTTTGGATTACCTTCTTCAATTTGACCTGGACTATCTCACAACACAGGACGAAAAAAAAGTAAGTCCACTATTTCATTATTGAATGTGCACTTGTACCAATCGATATCCTCCACTCCTTGCATAAATCTGCCTTCTTATCGTCATTGCTTCTACAGCTCAGCTTACCGTGCAGTAACAAGCTATTATATAACTCAACAATTACATTTACAATACCTAACTTATAACTGTGTGCCTATAGACCAAAAATATATCTCTAGAATAGTAGAATTAAATTGTCATATTTTCAGTAGGCTGTCATACTATTAGGCCTATATAAACTTAGGTCCCATGTAGGACTAATCTAGGCCTAGCCTATTCTACTTCATTACCATTAATCACACATAATCCTCTGCTATTTTCCAGTATACATCCATACCAGTCTCTTGGCATAGTCAATCTTTACTGAGGCCTATCTTCTTTCGACCTACCTTGATTACATGAAATTCATCTACACTTCAACTTCTGTGGCGAACGCGGAGTCTACATGAATTTCAATACCTCTAGTCCATACTTCACCATGGCTGACGAGGATATCGCTAGCCAAACTTTTCCATTGGATTGCTCAGACGAATCTTACACGCGAGACCTCAAACTTGAAAAATTTGACGGTAAATCCAACTCATTCTCGGAATGGTTAGCCCATTTCAAACTTATTGCAACTCTTAAGAATTACCCCCCTGAGGTTAAACCAATGCTTCTCTTAGCAGCGCTCAAGGGAGAACCTCTTGCTCTCTCGGCGAGCCTCACAGACGAGGAGACTAGTTCTTTTAGTTCGTGTGTTCGTGCCCTTAAACTTCGCTTGGGGGATACAAAGACTGAGAAAGACTTTGAAATTTCGGCGCAATGCCGGAAAAGGAAATCCGATGAATCACCGCAGTCATTTGCGAATTCCTTACAAGAACTCTTCACAAAGGCATTCCCTTCTATGGAGAATGACAGTCTCCAAAGACTGATTTTGACTCAATTCGTTCGTGGTAGCGGACATGCGGACTTACAATTTAAATATGACACGGAGAAGGACCTGAAATTGAGTGACGCCATTCGCTACTTGACAGCGTACGACAAAAAGTCAGACACTTTAGTTAAAGGTAGCGCGGATCTTAAACCGCTTCCCTCCATGATCTCTTGCAATGTTGCCCAAACCTCTAAACCTACTTACTCCGATGAACGTGTTATGTATGCTAACCCTCCTCGGACAGCGGACACTACTTCCCGGCGACATTTTCAAGCTGTTCACCACAGGAATCAATCGTCGATCTGTCAGATTTGTCATAAGCCTGGTCATGAAGCCAGCTCCTGTTTCCGATTTCTTGCAATGCAGGAACAACTCCACGATCTCACGCTACAGGACCATTCACATGGACCAGCTACACAACGCAATAATTTTGATCGCACATTTGAATGTCGACCTCAGCGGCCACATACTGATCACCCACAGAATATGTATAACCGCTCAATGACTTCTCATCGCCCACACGCTAGTGAACATACATACAACCAGCCCAGACAGTCAAACCCCGCAAACAATCCACCGAGTCATTTAAACGCCCCACGGTCGCAACCAGGGCGCAACCTGCGACCGTTCCAAAATCATCGCGCGCCGCAACCATTCAACCGGTTCCAAAACCCCCGTTAAATGACAGGACCTCACAATACATACATCATGACATTTGGCCTATGAACCAACCAGTATTAACCAGGCGTCTAGACATGCCTGCCCAACCTGCACGCACCGCCAATACCACCAGCACCAACGAACAGGCGAGACATGCTGCGCATACAGACACACAGTACACACCACCCGTGGATACCGACGTACACATCAACACCACTCTCACCCACCATGCATGGACAGTACCAGTAGAGGTTGAATCGAACAAACTTATAACCTTATTGGACACAGGTGCCAGTCACTCGTTAGTAGCAAAAAAATGGTTCGATGAACTCGCAAAAAAGCTACATTTGAAATTAAGACCAGTTAACATACGTATCTCAGTAGCAGACGGCTCAGCACTGAAAACTTACGGATCTACACGGTTACCAATAAAGATCGGACGATGTTCATTCTACTGCGACGTCGTCGTTGCCGACTTACCTGACATTGACCTTTTGTTCGGACACGATTTGTTAACACGTTTTAGCGCATCCATCAGTTACGGATCCGGTAAACTAACACTCACGGAACCTAACACCGGACAATATTTTGCCGTTAAATTATCACGTGCACTATCTAATAAGTCGTGTCGCATCTACACTAAACATGATGTACACATTTTACCAAGTTCAGAAACATTGATACCCTCTACGCTCGGTGGGAGACCACAACAATTGTTAGGCGTAGATTGCATATTCGAACCTTCTCCCACATTGCCGGGTAAAACCAACCTGGCCGCTAGCCGCGCTCTGGTTATACCAGGGAATGATATTCCGCTTCCAATATCTGTAATCAATACACACGACCAAGATTACATTTTAAAGAAAGGCACATACCTTGGGGAAATTTCTCGTATCTCCGCGTGCGATGTAACGACCCTACATGATGATAATACAGCCTTCCAACCTTCTTCGTCCACCTGCCTACCGGAACCCTTGCAAGTTTTACTGAATCAGTGCGACAAACAGATAACTCGCCAGGAAAAATCTGAATTGGCAAAACTCTTGTCTTCTCATATAGATAGATTCAAATTACCAAACACCCGCCTTGGTCGAACTGACATTATTAAGCACGATATCGATACCGGCATGCATCACCCTATCAAAATACCACCCCGTCGCGAACCACCTCATAAGCACGACATCATTGAAAAAGAAGTGGAATCTCTCTTACAACAAAATCTGATATCGCATAGTGTGTCACCATGGTCAGCACCTGTTGTCATGGCCACTAAACATGATGGGTCTCCCCGGTTATGCATCGACTACTGGAAAATTAACTCCATTACGGTTAAGGACAGTTTCCCATTACCTTCCGTGCAACAGGCGGTGTCTTCTTTTCATGGTGCGAAATATTTCTGTTCACTTGACCTTTCGTCGGGATTCCACCAGATCGCCATGAGCGAGGATTCTAAACAAAAAACAGCCTTTGCGACGCAGTCGGGACTTTACGAATTCAACGTAATGCCTTTCGGACTCACAAACTCTCCAGCGACATTTGTCCGTCTTATGGAAGCAGTCCTGCGCGGTCTAAATTGGAAACGTTGCCTGGTGTATATTGATGACATATTAGTTTTTGGAAGGTCTTTTGGCGAAACATTACAGAATTTGGAGTTAGTACTCAGTCGCCTACGAACAGCCAACTTAGTATTGAAACCTTCTAAATGCCATCTTTTTAAAAGATCAATTCCTTTCCTAGGCCATATCATCAGCCGTGACGGAGTAACATGCGACCCAGATAAAGTCTCAGCCGTTCAGTCATGGCCCACCCCTACAAATTCTAAAGAATTGGTAAGTTTTTTGGGGCTTACAGGCTATTACCGACGTTTCATATACAACTACGCCACCATCATCGCCCCACTACAAGCACTTACTCACCGTAAGGCCAAATGGATTTGGTCGCAACAATGTGCCAACGCGTTTACCAACCTCAAAACCAAACTGCTTTCAAAACCAATACTTACTTTCCCTTCCCCGAGTGATCCGTTCATTCTAGACTGTGACGCCAGTAACACGTCTATCGGCGCAGTCTTATCACAAATGCAAGACGGCAAGGAGAAAGTCATCGCGTATTACAGCTATGCGCTCAAGCCAGCTGAGCGCTCATATTGTACTACAAAACGCGAGCTTTTAGCTGTAGTTTTAGCTATTCGGAAAATGCGATATTATTTATCTTCACAACCCTTCACTGTTCGTACGGATCACGCAGCTTTACAATGGCTGCTGAATTTTAAGGACACAGACGGGATACTTGCACGTTGGCTAACTACACTAAGCAAATATTCTTTCATCCTCCAACATCGCCCGGGTAAAAACCATAGTAACGCCGATGCGTTAAGTCGACGACCACCTATTCGGAAGTGCCCTAGAGCAGACTGCGATCACTGCCGTCCGTCATCAGTTCCGGCATGTACCACCATCGGTCAAGTCATGGCCACAAATGCTATACCCACTCAACACAACTCAGAGCAACATGATATACCCACATGGCTGGAGGGTTATACCCTGGAAGAACTATCGAATGCTCAGCGCAACGATCCGGTTCTAAAAAAAATTTTCAACTTAGTTCAGTCTAGTAGCCCGAAACCGAACCCCACTCGTATTTGCCGCGAAGGATCTGAATTCAAGACCTACACTCGAATTTGGGACGAATTACGAATAGTTCACAACGTTCTTTACCGACGCGTACTTCAACCACCTTTACTACAACCCCGATTCCAACTTGTCGTACCTATGGATATTCGCACGAATATCCTACAAGCTTGTCATGATTCACTCGTTGCAGGTCATAGAGGTAACACAAAAACGTGGGCCAAAATAAAAACAAATTTCTACTGGCCTAATTATCAACTAGACGTTAGAATTTGGGTCAGGAAGTGTTTGTCCTGCGCTAAAAAAAAAGGCCGACCCGAACGCTCTAATCCTCTCTTACGTGACCCATCGGGTGAACCCTTTGACAGATTAGGTATTGACATAATGGGCCCTTTGCCGACCACGCAAAATGACAATAAATATATTATGGTCGTTATCGACCATTTCAGCAAATATTCGGAAGCGTATGCGCTACCCTCTCATACCGCTATCGACGTCTCTGACGCCATCGTGACGCAGTTCATATCAAGGTTCGGTATTCCGAAGCAGGTCCTGTCGGATCAGGGGCCCGAGTTCATGAGCGACGTGTTCACCAATATGTGCAAATTACTCGGCATCGACAAGCTAAATACGTCTCCCTACTCACCCGCGACTAACGGCGCGACAGAGCGACAAAATCAGGTCATTCAGCAGATGCTCGCTATATATATCGAAAATCGTCCACTTGACTGGGATAAACATTTACCCTTGGTTAATGCTGCTTATAATAGCAGCGTTTCGAGCTCAACTGGCTTCACACCCAACAAACTCCTATTCGGACGTGAACTAAACTCTATCATCAACGCCCAACTGCCACGACCACCCACAGAGACACCTACCCCCTCTTGCCCAATACTCTACATTCAATGGTTGCAATCTTCATTGCATTCTTGCCAGCAAGCGGCTCGTGATAATATCGACCGGGCATATACGCAACAAAACAGATACGCCGATCGTAAAGTGCATGACAATATTCAACCATTCACTAAAGGTCAGTTCGTTTGGTACTTTTATAAACCCCTTGACACTAAGCTGGACTCTCCGTGGACAGGACCATTCCTTATCATTAACATGTTATCACCCCATACGGCACAGATACAGAAAGACGCCCTCGCTAAATCACAAGTTGTCAATACAGACAAATTGAAGCATTATCAGGGACCAGAAATTACAAACTGGTTATATATTGACGTCGCCGTCCAGGTGGACCCAGTTGCAGAGGTCGACCGTACAATCAATCAAAATGTTCAGACTATCGACACATCTACATCTACACATAGCGCAGCTACCGCGGAAAATCAAGCAGTAGGCCCTCCTGATCCCTCACAGGAACGCCCGATCCCGCACACGTCATCTACAATTCCACTTACAGCTTCGCCGGTTACGGACACCCTTCAGACTTCTTCTGTAGACCTCCCAGCCGACATTGCTTCGGATACAGTAGACGTTACGTTCCCGACTCTCACCAGCATACCGTTTAAACCGACTGATAACGCTTCGGACGCACCTGTGGCGCCCCCACGTTCGACGCGTTCCCGAGTTCCAATCCCGAACCCTAAATATTTTAATCCGGACGAATTTATTAATATGCTTCGTATTAGTCACGTGTGACCTTACCATCTTCGAGCTACGCAGTTACGTTGCTGCTATCTCACATAGCTTAGTCATATATTCAACAATGAACGCGTAATTCATTACCAATTTACTTCTTGAAACGTGATCGCGTTTCCCGCTTCGTTATGAGTATTCAATTGTCCAAATACGATTTAATACCTCGTATGTATTATTCCCTCATGCTTTACCGTATTTTATATTAATTTTTCACAAAAGAGATTAATACATCATTAGTTGCGCTACGCTACCTAGCCGATGTTCACTCTACCTCGTATCGCTATCCCTCGTCGCATACTCTTGCTTATATACATGCCGGGTATATCCTATACTCTCCGCCTCTTATGCCCTTCCTTCTTGTGGCTACACCTAGCCTATTACGCTACCGCTAGCCCCTCCATTCCAGAAAGATGTTATCACACGTTTATAAATGTCCTTAATTCTATATTATTATATATCACACGTTTATAAATGTCTTTAATTCTATATTATTATATTATGAGATATTATTATTCCAAATTTCGTGCGTAGAATTATTTTCTTAAATATTTCATTATTGTGTACAATTTCGTATTATCTTCTTTAAGTATTAAACTTTAATAATTTTATATTGATATTTGACCTTTTCCAAATTCTCTTATTGCTTATTGTATCATGCAATTATTAATGGCTTCTTGTAAACAGCAGTTAAGGTTATATCCAGCTGTGTATACCTCGTCTGGATATTTCTTCCCTCTCCTTCCTCTCTAGAAGCCTGGTATTTATTCGTTTTGCAACAACAATTGTTACAAAAATGGGACCTGTGTAACTTAAAAATAGGATCCTCTATTTTTCTTTTTTTTCAACGTTTCTTCCTTATTACATTTAACTGTGGGCTACTATTTCACTGTTTCCAATCTTTTGCACCTCTGTATTTATGATTTCACACCATCCACTTACCATCGTTAAATTTCGTGTTCCTTTCTCTTGTTCTTGTTCGTTGGTTAGACCGGGGAATGACTAATATCTGGCTTCATAGCCAGGGGAGTTAAAAATTCTAACTTATACTCTTCACCTTGAGTTGTTCCATCGACGGATTGTTATACAGTTGCCGTTTTTCTTGTACGTTGAGTAAGTGGCCATTGCTCAGCTATATATGCTGTTTTACGGTATGCAGGATTGGTACCTCTACCTTCGGTGTAATTTCTCTGCTCTCGGGTTTAATTAATGCAGACACAAATCCTTGTCAGCTACTCTCGATCCATTTGCATTTCGAGTTAAGTTTTCCCTGTTCCCTTGTCTACCTTGTTCCTGTTCTCTTATTGTGTGAAGCAAATCTTCACGCTTTCACTTCCACCATGCAACGTTACAACACATTTCACTTATAGGCCTAACGCTCATTGCAAACACTATAAATATGTTTATATATACAAGATAAGCTTCCACCTACACTAGTTTAATACTATAATATTAATTATAAATATTGTATAATAAATAAATATTTTATTTTTAAATTAATAATCTGTACATGTTTGATCTCGGAAACTCTATAGAACTTTGACAGTTTTAGTACAATTATATTACTTACTTACCAGCAGCCAGGTAGTGCTGGCCACGCTAAGTCGTGTGGTCTCTATTCCTTGGTTGTTGGATGATCGATAATGAAGTTAATTTTATTGTCCCTGATTTATTCCCTAATCCATGTTCATTCCCTTGATTGGTGCACATTTGATAATTGTGATTGTGGACATACTTGTCTTGTGTAATTTTACATGGTATGGTGTAACTCTTTCGTTGCACTTATGTTGATCTGCATACATATTTCACATAACCTGGACTCTATTATAATATTACAGACAATCAAGCTTGATGCCTCCACGAAGTCAAGATTACTATCAGATCAACAATGCTAATAATATTTGAATCTTCAATGCAATTAGATGCTAATTACTGTCAATCAATTATTCATTTCACCTGTACCTGGACATTATTTCACTGATTTATCACCTTATTATTCTAACGATTTTGACGTTAGTCCGCCTACTGCAACAGCTTGAGAAGCTTGTGCATTGGACGGAATAACTTGTGATTATTTCATATGTTTACAATTAATTTATTGTATCGCTACTTTCTCTTAATTAATTAGGATGGCCCTGCTTAACTTTTGTACCCGCTTGTTACTTGTTGGTACTTTCCTCGACTTTTTCCTTGCGGCCTGCGTCTCGGTTCGACTCCGGGACGTAGTCTTCACGGAAGGAGGGCGTGTCGTATATGCGGGTTTTTGTGGATTTCATGCTAATAATTAGGCATGTTTGTTTCCGGGATTGTCACGCTGAGTTAATCTATTTATATCCACCCTGGAGCTATTTTGGCTCGTGTTGCTCGGCTCACTTGACGCGTGCCTAACCTGCTTTCAATATATTAATTAACTTCTGTGACGACATAGTATTCCTAAGATTAAATTAAAAGTTTAATTCCTCAGTGACGTATTATTCTAATATTTAACTCACAGCCGCGTGGGTGTTTTCCGGGCTTTTGATTGGTTGATGTCTCCCGCGTTCAGACTGGAAGTTCTTGAGATTTCGACTAGTGCGCGTTTTCAGATTAGTTGCTCAGAATCCTCAGACGTGGGAGCACGTACTTTGCTGTGTGCGTGTCTCTGTCAAACATGGACTAACTTCGCACGTAGGCCCTCGGGTCTTCACCTGACGATGTTTTGAGTTAAAATGAAGCCATCAGGCTATGGATTATATTAAGTTTATGGGTTTCCTGATTTAGACTGTGTATTGAGTTTATGAGTTCCTGCTAGGACGAGTTGTCTACCACCGTCACTAGACCTGCCAATCTTTAACATGAGTTTCTGTGAACGAAAATGTATGGTATTGAACTATGATGTCTTGTTTCAATAAAGACCAGATTGTGCCTAACTAAGTGAAGTTCCTGCAGTTCAAGTCTTTCAATCGAAGTGCTCAACAGAACGCTTCGATGTCTTCCGCCAGCCGGCGTCCGCCTCTGTGTTCTCAAACTGATCCAGCCGTGCTTCTGCTATAGACCTATCCATGACCAGTCCTGAGTGCAACCATTACTTAGTCTTAGAACCATAGAACCATTCGCCCTCAGACCCCAAACGAAATATATGACACACGTTCCATCCAAGTTCACTTCTCGGAGATTCAACCAGCCCTGGAAAAACATGTCGATTAAACCGCCAGTCACCTCCAGAATTTGCATGCGTAGGTCACGTGTAGGCTTCCAGCATACAATACAGGTTGATTGCATTCAGCTCAAGTAACTAACCTGATTACACTACTATGGATACTACACCAACGAGACACCTAACTAGCTTTAATATTAGATTAACGTCTGTGACGATGACCCAACATTTAGCTAGGATTCGGTGAGTGTAGCCTACAATGTGTGCTGGGAAAGCCCTTCTGTCAATCCATGCATGAGGGGGGGGGGGGGGTCAGCTGTTTTGAGCTCCCGGTAGTAATACAATCAGTTAGCTTTCAAACCCAATGCTCAGCTATATAAGAGCATTGATGGAATTATTAACTCATAGATGTCGCTCAAGTATATGGACTTAGGAACTTACTCTCAATGCAGCGTTGGGTAGGAAATGCATATAGTATTATTGTGGTATATGAGCCTACCAAGGACACTAGGCCTACTGCATTTTGGGGGACCCATGTCCTAAATCTTTTAACAGTTGACTATGTGGAGACCTAACTAGCAGATCATCGTGCCGAGTTCGAGCCGGACGGAATCGCTGATCGACGGGTCAGCACTTCCGCCCGGCTCACACCATGTGCGGCACAGCCGCGCTCACTCACTTTAGCACTGGCCTTCTCGGAATCAGACGTGTAACCGCGTCACACACATTCAGCCGCATGGCTGGATAGCTGCCCCCTGTCGCACGGGACCAAGTAGCACGCTCATATCTGACAATGTCTGCACGATTATGGAATGAATAAAGAATGAATCAAGAAAACATTCTACTTTGACTGAGTTTCTGCAGCGAACCACAGCTTGCTGACCGGGCAAGACACCACGATTAAGATCGAGGCCTGGTGCGTTGGTCGCGTCCATTGACTTGTCGAATATTCGGCAACGTCAATGGTAACCCTCGCCCTAGACTACGATAACTATACCATTAAATGAATGTTTTTAGGAAGAAAAGCTGTTGTGCAGGGTTATCAAAACTAATTAAGTCTGGTGAAGACAGAGCTGCCTACCATATGGAGCTAAGAAATATTCTCAGTCTGAATGGCAGAAGGCCTACTATATATATATCGTTATATTAAGCCCCCCAGAGGGTGAACCTAGCTCACTCTCTTAAGAGATTCTGCACCTTCATCAAAAGCAGGAAATGTGACAGCAGACGTACGTGGTGTCTCCTCCCTTAAAAAAGATGGGGTCTCATATACAGCGATAGTCAAGTTAAGGCGGACATCCTCAACCAGAGGCCCTTTAGGCCTGTTCCTCTGCAATAATAACCGCGGTAAAACCCTTACTCGGATTAACAGCTTTATAGCCAACCGCACTCAGCAAGTTTTATAACTATTAGAAAACAAGCAATCCTCCACAGCAACAGTGACATCAGGTGTCCCTATCCAGGGGGGGGGGGGGGGGATGGGAAGGGGCACCTAATGTCACCCAGTGTTGGGTCCTTTTTTACTGTTCCTCTGCTACATTACCTGTCTTCCTGAATGTGCGTCAACAGCACGCCCGTTTGCTGCTGATTGCCTGCTGTACAGACTCATCAAGAGCCACAGTGATACAGAACTTTTGCAGCGAGATCTGGATCGACTCCAGGAATAGGAGGATAAATAGTATAATTAATGCAATTTAACCCTGATAAATGTGAGGTCATCCATTTAAGCAGCAGAAAAAGCAATAAGCTAATATGTGCAGTGTCCTATTCCACCCACAACACTGTAGGGGCCCACTCCGGGAGGTTAAAGCTGCTAAATACCTCGGAGTCACTATCGATGACCATCTGACATGGAATGAACACGTCAACACTTTGGTAAAAAAGGCCAACTCCACTACAGAGATTTCCCCTAGCGAAACATCAACAGATGTCCACGCAACATCAACGAGGTAATGCCTGATATCTGGCAAAGTTTCGCTTCCGGAGCAGATCTTGGAATCTCTTTCATATTGCACACACACATCCCTTAGGAGGTGTGCCTATTGCAATTCATGAAATTTGACCTACCTGTTCCTGCTATCTTGCAAACCGTGCACCATATTAGGCTACTACACAGCAAAATGTGCAGTTTCAGATAGGGATAGGCGGCCTATGCCTTGATAATTTAACTCTTTTATCAAATTCAAAATGTCCGACCATGGGCCATTATTAACTTTAATATGCCTAATATCTAGCAAATCATACCAGATAACTAGACCATTGAGGCCTACAAAAAAAGCAAAATGTCGGGTTTCAGGGAAGGATACGCCTCGAAAATTCTACCCTAGATCAAAATAGCCGACTTAATTGAGGCTAATATTGACTTTATTATGGGTAATATCGGGAAAACTGTGCCAAGACCATTACTATAAAACTAAATGTGTGGTTTCAGGGAGGGATATATGAAAAATGTCAACTTCATCTAATTAAAAAAAGGCCGACTTAATTGTGACCATCACTAGCTGTAATACTGTAGTATACTTTTAGTTCGCATGGAATTAATTTTCCGGTATTTCGCACAAGGACTGCGAGTGCGAAATCATCTTCCCGCGAAAAAATGTTCACTACATTCTCAGCAAACCTGAGACGCTGGCCCAACGTTGGCTTATTGTTGGGACAATGTCGCAGACGGCGGGCCAACAGTAAACCAATGTTGGGCCAACGTCTCATGTTTGCTGGGTTAGTACTGTATATTTCATGAACTTGGGGCTCTGTTTTAAAGGGTGTGACTTCCGACAATTAAAGCGGCACAATCAGGCTGAAATCATTAAAAAATCTGTAGGCGGCCTAGTTATATTTTGGCTTCTTAATATGACCATATGAGGTAAACATGTCGATAGACTGGAGCTGCGTATGTTTTCTTAATTTTTGTGTGGTCTCTATTCCTTGGTTGTTGGATGATCGATAATGAAGTTAATTTTATTGTCCCTGATTTATTCCCTAATCCATGTTCATTCCCTTGATTGGTGCACATTTGATAATTGTGATTGTGGACATACTTGTCTTGTGTAATTTTACATGGTATGGTGTAACTCTTTCGTTGCACTTATGTTGATCTGCATACATATTTCACATAACCTGGACTCTATTATAATATTACAGACAATCAAGCTTGATGCCTCCACGAAGTCAAGATTACTATCAGATCAACAATGCTAATAATATTTGAATCTTCAATGCAATTAGATGCTAATTACTGTCAATCAATTATTCATTTCACCTGTACCTGGACATTATTTCACTGATTTATCACCTTATTATTCTAACGATTTTGACGTTAGTCCGCCTACTGCAACAGCTTGAGAAGCTTGTGCATTGGACGGAATAACTTGTGATTATTTCATATGTTTACAATTAATTTATTGTATCGCTACTTTCTCTTAATTAATTAGGATGGCCCTGCTTAACTTTTGTACCCGCTTGTTACTTGTTGGTACTTTCCTCGACTTTTTCCTTGCGGCCTGCGTCTCGGTTCGACTCCGGGACGTAGTCTTCACGGAAGGAGGGCGTGTCGTATATGCGGGTTTTTGTGGATTTCATGCTAATAATTAGGCATGTTTGTTTCCGGGATTGTCACGCTGAGTTAATCTATTTATATCCACCCTGGAGCTATTTTGGCTCGTGTTGCTCGGCTCACTTGACGCGTGCCTAACCTGCTTTCAATATATTAATTAACTTCTGTGACGACATAGTATTCCTAAGATTAAATTAAAAGTTTAATTCCTCAGTGACGTATTATTCTAATATTTAACTCACAGCCGCGTGGGTGTTTTCCGGGCTTTTGATTGGTTGATGTCTCCCGCGTTCAGACTGGAAGTTCTTGAGATTTCGACTAGTGCGCGTTTTCAGATTAGTTGCTCAGAATCCTCAGACGTGGGAGCACGTACTTTGCTGTGTGCGTGTCTCTGTCAAACATGGACTAACTTCGCACGTAGGCCCTCGGGTCTTCACCTGACGATGTTTTGAGTTAAAATGAAGCCATCAGGCTATGGATTATATTAAGTTTATGGGTTTCCTGATTTAGACTGTGTATTGAGTTTATGAGTTCCTGCTAGGACGAGTTGTCTACCACCGTCACTAGACCTGCCAATCTTTAACATGAGTTTCTGTGAACGAAAATGTATGGTATTGAACTATGATGTCTTGTTTCAATAAAGACCAGATTGTGCCTAACTAAGTGAAGTTCCTGCAGTTCAAGTCTTTCAATCGAAGTGCTCAACAGAACGCTTCGATGTCTTCCGCCAGCCGGCGTCCGCCTCTGTGTTCTCAAACTGATCCAGCCGTGCTTCTGCTATAGACCTATCCATGACCAGTCCTGAGTGCAACCATTACTTAGTCTTAGAACCATAGAACCATTCGCCCTCAGACCCCAAACGAAATATATGACACACGTTCCATCCAAGTTCACTTCTCGGAGATTCAACCAGCCCTGGAAAAACATGTCGATTAAACCGCCAGTCACCTCCAGAATTTGCATGCGTAGGTCACGTGTAGGCTTCCAGCATACAATACAGGTTGATTGCATTCAGCTCAAGTAACTAACCTGATTACACTACTATGGATACTACACCAACGAGACACCTAACTAGCTTTAATATTAGATTAACGTCTGTGACGATGACCCAACATTTAGCTAGGATTCGGTGAGTGTAGCCTACAATGTGTGCTGGGAAAGCCCTTCTGTCAATCCATGCATGAGGGGGGGGGGGGGGTCAGCTGTTTTGAGCTCCCGGTAGTAATACAATCAGTTAGCTTTCAAACCCAATGCTCAGCTATATAAGAGCATTGATGGAATTATTAACTCATAGATGTCGCTCAAGTATATGGACTTAGGAACTTACTCTCAATGCAGCGTTGGGTAGGAAATGCATATAGTATTATTGTGGTATATGAGCCTACCAAGGACACTAGGCCTACTGCATTTTGGGGGACCCATGTCCTAAATCTTTTAACAGTTGACTATGTGGAGACCTAACTAGCAGATCATCGTGCCGAGTTCGAGCCGGACGGAATCGCTGATCGACGGGTCAGCACTTCCGCCCGGCTCACACCATGTGCGGCACAGCCGCGCTCACTCACTTTAGCACTGGCCTTCTCGGAATCAGACGTGTAACCGCGTCACACACATTCAGCCGCATGGCTGGATAGCTGCCCCCTGTCGCACGGGACCAAGTAGCACGCTCATATCTGACAATGTCTGCACGATTATGGAATGAATAAAGAATGAATCAAGAAAACATTCTACTTTGACTGAGTTTCTGCAGCGAACCACAGCTTGCTGACCGGGCAAGACACCACGATTAAGATCGAGGCCTGGTGCGTTGGTCGCGTCCATTGACTTGTCGAATATTCGGCAACGTCAATGGTAACCCTCGCCCTAGACTACGATAACTATACCATTAAATGAATGTTTTTAGGAAGAAAAGCTGTTGTGCAGGGTTATCAAAACTAATTAAGTCTGGTGAAGACAGAGCTGCCTACCATATGGAGCTAAGAAATATTCTCAGTCTGAATGGCAGAAGGCCTACTATATATATATCGTTATATTAAGCCCCCCAGAGGGTGAACCTAGCTCACTCTCTTAAGAGATTCTGCACCTTCATCAAAAGCAGGAAATGTGACAGCAGACGTACGTGGTGTCTCCTCCCTTAAAAAAGATGGGGTCTCATATACAGCGATAGTCAAGTTAAGGCGGACATCCTCAACCAGAGGCCCTTTAGGCCTGTTCCTCTGCAATAATAACCGCGGTAAAACCCTTACTCGGATTAACAGCTTTATAGCCAACCGCACTCAGCAAGTTTTATAACTATTAGAAAACAAGCAATCCTCCACAGCAACAGTGACATCAGGTGTCCCTATCCAGGGGGGGGGGGGGGGGATGGGAAGGGGCACCTAATGTCACCCAGTGTTGGGTCCTTTTTTACTGTTCCTCTGCTACATTACCTGTCTTCCTGAATGTGCGTCAACAGCACGCCCGTTTGCTGCTGATTGCCTGCTGTACAGACTCATCAAGAGCCACAGTGATACAGAACTTTTGCAGCGAGATCTGGATCGACTCCAGGAATAGGAGGATAAATAGTATAATTAATGCAATTTAACCCTGATAAATGTGAGGTCATCCATTTAAGCAGCAGAAAAAGCAATAAGCTAATATGTGCAGTGTCCTATTCCACCCACAACACTGTAGGGGCCCACTCCGGGAGGTTAAAGCTGCTAAATACCTCGGAGTCACTATCGATGACCATCTGACATGGAATGAACACGTCAACACTTTGGTAAAAAAGGCCAACTCCACTACAGAGATTTCCCCTAGCGAAACATCAACAGATGTCCACGCAACATCAACGAGGTAATGCCTGATATCTGGCAAAGTTTCGCTTCCGGAGCAGATCTTGGAATCTCTTTCATATTGCACACACACATCCCTTAGGAGGTGTGCCTATTGCAATTCATGAAATTTGACCTACCTGTTCCTGCTATCTTGCAAACCGTGCACCATATTAGGCTACTACACAGCAAAATGTGCAGTTTCAGATAGGGATAGGCGGCCTATGCCTTGATAATTTAACTCTTTTATCAAATTCAAAATGTCCGACCATGGGCCATTATTAACTTTAATATGCCTAATATCTAGCAAATCATACCAGATAACTAGACCATTGAGGCCTACAAAAAAAGCAAAATGTCGGGTTTCAGGGAAGGATACGCCTCGAAAATTCTACCCTAGATCAAAATAGCCGACTTAATTGAGGCTAATATTGACTTTATTATGGGTAATATCGGGAAAACTGTGCCAAGACCATTACTATAAAACTAAATGTGTGGTTTCAGGGAGGGATATATGAAAAATGTCAACTTCATCTAATTAAAAAAAGGCCGACTTAATTGTGACCATCACTAGCTGTAATACTGTAGTATACTTTTAGTTCGCATGGAATTAATTTTCCGGTATTTCGCACAAGGACTGCGAGTGCGAAATCATCTTCCCGCGAAAAAATGTTCACTACATTCTCAGCAAACCTGAGACGCTGGCCCAACGTTGGCTTATTGTTGGGACAATGTCGCAGACGGCGGGCCAACAGTAAACCAATGTTGGGCCAACGTCTCATGTTTGCTGGGTTAGTACTGTATATTTCATGAACTTGGGGCTCTGTTTTAAAGGGTGTGACTTCCGACAATTAAAGCGGCACAATCAGGCTGAAATCATTAAAAAATCTGTAGGCGGCCTAGTTATATTTTGGCTTCTTAATATGACCATATGAGGTAAACATGTCGATAGACTGGAGCTGCGTATGTTTTCTTAATTTTTGTGTTGCGCATTTACCAGTTAAGCGAGAGATGTAGTTTTAACATGTATGGGAGAACGAATAAAACCTCTGCAAGATTAAAACACACATAGGGCCTAGTCAAACACATTTTTACTTGATACTTTGTTATTTTTTTTTCAATATTCGCGCAATCGAACACTAGAATAACTATTAATTTAATGATATCGTGCAGGGTTGATGGGGTTAATAGTTTTGAGTGAAAATTGACATTCACAAATAAAACAAAAAAAAATTAATAGAGATATGTCACAGTAGACTAGCTATACTATAATTTATAGTATATAGGCCCTATATATATAAAATACCTAGTACATGATATAATAAAATATTTTTTATTATGCATGGCTTGATGTAAATTGTCAGTTAAATTCCTCGTAGGCCTATGTATGGATTGGGGGGGAGGAGGAGGAGAAAGTATAAACTTTAAAACAAGGTATCGACCATGCGTAGTTATGTAATCAAGATAATTTAACCAATATTACACCAATATTGTGGCTCCCACTTAACATTGTTCAAACAAACTGTAAGTCGCAGAAAGAACTCAATTACAGATTCAACAATAGATTCGTAGATATTAGGCCAACGTCTGCGACGCTGGCCCAACATAGAACCAACATTGGAGAAATGTACAATGTTTGAGAGAAAGTCCTCCTGCCCAGCAAACACAAAACATTTGTATAACATTTATACAACGTCGGCCCAACGTCTTCGACGTTGGTCCAACATTTTATAAAGTCATACAAACGTGTTGTGCTCACTGGGTGTTGGTACAAGTGTGGGGTCAACCTGTTTCGAAATACCCACAGTAATACAGTCAGTTTGTTTGCAAAGCAAGGCCCAGCTAAGATCCAGGACTAAGGGCTTTGAGATTCGGTGGAATTGTTACTCATAGATGTCGCTCAAGTATATATATATGAACTTGCTGTGATTTGAGAACTTGCTCTTAATGAAGCTTTGGGTATGAAAAGAATATTTAGTATTATTATGGAATAGGGCCTTGGCCTACCCACGGGCACTATTGCATTCTGGGGGACCCTTGTCCCGCGAATTTTGACAGTTGACCATACCTTTAATTATGGCGACCTAAGCAAGGCTCAAATTTTTTTAAGGCCCAATAAAATATTTATTTACAATATGTCCTTTAGACAATTATTATACACTGTAGCCCTATGACAAAAAATTGGTCTGAAAATGAAAATATTTATTTCAAAAAAACTCCAGCCCCTACCCCCCTTGGTAATTGAATGGCGGTCCTCTAAGACAAAAATATGCATTGAACTGCATCAAAGATTTCTCAACACATAACATCTTATAACTGTATTTGTTCATATGGCCCCTTTCCGAATTCCAGTTTTTTAATGCCCTGTATACATAAAACACAGAAGAAAAAATGCAAAATGGTCACTGGAAGACTGCTATAGAAAAACAAATTCCATGGACCAAAGAAATTCCAGGACTTTTCCAGGACATTTTATTCAGAATTTCACTGTTCCAGGACAATCTGAAAAATTCGCGTTTTTCCAGGACTTCTCCAGGACAGCCATAGTTTTCCAGTATGTGTGGGAACCCTGATATTTAATCATCTATAGGTCTATGTATTTTGTTGATTTGTGACAATGTGAGTTTTGAGGGTCGCTGCGGGCTTGAAAGAAATGGTGCGGGTGCTGCTACAGAATAAAAAAATATGTGCGGGCTTAGTCAAGCGCGAGGGCCAGCGGGGTGGGTGCGGGCATGATTCAGGGGCCCATGTAGGCTTCTAATACAGAAATGAAATGACAAATATTGCAATTGAGCTTCTATGAAAAATATGTGTTTATTTACAAATATTGTACAATCATTTACACAGAGAGCGTGACTGACCGTCGCCAAGTGCTCAGCAGTCAGTAAACATTTATTTATCATGTTATATTTTCTAAATTACATAATGTACATTTGGTTACTAGGGCCATGCTCTGTGACAAACTCAGTCAAGTCTATATTGACCCTTGAAGCACTAAATTATAGAATTTAAATTTTCACACACTTAAAGTTGTGTCACAACTTCCAAGTGGGTGAAAAATAGGCCTACTCGATAGTTGTACAATTTGATTCAAAACATATTATGCCAATCTGACCATTTTCATGACTCATTTTCCCTTCTTGTTTGAAGGCCAAATTCAATGCCTAAAAACGGCTGTTGATGTTTAGCACTTAAAGTGTTAACCACCACCAAGAATACATTCACGTCGTGACTGAACAGCTTAGCCCAGAACTTGACCCTTTGAACACTGATGTCGACTAGGGCCTACAGTAGACATTCTGTGTTTTTGTTAGCACCTGTAGGCCTAAAACCAGTTGTTATAAATTAAATATGCTTTTTTCAATCTTAAAACACTTATATCTGCTAGGACTTAAATTTCATATATAACAAGAATTTAAATTTCTTGGCTCAGTGCTCTATGGGTTAACTTATAAGATGGTCTCAGAACACGGCCGCTGTAGGCCTACCATAGATTGATATGCTGATTTAGGAATCTTCTCAGAGCATGGCCCTAGTATGAAGGATCTCTTCTGACACCAGGGCCTGGTGTTTGGTGGACGATTCAGAAGCTGAGTAAAAGTTAGAAAAAGTACTACATGAATGCACTGTTAACATTACTATTTATGACTATTAATACTAGTTTGTCTTCTAAATGAAAAAAATGAGAAACGGAATGAAAAAATGACACCACTTGCCAATGTTCCAAACAAAACATGACAACATTTCCAGTGTTCTTGGGGTTGTTGAACAAAAATTTTATATGATACGTCTAGGTAGAAGATAACGGGGTATATCCGCCATTATAGAAGGTGGCAGATCACTTCTTTCATTTCCAAAGCGACGAATTGTAACAAAAATGGAAAACGAACATCAAACATGTCGTGAAACAGATTAAAAGGAGTCGATTAGCGTTTGCAGAAACGAGCCTCTCCGTCACTTTCTGCATGCTGTGGTAATAGTGACAGGACTGGAGCCCAGCTAACACAGGACATTTAAACAATGATTTTTTAATGTTGGGCCAGCATCGTAGACGTTGGCGCAACATTAAAAACATTGTTTCAATGTCCCCTGTTGGCTGGGAGGCCATGCCAGGCCCAGGGTTAATAGAATGTACACCTTATCAATGACAAAATTCAAGCCCTTCTGAACGACTTTCAAGGACCAAAAGAAATTTGCCGAGACATCATAAAATAATATCTATAATTATAATAATAGTTATCACTTTGATTGCTAGTAGTAGTACTTTCCAATGTTATTAAATAATCAGTTTGGGGTACTACAAGTGCACAATTTCAATACATGTACTGGCATTTGACATCAATAGCCAAATCAACTGCGGCACTGTGGAAAGCCAATTTAGCCCATATGCTGCCAGGACCGAATATATCTGTTTTCAAGCAAATTTCAGACCAATAAATTCAGCTTGAATTGCTAACATGTTTTGTGATACATGTAGATGCTTAGTTAATGTAATAGTTACATTTGGAAGATGTATATTTGTTCAGAAATATAAATATTTTTCGTCAGTTGGAGCTGGAAATTGCGTTAGCAATTCCAGCTTCAAATGAATGAAAAATAGTCTGAAAAAAAAATCGGCAGAGTAAGGGTTAACAGCCAAATCAACTGCGGCACTGCGGAAATCCAATTTAACTGAGAAGACAAGCTAAATGATCAGCACTTGACAAAATGTTGATTTAATTTAGCTCACTATCTACAGTAATGTAGCAATACATCAAAGCAACACTGCATCAACATCTTATGTTTTCTGTGGATAGCAAATACATTTGTAGTGGAATACGTTTGGAGGAATGACCATTTGACAATTGCTCAAAATGTCATGTTATTGTTTGCTTTTTTACATATTCATATGCATCTTTTACAATGCAATTCTATAGGCAGCATTGTTAACGAAATCACTGGCTCCAGCTTACTGCCATCATAACAAATAGCACTCCGTGTTTTAACAGATTTTCCTACAATTAGATCAACTATAGGGTATAAAACAGCAAGAATATATTACATTCTCTCGATGTAACAAAAACAAGTGAACATTATAATGGTAATCCATTCCGAAGTGTGAAGTACAAAACATTCTTGTCTCACACCGGTCAACAAAATGTGAGGCATGGAATAAAGTAGCCCTAACTATATAGCTTCACCAGTGTTCATAAATTTAGAAGACAGAAAAAAATTCGAAGACACAGGCCAATTTTTGAAAGCTCAATTCAAACAGAGAAAGAAACATTAATTTGGGTACAGAAAGATTTTAGAAGGTCACAACAAAGCTGTGTGTGGGCCTCTTCACTGTGATAGTATCTCATAATACTTAGATTAAGATCCACTACATTGTAGTACATGTATATTCAAATGTGGATTTTTCAAAGAATTTCAGGTAAGGTACTCATTGCTAAATAAATATTTTCAAGTATTTTCGTGGCTTTGAATAATTTTTGTAGGATTTCCTTTAAAGGTTTTCAAGTACCCCGATCAATGTTTTGTGTTTGTTGGGTTTACTCGACCCAATCACTAAAAGAGGAGAATATTTAAATATAGTCACTATCAAATGAACAGCATATCTGCTGTTGTTTTATTCAAACACTGGAAATTAAGTGGACATATCTCACACTTTGTAAAGCATGTAGATATATGTATGTCACTTTAATCACTAATGGATGATTTAAAAAAAATAACATTTTAATTCCCAGGGAATGACATAAAAAATTGCGTCTTTGATTAACACAGTGATAGTGATTTTTTCAGTGTGCTATTTCAACAGCCATGTTCATTCTCAAGACGACCTACAAACTAGTACAACTAGTGATAAAATGATACAACCATGATCGTGTAAATGTGAAATTAAATACATTTAGTCATAATTTATTTGAGTTTCACAAGTAGGATAACCTGTGATTCCAGTAATGGCCTCGATAGAATCAAAGTATAGTTTTTCTTCATTGCTTAGAGACAGAGACCTCCAGAACAGAAACAGAATCGTAACCACTTCATCATTTACACTCATAAAATTAACACCTCAATAGAGTAATTAGCACTATTAATCGATTTGTTAAACATTTTTATCAATTAGAAATGTGTTTTTGCTACATAGCGAAACCAAAAGCATCCCCTCCATCTCCATCTTGAGGCAACATACTGAGAATTACAATGTAGACTTGTGGCTACGTAGATAAGTGATTCGTAGTGACTGTTAAATAAAATGATTTGGATTAGCAGTTCTCGAGATATCGCGTTCACAATAAATCTTTTTTTTTAAATAAAAATGACCGCCGTTTTCTTGAAATCGCTAAACTGCAACCAAAATCTTTTCATTCATGGTCAAGCTCATAAAAGCTGTGAAATTAACCTTTACGCCGCTAAGCACGACTATACTGCCGGGCAAAGCCAAAAGGCAGTATCTGCTTACTTAGCAAGTAAGCAGATACTGCCTTTTCGCTTTGAACCGCAGTATAGTCACTTTACATGTTTTATTAGCAGGGTAAATTTATAATTGGGAATGAAATGTGTGTTTAATCATCTAGGATTTGAAAATGTTTGGTCTCTAATTAAACAAATGAAAGTAATGAAAATTTAAATAAATAAACTTAGCGGTTAAGTGATTGGGAAAATATTTTTCCCAATTCTGATACACTGGACTTCACTATATTTCATTATATGCAAGATATATCACAATTTATTATTGAATATCATCCTACAACTATCATTAGATTATGATAATACACACTACCACATCAAATATGGTGTCATGTATATGAAATTAATTTTCTCATGCAAGTGTGAAAATAATTATAATTATTTTTCCTGCTAGACCCACAAAAAAGGTTTAAAGCAAGATTAAAATAAAACAAAAGGCAACTGAATATGATAAAATATTATGTGGTGAACACTCAGTCTGGAAGATAATCCAAATTTGGAAATGTATGAATTTCCATATTGTTTTCATCCTTTGTCATAAGAAGCTGCAGTTCCCAGCTTCAAAGGAATCAAAAATTCAAACTGAAAATTCAGGATGATTAGGGTTATGCATAAATTAACCCTTGTGCTGCTAGAACCGTATACTGTATATACGGGATATTTTAGATCAATAGAAATTTCGCTAAATTTGATAAAATAGTTTTTGGTAAATGCTTAGTTAATCCAATAATTCAACACTGTATATGTTTCATAAATTTTCCGTCATTTGAAGCTGGAAATTGCAATTCCAGCTGCAAATGAATGAAAAATAGAAGCAAACAATTCAGCAGTACAAGGGTTATCAATCACACAATATCATGAATTATCCTTATTTAAAGTTCCACCTGTCAAACAGATCATGAAAAACTGCTATGTTCAAGATAGTTAGCACAAAACCACTATTAATCAAGTATGTATCTTGAACATGATATGTCAATTGAGCTGTGACATTACAATGGTTTACATATTTAAGTTGAACAGGAAGATAAACTTCTCCTGTATAAATGCTGTGACCACAGAAACAAATAAATCATCAAAAATACACAATTTGTCTAAAATAAAAACAAATCTCAAAGATGACCTATCACCTCCTATATGTTATGAATGAATTCTTGCCGAATATGGGGGTGATAAGTCATCACGTGTGCGAATCTGTGTGATGTCATAGATTATGATGTGACGTCATACACTGTGAAGTATTTCCGAGAGGGTCACATGATAGCCAATAACCCCATATAAGGAAGCAATTGTGCCCCATCTTGTGGCAACTTTGATTTATTTGTTACAAAATTATTCATACTATATACGGGGTGATAGATCACCTTTAATAGAAAATTATGTTCAAATCCCCCTAAACTGATAACAATATATAATTTAATGAGTTAGTTCTACAGATTGCAAACACAAAATTCAAGTCAATAATAATTTTGAAAATTTACTGCCACAAGGATTAATCTGTTTTGGCTCGTTTTCGAAGAATTGCATCTTCGACGGCCTTCAGCTGCTTCATCAATTCCTCTCTTCTAGAAGACATCGACTTCTTTTTGGGTGGCGCTGCGGGTTTGGCAGCTGGCTGAGCAGCGGGTGCAGCCGCCGGCTCAGGTTGTGCCTTCGGACTTTTAGGTTGAGGGGGTTTCTCAACCCTTGCAGGCTCTACAAAACACACCAATATAATTCTTAACAGTTTCCCAGCTTAACTTTTTGCCTTAAGTTATATAATTTACTACAGACATTGTGTCTCGCTGCCGCGGGTAAAAATTACTTAGACAATGTACAACCGCGGCCCACAACTTTTTATGAGTGAAAATTATGCATATTTGTTTAATTCAAGAACAATTGCAAATCTTGAATGCTTAAACACACATTTCGTTTCCAATATCAGTTTGACAATAAACAAATATAGATAATTTTTACCCACTCGGGAGACACAATTTCAAGCAGGTAGAAATTTAATTTCTAAGATTAATTGGTCGGTAAATGGTTTAAATTTTCTCAGTAACTTATTACAATTAAAAACCACAGCTCAGATATAATTATCAACACTTTCAGTAAATTTAACTAACCTTTAGGTTGAAGTGCTTGTTTCTTTGGCGGTGGCCGTGACTGTGATTCTGGAGCAGGCCTTTTCTTAGCTGCTGGAGGAGCACTGGGCTTGTCAGACTAAACATACAACAAATTAATTTACCTTATGGATGCATCATATAATAAATAAAAAACAAATATTTAAAAACCAGAGTGTCAATGACACAAAAGCTTATCCTCAATTAGGGCAAGTTGATTACGAATTAAAATTTCTGAAATCTGTGAGGCAGTCCTTTGCACAGGCACGAGTTCTTGCAAATAAACTAAACAATATTGAAATCGGAAAAGAATTAAGGGGGGAGACGCATTTCTTGAGAATTGTGGACAGAGTGCCCTAATTAGGTCTTAATTAGGTCATAAGTTAAATAATAATTAAAATGTCTGAAATCTGTGAGGAAATCAATGCACAGGCCCAAGCTCTTTCAAATCAAATAAACAAAATTGAAATCGGATAAGAATTGAGGGAGAAGCATATCTTGTGAATTGTGGCCAAAGTGTCCTAATTAGGTCTTAATTAGGTCATAAGGTAATTGATAATTAAAATTTCTGAAATCCGTGAGGAAGTTTAATGCACAGGCCCGAGCTCTTTCAAATTAATTTAAAATTAAGCATTTCTTGTGAATTGTGGACAGACGACAGACAACAGACACAACACAATGGCATAAGCTCATCTTAGGCCTAAAGGCCGGATGAGCTAAAAATAGCCCATTAGTCTCTTGAATGACTCACTAGTTGGTGAACCAATGTCGAGTCAATGTTGGACAAACATCACAGACATTGGGCAAACATTGACTCAACATTGGTCTACCAGAAGTTGCTCTGGTTTCAGGCAAATTGGTACATACATATATACTAATTCCAACTTGCACAATAATGCACAATAAAAATGCACGATAAGCTATATTTTTTTTTCTTAATCAATTGAAGCTGAAATCGCTATAATGCAATTTCAGGCTTTATGAGATAATAGCAGAGCAGTGGTGAGGACACAATTCAAACTCAACAAAGTTGTGCCTGAATGTGGGCTTAGTATTTTACAGCTAATAGCCAAGTCAATTTGTATTGAATGAACTTCTAATATGAGCAGTGAAAAAAACTGTTTTAACATACCTTTAAAGTTAATTTGATGCTGGATTTTTGACCAGCCATTTTTAACAAATCTTTGGTTGATTCTGGCTGCGCTGTCATAGGAACAGGAGCACTAGTGCTTGCCACTGTGGACCGGATTCGCGGCTTGTCTGGAGACGTGTTCGACCCAGGATTACGATGGTCAGGGCGTGCGTCACCACGCCGATCAGATCTGACATCTTGTCGCATGTCAGATTTGAGAGGAGAACGAAGTTCATGTCTCTGGTTTTGATCTCTACTGTCCTGCCTCGCTGCGGGAGATCTGCCAGGCTGTCGAGCTGCGGGTCTATTCTCCCGGTCCCTATTATCCCAGGCCTCCCTCCCACCATCCCTCCCTTCCCGTGTGTCCCTATTGTCTCTACCATCTCTCATCTCCCTGGCATCTCTTAAGTCTCTGCCATCTCCCCGTGAATCTCTTACATTGTCTCTCACATTGTCTCTCACATTGTCTCGAGTGTCTCTCACATCTCGAGTTTCTCTGACATCTCGCGTGTCTCTCGCATCCCTGACACGGCTATCATGAATGTCTTTGCCGCCATCACGGCTATCTGACCTTCTTGTCTCGCCTTTACCATCTTGTCTCCTGTCCTCACTTCTAATCTCTTCACGTATAACAGGGTTACCTCTGCTCTCCTGTCGTGATGGAGGAGGGCGGCTGGGAGGGCCACGATTCTCTTGTCGAGGACCTGGTCGCCCATCCTGCCTATTGGTCGGCCGACCTCCTTGTCGCGGCTGCTGACCAGGATGGGGCTCATCCCTATTAGGTCTTCCCTCTCGACCTGGCACAGCTGCTTTCCTCAGACCTGGTTCTACCTTAATTCGATCTTTATCTTTTAAGGGAGCATCTTTTGTTTTATCTGCAGACTTTATATCTGTAGAGAGCATAGAAAATGGTTATCACATATGAAACACAGAAGGCTGGGATATCTAAAACGTTCAATACAACAGATTCACGGTGATACAATAAAATGATGCACAGATTAGCCTACATTGTACTACAATTTGCATGAATGCAAATTACCCATTTGGTAATATTAAATGACATTCCAAGCCTTGTTGCTGGTTATCCCATCATGTAAGCACCTCTATAACCTATCTTTCTAGAATTCAAGAACTTTCAAGGTTTATATATGCACCTGTACAAACCACAGGTATGTTTTTAACCCTTTGCCTGCTAATCATGACAATCTTTAGAACCATTTTTTTTAGCTGATTAACTCACCGTTATTAGGAATGAAATGAATGTTTAGACATCAAGATTTGGAAATGTTTGGTCTCAAATTAAACAAATATGAGTAATTTTCAACCACTTGAGGTTGTGGATCTCGGTAGCGAGACACAACCTCAAGTGGTTGAAAATAAATTTACTAAGCAGGATAAGGATTAATATTTTTTAATATTTAGTCTCAAATTAAACAAATATGAGTAATTTTCAACCACTTTAGCTTGTAAATCGCAATAGCGAGACACAATCTCAGGTGGTTTAAAATTAAATTAAATTTACTTTAATAGCAGGATAAGAATTAATATTTTGTAAATATTTGGTCCCAAATTAAACAAATATGAGTAATTTTCAACCACTTGAGGTTGTGGATCGTGGTAGCACGACACAACCTTAAGTGGTTAAAAATTTAAATAAATTTACTTAGCAGCAGTGTTTTCCCCAAAGAGTCTTAGCGCAGCGGTACCGAGACGCTTTCGTTTCGTACGAGACGCTAAAAAACCCTTTAAGTCCTAATTTCTTTTGAATTGGCCATGAATTCAGCCACAAAACAGCATCTTCCAGAAAGCCGATACTCTTTGGACAAATCCTGGGGAAAATACTGTAGCAGGATAAGGATTAATATAAACTTCCTATAAATACCTTTCTTGCCGGGTCCTGCGCGGTCTACAGGTCTATCACCTTTATCCACAGGACGGGCAGCTCTCTCACCCGTGCGAGGAGGTCGTTCTCCCGTGGAGTGTGTTTTCTCTGGTGGCCGACTCGACTTTTCAGCTGGCTTTTCTCCCGGTCTTGTCGGTTTACTCACTGTTCGACTGGTTTTCTCCGTAGTGACAGGTTTTTCCCCGGCTGCACCAGGTTTTGGTTTGGGAGCGCTTGGCCTTGCAGCTCTGTCACTAGAGGCCTGTTGTTTTCCTCCAGTCGCACGTGAGCTTTCACCTGGTTTCGCTGGTCTCTCACCCGGTTTGACAGTTTTGTCTGTTGGTTTTACAGTTTTACTGACCGGTCGTGCGGTCTTATCCCCGGGCCTGGCTGATTTACCAGTGCTCTGAGCAGTCTTATCTGTTGGTGCCGTTGATTTATTCTCACCTGGTCGTGGAGGAGCACCTGTCTTTTCTGATGGCCGTGATGATTTAACAGGCGATTTGATAGGTTTATCACCAGGTTTTCTAGTTTTATCACCAGGTCGGCCAGGCTTCTCCTGTCTATTTGCTGCATTGTCCGGTTTGCTGATCTTATCCCCTGGTCGTGCCGGATCAGCGGGTTTTGATAGATCGCCTGTTGATGAAGCACTGCTGATAGGGCTCGCCAGGTGGCGATAAAGATGCTCGGAGTCTGCCGAGCCACTTGAGCTGAACGATGACGAGGAATATGAAGACGAGGCACTGGTCGAGCGAGAAGAACGTGACGAACTATACGACCGAGATCGTGACATAGATGAAGAACGTGATCGAGATCTGGATAAACTGGATTCACTGGAGCTATAGGTTCGCACACCACGTGCCCTGAAAAAATATAAAGGTATGATATGAGAGATGTAACTGATCATGTCAAATCAAGTGGACAACTATATTCTTCACAGTATCATAAATCTTGATGAAGACATATAAAACATAAGTATATTTCAATACCTGACACCAAGAAAAGAAAATTATTTTTAGCATATTTATTATCAGCATACATGAGTTGTGGAATTATAAAAATGACATTAAAAAGTGTGGTTTAACTGACTTTGGTAGTTGTCTCTCGCGCTGCCTTCCCCGGTCATCTGCTCCTTGTAGATTGGATGGCTGACCTGTAGCTTGAGGTCTGCGGGGGTCTCTACCGCCTGGAGCCATGCTGGGTAATGGCCGATTCTGTGTGGCTGTCGCTTTAGGTAATGGTTGACCAGATGCCAGAGCCTGTAACCGCCCAGCGAGCGGTGTCTGTGTTTTAGGGGCTGCTCTGCCCCGTAATGCCGTCTGTCCCCGAACCGGCGCCTGGCTCGCTCTAGAGCTGTTCACTGGCTGGTCTGATTTAGCGGCCTCTGTAGGAGGTACTCTGCCTCTGCCTGGTGGAGGTGCACCTCGCCCGGGCTGGGTGCTGCCTCGTCCTGCCTGGGCGCTGCCTCGTCCCGGCTGAGTACTCCCTCGTCCGGGCTGCGTGCTCCCTCGTCCTGCACTCGCCTGTCCTCTCCCTCTGCCAGCAGTGTCCTGACCTCGTCCCGCAGGCGATGTGCCTCTGCCTGCACCGCGACCCATGGCTGCTCCTAAACCACCGGGCTTAATCACCACATTCTTACCAGGTTCACTGCAGACAAACATGCACAGATGTCTTATCCATTTACACATAACTCTTTAACCCTAACAGCGCCAATTTTTTTGTATCTCTCTTTCATTCATTTACAGCTGGAAATGCAAACGCAATTTCCAGCTTCAAATTACGAAAAATAACAGTATTTGTGGAAAAAAGTCAATCCCCGCTCTGTAAGAATCAACATATTTCTAATGGTCGTAGACCCATACCATAGGTATTCAAATTAATCAGAAAGAGCTAACTAAGACATTTATGATGATTTCTTAGTTAGCTGGTTCTTATTCATTTGAATACCTATATTATGAGTCTACAACCATTCTAAATATGTTTACTCTTACAGTGCGGGGATAGAATTCAGTCGTCCGAATCTGATGTCTACAGACATCAGATTTTGAGTCTATCCCCGCGCTGTGAGGGTTAAAGGAATTAAATAAAAACCTAAAAGAATTAGAAAATTGTTACCAAGTTTAAGTTGAACAAAAAAACAAAACCAATAGAATGAGATCATGGTTAGTCTCAGCCCGGCAAACCTGGATGTTGATCCAATGTCGGTTTAACATTGGATCGCCATAGATCTGCGACATTTGCCAACATTAATTCAACATGAGGTAACATCTTGTTTGCTGGGAAGTATTTCTGCCTTTATGATTTTCATTTAAAGACGTACTGCTTACCCTGGTTTTATTGGAGGAGGTGCAGGTTTTCTCACCAACGGCTTCTTTCTCGCAGGAGAATATGATGGAGAGCGTGATCGCGAGCGAGAAGACCTAGAATAAGTGGAAATAAATAAAATATATCAGCAACATCTATGTAATACATCTAAACACATATTTCACACATAGCAGGACATGAAATCTCTCGGTGGCTCAAAGGCTTCAAAGGAAGGCTGTAAACACATTAATATTATGTTATGCGTCAATGAGCACTAGGAACAGGACATTAGTATTTTTGCACTTTTTAGTATTTGAAATATGTTTATCAACAAACTTTACCATATTTTTTTTAATTAACTGATGTCTTTTCAACTACTGTTCAATTTACAGCAATTTCATTTTGCATTTCACTTCTTGTGCTCATAACTCAAATTAGGTAACATTTATTACAGGTCCAGAAAGCTTTGAAAACAAAGTGTTAAAAATATTTTTTAAAGAATATAGGCTTGGAGATTTACCGTGAGGTGTAAGATGAAGATCTGCTGTAGGATGATCGACTTGTGTACGAGGAGTAGGACGAAGAGCGAGATCGGGAATGTGACCGCGAAGAACCAGAGCTGTCATAAGACATATAAACATACATTATTGATGTGATAAAAGAAAAACATCATACAAGCTAATATCTAGTGGACTAATTTCTTGCTTTTAGCAGTTACAATTGGGCAATTCGGAAGACGGGAAATCAGATGTTACGCAATGTTACTAATCACTTTGAAATGAAATGAAAGAATTGACGTGATATTGCAATAGTGGCAAAGTTTATGTTACAATTTTAACAAATATGCATAACTTCGACCAGTCTAAGTTCTGATCAGTGTATACATGATGAACTTGCTGCTTGGTAATAATAATTAAGTACAACAGTTATCAACCTGGATGTGTAAGAGGAATTTGAGTAGCTGCCATGTGAATCCGATCGGTGTCGTCTCCGACCTCTGGAATGACTGCGAGATGGAGGCTTCGGAGGTGGCTTGGTTCTGTAAAAAGTAACATAAGGATCATTCAGTGTCATAATTATGTTAATATAAATTCAAATTTATTCTGTAGAAATGTTTGTGAAAAGGGAACATTCTGTTTGAAGATGATGATTAGCAATTTTCTCCTTTAAGCTTTGTTTCACACTACTACTATTGTTCACAAATAAATTTCAAATTTGATTAGCAAACAAGCAAAATTGCATAGCTTTTCACTTAAAGAGATACTATACACAGAAAAACATTTCCAAATTATTTATTTTAAATAAAGTGCCCATGGTGGGCACAATTCGTTAGGATGTGACCATTGTGTTAAACTATTAGCCTCACTATCACTGCATACCTTAAAGTAGATCACAGATGCACTGGTCAAATTTATTTGAGATTGATTGTTGAAAACCTACAATTTATCTCCATAGCTGCAAAATTGTATCCGCTTCCACTTCACAAATTCACTGTAAAGAAAACTCACCTCTGCCACGGATCCTTCCAGTCATCGCTCCGGCCTCGCCCTTGCCCCCGGCCTCCACCTCTGATATGATCTTCTCCGAGCCACGGGGGCGGTGGTCCTTCGTCTCTTGACGGCTCATATTTTTCATATTTCTCGTAGCGTTCGTACCTGTCATACTTGTCGTATCGCTCATATCTTTCATATTTCTCTTCTGGCTTACCTTTCTGTCTGTACCTGGAAACAATAGCAATATTTAATTCCCTCAGTGTGAGGATCGACTTTAGATGTCAGACAGACATCCAATCAAAAAAACACCAAATTAACCCTTTCGCATTCATATTCTTATGCACTGAGGGGTCACTACTGTTCACGTTGTTCTATAATGACTACCCCCATGTATTCACATTATTTCATGATAAAAAGAGAAATTGTGACAAAATGTTCAAAACGCTGTATCTCTGAAACTAATATTAGGAATTTGGTGAAATTATCAATAATTACCCAGGGAACATTTTGCCATGTGTTTCAACGTCATAGCTGTTAAATGTAAGCAATCAAAGACAGGTGAACACAGGGTAATTTGAAAAAAATTGAGAAATTACGTTTTTTCCCTTATAAATATTCACTCCAAAGTGATTAAATAATAATTTGTGTCTTTAAACAATTACCTGGGATTTCTCACCTACACAGGTTAAAATCACAGGTGAGTTATCAAGGACAGTTAAATAGGTACAGGTCAACTGAGTGAAAATGGAAAAGTTTTGTTCTTTAGCTTTCGACACAGTTTATTATACTCACCACAAACATGACAAAATAAATAATACATATAATACAATTTATAATGATATCAATGCCCTGAGGAATTGTATTACCTGTATTTACCTGTCCTTGATTACTATAGTTACCCTGACTATTATTAACTGCGGTCGTGTATTGGCTAGGACGCCTTAGCAGACAAAGGTCACTATCAAAATAAATAACACGCTGACGGCGGCGGTAAGTGAACAAGTGCTCAACAAACCCAGTCACTGAACAAGATACCTGTACACTTTAGACCAGGCTCAGATTAGGCCTAGTGACTATAGTCTAGACTATAATGTATCATGGTCGCGGTGAAATCAGCAAGACTATTCTAGGCCTATATATAGGCCTACATTATTGCTTGGGAGGATCGTTTGTCCGTACACATGCGAGACTTGATAAGACATATACACACATTACAAAACAGTTAGTGTAGCCTAAACTGTACGGCAGGATTTACTGTAAAAAGTATATTACACAAATGACTCTAATATTGTAGCACAGACTATAATATGTATTTTGTCTGGGCCTAGGTCTAACCGAAATTATTTACTATTTAGTCTTATTCTTTTTTCTTAAATTTTTACTCTGTACTGAGAAGCTCCAATCATGTGCTTAATATAGCAACATGCCACCGCAACAAGTTGTCTGCTCGTGCTGCCGTAATCAGCTAAAAATAGAATGCACGCGTGCTACAGACAGAAACAGCAAGACCGGAAGCGGAACTGCAGAAGTAATTATTAGCAGGTGTGCATGCGCGCGAAAAAGTATGTCATGTCAGGACATGACCCTCGACATCATTCTAGTATAATCTGGAGGCCTCAGCATGCAATGCACACATACCACAAGGTCATAACCATGACATTATCAGTTGGGCCGGTTTTGGCCGGATTGAACAAATTCGGCGATGCCGTTATCGGCCGGTTTGAACACATAAGCCCGTTTTTCAAGGCCAGTTTGAATGCTAAAGGGTTAAACAGAAAAATACACCTTTTCAGTGCAGGGATCTACTTTAGATCTACGTCTGTAGATGACATTTCAAGTCAATCCCCGCATTGAAAGAATTAAATATTTATAATGGCCACAATAGCCCATCTTTTAAAATTAAAATGTGGGCTAAAACTGAGTAATTTTCACCCACTTGGAAGTTGTGAGTCGGGGTAGCGAGACACAATTTCTACTTTTTACTCATGGGAAGGCCTGGTGAGGGCTATATAACGAATGTGAGCTATACATGGTTGAAGTCCGCAATTGCAGGAGGACAATTTTTTTACATTGTTAAATTCTACCACTATATATCCATGTCTATAATCTATTAATGCGATGTATTCTCTGTATTTAATGCTGCTGCGAACTCACTGCAGCCGCCAATCGGCAATGCATAAATCATAGCTGTGACATTTCACTGCGACGGGCCGTAGATGTCTCTGTTAAAATATAATTTAATAGAAAATACCACTACCTATTAAAGAAGTAGTCCACTGTATACCAACAGCGGGACAAATCTGTACTAAAAGCACAACACAGATTACACAGAGATAGAACTAACTGGGGTATAACTATAACTAGAAACAGGCATTAATTTAATATATTACACTTAAGCATTTGATAAAATTCTTAAATTAAATTGGTTTGAATGTGATGCCTATAGTTTTCTCTTTATTTCAAGCTGGAAATCACAGCTTCAAACAAATGGAAAATAAACAAATTAACATAATCCTTGTATTGAAAGGCATAGTATATTCTCTATATCTTACTGGCGCTCTCCTTTCTCAGGGCCTGGGGGATATCGCTGCTTAAATTTCTCACGAGGCCTTTCTGGTTCCTGTTGAAAAATACAAAATCAATTTGATGACTTTTAAGACATTTACATGATCAAATCACAAGTCAAACGTTCAGTAAATACAGTTTAAGTTTGTCAATCAAGTCTGTTAACCCTTATCCTGCTAATTTATTTAAATTTTCACCAACTTGAGTTGAAGTGTGTCTTGCTACCGCAACCCACAACTTCAAGTGGGTGAAAATTACTCATATTTGTCTTATTTGAGATCTAGCCTTTGCCAATCCTGATATTTAAACACAAATTTTGTTCCCAATATAAGTGATTTAATCGACTCATAAAACAGATTAAAAACGACAATAGTAGTGGTCAGCAGGATACGGGTTAAACAATCACACCTGAGTAAAATGTTCTCAAAAATCAGAAATATTAGAGATTTTTTGAATTGTGCTTATGTATTAATAATGACTGTAAAATCCGTAATTCCACAGTTCTCCAATGTACATACATATGAAATAAGCTAATTATAGAAAACTGATATAATATATAATACTGATAGATCATACAAACTTAACCCTTAGAGCACTGATGTAGACTACAGTAGACATTCTGTGTTTTATTAGCACCCCCTGTATAACCCCTGATAACCAGATGTTGAAAGTAAAATATGCCTTCAATCTTGAAACACTGATACATATGTTTGGACCTAAATTTCACAAATCACACAAATTTTCAGTCACTTGAAATTGTGTGTCGCGGTAGCGAGACACAACTTCAAGTGACTGAAAATTGAGGTTGAATAGCTCAGTGCTCTAAGGGTTAAATTCAATGAATTTTATAACAACACATAAAAATTCCATTTGGTACATGTAAGATAAGGGACAGATAGAGAGGTGCTATACCGAGTATGGTGTGTCAGGTCTGTATGGCTCAGAGTAATCAGGGGGTCCTCGTGACCACTTCACTTCAAAGTTCTCATATTTACCACCATGCCAGGCAGCCTGTGCTTGTTTGTCATATAAATCTTCATAGCTGTAAAAAAATTGACATTTAGTGATCATCTTTATTTGATGTGTTTATCCTGTGTCACTCCAAGTTTTAAGTTTTACATCAAATAAAATGCCAGTGAAACAAGTCTAAATTTTTCAAGATGCATCCTCTCCTGAAATCTCACATTTTGTTTTATAGTAATGGTCTTGCCATCTAGTACGGTTACTAAAAACCGGCTATGTTAAATTAAATAATGGCCGATAGGCGGCCATTTTGAATTTGATCGAGTCAATTTTTTTCAAGATGCATCCTCTCTTGTAATCACACATTTTGTTTTATAGTAATGGTCCAGCTATCTAACACGGTTTACCAAATATCAGCAATGTGAAAGTAAATAGTGGCCGATAGGCGGCCATTTTGAATTCGATTGAGTCGAAAGTTTTTTAAAGGCATCCTCTCTCTAAACGTCACATTTTGTTTTATAGTAATGGTCTAGCTATCTAGCACGGTTTACCTGATATCAGGCCTATCGAGGTAAATAATGCTGATTGTCGGCCATTTTGAATTCGTAAGTTAAAAATTTTCAGGGTGCATCCTCCCCCGAAAACTCACACTTTGTTTTATAGTAATCAGGTAATGGTCTAGCCATCTAGCACGGTTTACCAAATATCAGCCATGTGAAAATGAATAATGGCCGAAAAGGCGGCCATTTTAAATTTGATCAAGTCAATTTTTTTCAAGATGCGTCCTCATCTGAAATCTCACATTTCGTTTTACAGTAATGGTCTAGCCATCTAGCACGGTTGACCAAATAACGGCCATGTGAAAGTGAATAATGACCGATAAGCGGCCATTTTGAATTTTAACGAGTCTAATTTTTTCAAGATGCATCCTCTCCTGAAATCACACATTTTGTTTTATAGTAATGGTCTAGCCATCTAGCACGGCTTACCAAATAACGGCCATGTGAAAGTGAATAATGGCCGATAAGCGGCCATTTTGAATTTTATCGAGTCGAATTTTTTCAAGATGCATCCTCTCCTGAAATCACACATTTTGTTTTATAGTAATGGTCTAGCCATCTAGCACGGTTTACCAAATAACGGCCATGTGAAAGTGAATAATGGCCGATTGGCGGCCATTTTGAACTTTGACAAAATGAATTTTTTCAAAATACATCCTCTCCTGAAGCCTTACAATTTGTTTTATAGTAATGGTGTAGATATCTTGAGCGGTTTTCATGATATTCCACAATATCAGGCCTGTCGAGGTGAATAATGGCTGATAGGCGGCCATTTTGAATTTTATCAACTTCAAATTTTTCAGGATGCATCCTCTCCTGAAACCTTACAATTTATTTGAATATAATGGTGTAGCTATCTTGAGCGGTTTTCATGATATTCCGCAATATCAGGCCTGTCGAGGTGAATAATGGCCGATAGGCGGCCATTTTTAATTTTATCGACTTGAAATTTTTCAAGATGCATCCTCTCCTGAAACCTCACAATTTGTTTTATAGTAATGGTGTAGCTATCTTGAGCGGTTTTCATGATATTCCGCAAAATCTTTCAGTCGGATTTACCGATGTTATAAATTAGGTCAAAGTGCTGGGTCAACTTCAAGGTCAAGGTCCAAAAACCTGAAAAGGCACAGCTAGGGACCTTAGAGAACATGTATGTGCAATATGACTGTCATCGGCCCAGTACTTTTCGAGATCTGCTCCGGAAACGAAGTGCGCGTCAAAACGTCTAAATAGGTCATAGTTCTGAACCAGAAGTAGGTCAAAGTTCAAATACCCCAAAAGGCACAACTAGACCCCCTAGGGGTGTTGTGTGTAAAATTTGAAGACAATCGGACAAGTACTTTCTGAGATATGCTCCGGAAACGAATTGTTTACGGACGGCCCAACGCCGTCACATCATCATTTTCTCCTCTGCAACCTTGCGTATTGAATTCAGATTAAAAATATTTTAACCCGTCCATTAGCCACCTGGAAGTAACCCACATACCAAAAATTGTTATCCTAGCTTATTTTCTCACAAAGTTATAGGCAAAAGAAGAGGCCAAAAAAAAACGGAGGTAGAATCCATAGCTCCCTTCGCTCACCTACGGTGACGGCGGGAGCTAATTAAAAAAAGAATAGTTGGTGATAGTCTAGACACTCAGTTATTCAAATAATTCATTTTGAGAGGTGTAAATTTTTCATAAATGCAGCTATTTTTCAGCATTTGAAAATGGAGATTACATTAGCAATTCCAGTTTAAAATGAATGAAAAATACAACCAGGATGGTTTTTACAATTTAAAGGTAGAAATTGCACAAATAGTCATTTTCTAGCTTCAAATCAATGGATTAAAATGAGCTAATTTGACACTTTTACCATTCCGGAGCAACCATTAAAACAACAACATTCATATACATATATGCTCATTTCAGACTAAATAAAATACCACTAAATTTTGCAACATATCTTCTGGTAGATGCTCAACTAATCAAGTAATTTAATTTGGCAGATCTATGTTTATTTTTTAAAGATAACATTATCTGATTATTTTTCATTCTTTTGAATCTGGAAATTCGGTCAGCAATTCCAGCTTCAAATGAATGAAAAATACTCACAAACAATCCAGCAGCACAAGGGTTAATAGTTAGCTGTGGATCGCGGTAGCGAGACACAAATTCAAGTGGACAAAACATTAAATTCAACAGTTGCCAGCTCTACAGTCTAATTGCCAAGGACAGCTCAAAGATAAATATCTTACTCTTGATCGTAATAGGGATCCGGTTCATGCTTCTCCATCTTCACCACTTTCTTCACAGTTATATCTTTAGCGCTCTCTTTCTTCTTAGGAGATTCATCCACCTCTGGGGCATCTTGTAAACCCATGTGTTTTCTCTTCTCCTCAAAATCCACTTCAGTTTCTTTTTTCTTACTGGCTTTTTTTCTTAGCTGTTTAGTAGCAAGTCACAATGGAATTGGGCGGTGTGGCAAGAGTGTATGAAATAAATTGTTGCCTGGTAAGTGTAGCTAATTGAGCTAGACAAATATGTACATGCTTGTAAATATGAAATTGCCACTGAGTCATTAGAACTGTCCCACCCTGTCCAACCAAAGGAAAAAATAACCCTAAAATGATCAATTCCCAATATTAAAGGCACATACTTTGAAGTAACATTAACATGCACGTTTTCAAAACATGCTATTGATTTTAATCATGACACAAAATGCTGTGTATTTATGGTCTGAATGCATGCCAGTGAAGGCTCTCATAACATTTTTAATGAATTTTTGCTGGGTGATTTTTGAAAAGTTGTCATTTGTATTTAATGATATACAACCCTCATGCTAATTGGCTAGTCCCGTGAATATGGAATACGCAAGTCCTAAGCGAGGCTGTCAAAACACAAATTTGACAGACACAATTGCGAGTGTCAGGTGAGATCTCTTCATAAATCAACAACCTGTTACTGGTATATGGCGAGTGCTGAGATCATCATCAGCATCTAACCCTAGCCACATGCATTTTCTCGCTTGGTCTACTAATCTTCGAGTTAATGTAACTCCACACGTGTGATATTTCTCCGTCATCAGAACATGATAAATGCAGGCGACACAATACATATAAACCCCTGGTTGCATCACTGGCAGTTCAAAAATGGGAGTATTACGCCAACAAGAACAAGCCTTTTTTCTTAGCTGTTTAGTAGTAAGTCACAAAGGAATTAGTCAGTATGGCAAAAATGTACGAAATAAATTTAAATTGTTGCCTGGAAAGTAGAGATAATTGAACTAGACATAAATCTTTAGAAGTCCCCCCCCTCTAACTAAAAGGAGAAATAACTGAAAAAAACAATGTTTAAACGGGGTGAGACTACTCCACTAACTATGAGTATTTTTAACATTGAAACCCAATTATATCACCTGCCAAGGGATAGTTCACAATTGATTGATATATATATATCACCAAAGCCCCCTTATGAGGAAAACCTTTTATTCAAAACCATATGGAGAGAAAGGTAACCTACCTCTTTAGATAGTCTGAGGCCACGTTCCCAGGCTGTCTCAGTAGGTGGTGACGCAGGGGGCGCAAGCTCCGGAGAATCTGGTTCCGCGTCAGGCTGGAATAGAGTGTCATTCAATAGTGGTGTGTAAATGGTATATGTACATAATTACACTCTGTTAAATCTTGAATCTGTGAATGGAAATGTTTTCACACTTTCAAAAATATGAAACTGGCTATTTTGAATTGTGTAAAAAATTTCTAGTCAAATTATGATAAACAAAATTTTCAAAACAAATTGAACCCTGAATATATGTAATTCAGGATCATGGTGTTTTCTGTTAAACCCCATACAAAAATTGTAATATGTATAAAAGATTGTATTCAGGCCTGGTCCTCACACGACCTGTCAGCAAAAACGAAATGGTGTCAAGCCATTTTTGGTCAGACGTTCAGCCACCTGAAGCTGACCCATCATAAAACGAACAATGGCTCAATGTTTTGTGTTTACTGGGCAGCCGAATGGCACATATTTCCAATAACCCATAGCCAATATGTACAGATGAAATTAAATACAGTAGATCCTGTCACCAACGACCTTGCTTCTGCCAGACAAAAAAAGTCATTGGTGACAGAAAGTCGCTGGTCACAGGAATGAGTTTTTGCTGTAAATTTTGCGGGTGCGGCGGCTGGTTCAATGTCGGACTAATGACAGCGACATTCACCCACCATTGACTGGTAGTCATTGTGGATCAAAGCACGCGTTGCCGCAACAGCTAGCTATGCTAATCACGCTAACAGAGCACACGTTATATAAGCCCAGGTAGCTTCTGACCATTTACAGGCATGAGGCGTTGTATATTTACATTAAATGTGTCACTATAGGACAGATGATGTAGCCCTGGTGGAACAAAAAAATAACTGGTGAAACAAAAAGGGAACAGTTATTCATTACTGATGAATAATACACATGTGTGTTTACACAAACAGGAGCATTATGCCCACACTAGGACGTTTGTACCGTCCCCGTCCCAGCAGACAGAATACGTTGAATCAATGTTGGTTTAATGTTGGACCACTGTCTACGACGCTAGACCAACGTTAATCCACCATTGAATCAACGTCTTGTGTCTGCTGGGTATATGTGGCCGGACCACGCGTATATAGGACGTTCGCTACGTGTGAATAAACATGCGTGGACGGCTCATTAAGGCAGTGTATTGTATTAAAGTGACTGGGGGATTAGTTATGTCCCGACGCCATGTTGTTCTAATGTTGGCCAACCCTGCATCAACGTCTCGCGCTAGCTGTATAGTCACCCAGTAAACATGAGCAATTGACCCAATGCTGTGTTGACTTCGAAGACAGTGGGCCGCGTTAAAACAACATTCGGTCAACGTCTTGTGTTTGCTGGTCAGTGACGGCGCATCTCATGTCTGGAGAGGGGTGTACTGCTGACTGACAGTATGTGTATAGCGTAATTATGACGGCGCCGCTCTTGTCTACCAGCCAACACACAACTGAATAGCACTCGACATTTAGTGTGCTATAGACAATATTCTCATGGCGTATCTTCTTATTACATTCCCTGAACAATTTAATATGATTGTATTTTAAAACATGTATTAATTAGCGCTATGCGAAATAAACAATTTTATACACTTTTCGACTAATGGGAGCATTAAACATGTTAAATTGATTCATAGGGCATATCTTTAGTTGATCATTGGACATGAAGGGTTGGATGAGTTCCTACCGGCGTGCGGTGATATTGCTGTGCAGTAGGCTAACAGCGACGGTCTGAGGTAGATAGGCCTCTTGCTACACCAGCCTGATCTTCCAGTGTTATACCTCTCTCTTAACCATAATATCCACAAAGTCAGATCTGACATGCAGTGGTTTGCTCATGAATTTTTCCAAAAGACGTATGACGAAAAAAGTTGAGGTCGTTCAAAACAAGTAATATAATGACCTTCTGCCAGATATTTGAGGTCGCAAGTCGCGTTAGACAGAAAGTCGTTGATCACAGGTCGTTAACTATAGAAAAATGTTCCGTGCAAGAAAAAAAAGTCGTTGGAGACAAAAGGTCGTTGATGGGAGGATCATTGATCACAGGATCTACTGTACAACGAATGCATACTAAATTGCTGAACAAAAAAGCGAACCCTCAGAACAAAGTTTTACATAATTTAAATATTGATCCACTGGATACAAATTCTAATACAGTGAGAAAATTATCAAACACACTATTTTATCAATGCCAAAACACACTCACTTTCGCGCTGGTTTGTTTTGGCAATGACAGTGTGATTGATAATTTATGTGCCCGCGTTGGAGTGTTTAGCTCTTTAATTAACCCTTTCAAGCCTGACTTTACCATTGTCATCTTCATCCACTACAAGTCGCGAATTGCTGTCGCAATTCTCGACTAGTAGTGGATGAAGATGATTTGATGTGGTTTAAAAATTAACGAAAATTGCTATGTATTGGTAAACTAGTTTTATGGAAATTCTCGTTCTAAAACCCCTAGTTGTAGGGAAATTAAGTCTGTTTTCCAGGATGTAAAATGATGCTTTAATGCATCGTGAGGCCTTAAAGGGTTAAGGTAAATATACAGACAAGGTCAACCCTTAGAACACTGATGTCGACTAGAGTAGACATTCTGTGTTTTTATTAGCACCTGCATAACAAGTTGTTAAAAATAAAGTAAGCTTTTAATCTTTTAATTAAGCTTTTAATTTTCAGTCACTTGAAATTGTGGATCGCGGTAGCGAGACACAACTTCAAGTGGCTGAAAAAATTATAGACAATGAACCAGCATTGGAGTCTTACCTGATCAGGCCAGTCAGGAGCAGGAGGACCGAGTCGATCTCTTATATCACCTGTCTGTCCATCTCGAGCATCTAGAAAGATGATATAAAGAAGATATTGTGTATATTCTAAACATTTTAAACACCCTTGTCACATTTATGCACCACAATAGCACACAGTATATTTTGAAATTGAATGCGTACAGGAAAAAATGGAATAATGTAGCAAAATAGCTTTTATCTAATAAATTCAATCAGGTATTTATTAAAATCAAGTCATAGATCTTCATTCACTGTGAGACGAAAATTGTGATATAGATTCACACCTGAAACTTTATTTCCAACTGTCATTTAAAAATAAAAATGTGAAATTTTTCCGAATAAAACACATTTAACCTGGTTGAATTTGTTGTACAAGACGTCAATTCACAAATCACAGTCACTTGAAGTTGTGTCTCACTGCAGCGATCCACAGCTTGAAATGAATATCAACATATATCACAGACGCAAAAAATACTGTAAGTCAAATTTCAAAACTAATTACATGTCTCGCTTGCTCAAAACAGATCTGATAGGAGGTATTTAGCCTATCATTCTCCTCAATTTATTTGGAGAATTTTTAACATCCATTTTTTTGCATAATGTAGATGTCATGAAAAACACAACGTTCCACAAATCAGTATCCTCATTAGTTTAAGGAGAGCTATTTTTACTCACCGGCATTTTCCATATCTGAATGCTCATCAATGCTCGACGGCAGGGCTTCAACAATGTTAAGAGTGTGAGAAAATGTTCTCTTGGAAATAATAGGTGTTCAGTTTTGCAATTGAGAACAGTTTCAGAGATTTTGAAAAGTTTAATTTTTTATAGACTGTCCAGGCATGTGATTTTTACAAATTCCTGAAAAAAATTTGGGTGTGCTGTGGTGTGCGAGTACAATCACACACCTTCGAAATGAAGCCCTGCTAGAAGTTAACTAATATAAATCTTGGATTTCCCATACCTGTGTTATTAGGAGGTGCTGGATGCAGAAAACGACAGTCTATACCCCATGTACAGCTGCCCCGCATGAAGAAACGGCAAACACCCTGCTGTTCACTGGCCTGCTTGGCTGCATTATCCAGGTCCTCCTGGGTAGGCAGACTTTCTTCATCCTCCATGGAAGATTCAGAATCTGAAATTTCTCCTTCTTCTGCATCCTTTTCTACTTCATCCTCCTAAAATGCAGTATATTAATTAATCATGAGCTCCTTAACTGCAGAAAAAAATATTGAATATTTTGAATGATAAAATTCACAGTATGTATGCCTTAGACAAGCAGTCCTTCACAAAAGGAAATAGAGTAGAGCTATAAAATACTTTCCTGAAAATTTCTAGGAGAGCATAGAACTCTCTTGATTTTTTGGGCTTAATTAGCTTCAAAATTTAACTTGTGTTGATCGCCAGGAGCGCTGTTAATTGCTCTCATTGCACTTTGTTAAGGAGCGTGAGAGGAGCTCCGGCGCTATTTAACCCTTGTCCTGCTAGACTCGGATATATACGGTTTTAAGCATATTTTAAGCCAAATAATATGTCACTGAAATGGACAATACAGTTTGTTCAGTTAGTAAAATATCTCGATTTAGAAGATGTATATTTTCAAAAAATATCTATATTTTTCATCATTTGAAGCTGAAAATTGCGTTAGCAATTCCAGCTTCAATTGACGAAAAATACAATTGAAACAATTCAGCAGGACAAGGGTTAATAGAACAAAATTTCTCAACAACAAACTTACAATTTACTGCAGCATAAAAGATCATAGATTCCCGTGTAAAATAAAAACATCTGTAGGTTTCTTTCAAATGTTTGTTGTGAAAATAATAGATAAACTCAACACTCACCGAAGACAAAATTTCTCCTTCAGATGACGCTTCTCCTTCTTCCTGTATAAGAAAAAAACACATAAAACACACATACTCAAAATATTTTTCACAGACATCATATTAGTTGTTGTCATACTCAAAACTGAATGAAATTTAAATAAAATCTACTTCATCAACATTTAAAAGGTATTAAAGTGTTGTATCTGCCACTTTGCAAAGACGATAAATAACACCTTTTAATATCAAGGTGATAAAATATTTCCATTGTGTAGATCAACTGTTTACAACTGATGCTTATGTTGTTAGACTTTTGGAATAAAGAAATTACTAACCAGCTCTCGATGCTGTTTGGATGGTCTCTCCTTATCAGCTTCATACCCATCAGCTCGTTTGTCAGAAGGTAATTCCCCGTCATCTTCTTCCTCTTCGTCATAATCCAGTTCAAGGTGCTCTTCATGCATTGACCGGTTTAGAGTGCTCTCTGTGCGAGTAACGCGTCTCACTGTCTCTTCTCGAGGAGTCTTAGTAGGTGAGGGTTCGGACACAGATTTAACTGGGCTGATTGTCACTTGTAAAGATTCCTTCTCAGGCGATTTGTTTTCAGTAGACATATTATCATCATTATCTTCATCATCCTCTATAGCACCTTCCTCTTCTGAATATTCACCTTCATCAGATTTAGGATGGTTACGCTCTCTTGGAGGTATCTTTAAAGATGTTGCTTTCTTACTTTCTTTTGGATCATCAAGTTCAAAAGCATCTAAGCTATGTTCAGGTGAGACTGGTACCAAGGTCAGAGGTATTTTAACTGATCTCTGACCACTGTTGTCCATACTTCCATCACTATCTGTGGCCAAGCCTTCTTCAGATTCTGAATTATCACTTAATGACTTAGGGGACAAAGGTTCTAGTATAAGCCCACTGGTGATCAGCTGCCTATTTTCCATGTCACTTTGAGGTGAATGCTGAGGACATTTAGTTTTCAGAGGTGCATCTTCCAATGAGAAGGTTGATGGGTCGTCATCGGGAGAACACGCTCCCTCCTCATCTTCGCTATCATTCATTCCTTCACCAAAAGCTTCTGGTGATTTAGGACTGTGCGGTTCAAGCACTTCTGGTGACTTAGGACTTTGCGGTTTAAGCACTTCTGGTGACTTAGGACTGTGCGGCTCAAACTCATGCGATGGAGAAGCTGCTATAGGTTCGGTTTCAGCTTCTGAAGGGTGTAACTTAGAATCCGGTAGGTCCTTGGAAGGTGGCTCTTGTGGGGACACAGGAGTCTTCAACTTGCTGCTGATGTATTCGCCTTCTTCACCACTTTCACTTTCTGAAAAGAAAGATTCCCCTGATGGAGAAGCTGGGGCCTCAATGTTGGATGTCTCTCCTATATCTGATGAATTGCCTTCTGGATCCGGAGATGCTGGTCCTGTGTCCATTGGTTCATAATTATTATCTCTGGGGGAGTGTGCCCAGTGATCACTCTCCGCCACGGCTGGCGGTGATCCTGGACTTCCCATTTCCATATACTTCATCTCAGATCCATCCTCACCAGCTTCTGACTCGTCAACATCCATAATTAGTTTTTATGTCTGAAAATTTAACAATTTATTAGTCCAGATTGCTTTATTGTTTTTGATTCTGTGACACTCAACACACTTAACACAGATCTTTTCTTGCTTATTTGTAAAATGTTCTTAACAATAAAACTTTTCATTACAGATCTCCATAGACATCACTAAAATTAACTGAATGACTGTATCTCATGTTTTTCGTCAATTTCTCCGTCAATTCTGAATCAATTTCCTTGCAATTTTGGACAGATAATTTTCAAGTCATTTCCATGTATATAGATACAAATTTCATGAAATTATATCAAATATTTCAAAAGTTAGACCATTTGACATGTAATAACTAATGCAATTACAGAATTAGTCTAATGGGTTCATAGGAGGGACGTTATATATATTCAATTTACTTCATGTCAAATGGTCTAACTTTTGAAATACTGCATATTATTTTACAGGATATGACTTGGAAAGGGACAAAATTTCATTAAAATCGGTTGATAATTGACAGAGAAATCGACAAAAAGCATGCACTACACATAATTGTGTCCTAGGCTAGACTATTAAAGTAAAAGTCACTTTATATCTGTCACTTTCACGTTGCATGTTTTTTCTCTCATTGCTTATACAATTTTCATCCGATTGTTATGACATTTTCCAAGCGTTAGTTTCTAGTTTTACGGCACCTGGCCTGAAAATTTCAAGAAAAAATATTATATAGTTTGAAAGTTAAACCATTTGACATGTAGTTTTTGTGAATTATGACGCTCCTCTATAAACCCATTGAACGCTATCAGCTTCAATCATGAAATTCCACTACATGTCAAATCATGGTCTAACCTTAGATTTAGATACTCATTCAAATTTAACAAAATTTTCAGGGTAGGAGCCGGAATACTTGAAAAGAGTGCTTGCAAAATTTCATGGAAATTGATTCAGCGATTCAGCAAAAAACACCCAACGCTGGTGGAAGTTGACTGCAATTAAGGACGGTTGACTTAGCCTCTTAGGCTATTAAATTACTTTTTACATGTGAGAAATTTTACAGCTGGGTGGACTGTCATCAGTCATTGATTTCACATTTGTGTGCCAAAAGTCTAGATCTCTCTCTTTCTCTCTCTCTGACATCTTATTTCAACTTTTATAAGGCCTATGACTATGAGGCTAGACCTCTAAAGTAAAAGTCACTTTAAAATGTCACTTTTGAGTTGCGTGCTTTCCCCTAATTACTCACACAATTTTTATATGATTGTCATGACATTTGGAAAGCATTATTTTCTAGTCTTACGTAACTTCCCTGAAAAATTCAAGGAAAAATATTATGTAGTTTAAAAGTTAGACCATTTGCCATATAGAAATTCTGACTTATGACGCTACTCTATAAACCCATTGATTTCATTCAGCTTTAATCTCAAAATTCTAAGGTAGGGGAGGACGGGCATGTTCAAACCCTTAAGACATAATGCATACCTGTTCACTAGCTGTTTACCTGAATCACTTATTGTTGCATATATATAGTGCTTCCACATGCATGATACCCCACTAAAATTTATAGTTGGTTGCCTTGTATTTAAAAAAAAATTTAGCGCAAAATGTGATTACAACCAGACTGGTCGGACATGCCCCGCCTCTGGGGTATGTCCGACCAGTACCGTTCGAACATGCCCGGGTTAATAAAGTGCAATACAATAATGACAATAATTAGCAATCCTTTGTATTTTATTATTGCATTTTGCATAAATAGCAACAGTGTGATGTTGCCCTTCACAAAGTAGCAGCACATGGTCAGTCTCCCATAAGGTTGCCAGCAGTGGGCAATGGCAGTTTGTCCATCAGGCCACCGACGCACCACTGGCGGCATTTACCACAGTTATCCACCAACCGCCGGGTTACCAGACAAACAAAAAAGCATGTGTTGTATGAAAAAGTGTGATAATGTGTGGCTGAGTGAGTGCCAGCATGTATAGGTGAGTGTGGACATGTGTGAATATGACCATTGGTTGTGAGGCTAGTTCGGGGCATGTTCACACCCTTTCCGGGGCATATCCGAACGCGTTTGAACGTGCCCTGTAATGCCATTTCAGCTTCAACCACAATTATTGCCCGTACCCCTTGTGATTGTTCAAAAATACTTTCCCTGTATGTTGTATACCTCTGTGTTCTATTTATAGAACAACAAATGGTTACTTAACTACTAAAACTGTAGTTCACACAGTATTTAGAAAAATTAACCCAAATAACATAAAATGAGACGAAAATCACGAATTTGAATCGAGAGCAAAACAAAATAACTGTAGCTGATAAATTTTGGGAGAAACAGTGACTTAGGGGAGAGGTACAACATGAATTATATTTTTAATTCACCAGGTGGCCCTCAATTCTGAGTTACCAGCAGGGTGCGAACGTGCCCCGGTGTTCGAGCATGACATGTCCTCCTCTACTACATGTCAAATGGTCTAACTTTTGAAATACTAAATCAAATTTCACAAAATTTTCAGGGTAGGCGCCGGAATACTTGCAATATTTCATGAAAATTGATCAAGAATTTACTAAAAAATCAGAGAAAAACACCCACCGCTATACGGAATACGGCGTTTGCTCAACGGTTTGTGCTCGATCACTGAAGTTAACCAACGTCGCGCCCGGTTCATAATTGGATGGGTGACCGCCTGGGACTGCCAGGTGCTGTATACACTCCTGGGGCTCAGAGAACCACGTGAATCAGATGGCTCGTCTGACTGACTCTGAGTTGGACGTAAAAGAACCTCAATGGACGTAGGCGCAGTTTCCATCCGGCAAGACCCCAAAAAATCCACAACATGGAGTACTTGGCACATATATAAGGCCATGAATGATATCATGAATGATAACAGGCCTTACTAAGTTACTCTCGTGGCGCGATAGCACAATAGTGCGTACTGCGAGTGCCACGTAATATAGGTAACCGGACGACTCCCCATACCAACTCGGACCCTAGACCAACTCGGACACTATGACAGACCAACTCGGACCCTATACCAACTCGGACCCCACGAGTATATAACCAACTCGGACACTACTCGGACCCAGCTGATCCTGATAGGCTCTATGTAGACTATATGTATTTAGTTAGCCTAAATGAACAGCTCATAAAATAAAGTCAAACTGTGATATTTTTTATCTGTGATACTTTCGTATGTATGTAATATACATCTTTTCCTCACTTGTGGGGGTTTTAAGGAATAAATAATATATTGACAATATTTCTTATTAATTATCAAAACCAAAAAGAATAAAACAACATGGCGGTGACTAAGAGCAATCTCAACCCTAAGGTCCGAAAAAACGCTCATAAAGTTTTAATGACTGCGGAAATGTATCAATAACGTCAATTAAAACATCAAAACACCACACATATTCCTTTTTTTATCTTCCTCTTCCGGGAACTTGAATGAATAACACTGAATTAAGGCGACATTCAATACTCTGTTTATTTCCTATAAAATAATAAATTGCAATTGTTTCTGACCCTTTGAACGCATTATATTTTTCATTTACATTTCGCGAGCATTAGTGGAGCGAATTAATCAAAGAATCGCAACTCATCAAAGCTGTTGACATTTCACAAGCAGCTCTAGCTGTGAGTTCACAGTTACACCCCTAGATATATTTTAATATTTGTCTTTGAATGTGGGCCGTATTGTTAAAAGATATTTTTGTTAACTAACTGTTATTGCTAAAAAATTAATCACATTTAATCGTATTGTTAAAAGATATTTTTTGGGGGCTAATACTAGGCAGTGGTTGCTTGTTTGGATTGACGCGACAGACATTTCCCACTTTCGTTGCTTTAAAAATAGTACAAATAAAATACATTTATATTTTTTCTTTGTAGGGTCTGAGTTAGTTTTAGACGTGTCGGACCCTATGCCAACTCGGACACTATTCTACCATCACCAAGTCGGACACTGCAGTGAACCAACTCAGACACTGTTTGTAGCAGGGTCCGAGTTGGTTAGGAAGTTGACTGCATATATATATAAATAGGGCCTATATATATTTTTTATATGTGTGAGAGACATTCACATATCGTCATATGCCATATCATCATAATTCCTACTCCTAGCGCTGATCGGCCTTAGCTTAGAACTAAGGGCGTGACTCACGTCAGTCGCCTGGCCCTGCCCCTGGTCCATGGCTAGCCTACATAATTCCATGTCATGATTTTTTGAAAAAAAATTTGTTAAATTTCCACATTTTCCAATTCAATGACTTTTCCAGCACATATTTTTCAACATGTTCAATTTCAGCCAATTTCAATTTCAGCCACGATCAGGCTAATGTGGTAACGCTAGGCCTAAGCCTTGTCTAACTTTATGCTAAATCAGTAAACGAATAAAATAGCTAAAAAGCCATATTATCGCCCAGGCTGAAGGAACGTAAATTCGCGTCAACACAAATTTACAACAATCAACTCGTTTTTTTACAAATTTAAAAACCTATGTAATCAGCTGGTAATTTCGTTGTCTGTATATTTAATCAGGAATCTTAATATACATTAAGACGTGTGGTAAGCCGTTATATTCCGCTCTTCTAGATCATTTTAACATTTATTTGCACGGCACCGGAACAGCATGTCGGCGAGAATGCCAAATCGTCACAAGCCGAGGTGGCCATGCAGACAGAGAAAGAGCAAAATGACGCACACAGAAGAACAGATAAATTTGACATTACACAGTGGTTCTTTCAAATCAGTTAATATTTATGTGTTCATTTTTCAATATAGTGTCTTGGGTAGTGTTGGAAGAAGAGGTCTTTGTGGCAAAAAATGTCATTAAATTATCTCCAACTTTCGGCCCAGGAGAAAAGTATTGATGTGGAAGAGTTGTGATTGGCTGTTTGATGTCATCTGACCAAAGCTCATACAGAGATGGTCGAAATATTGTGAACTATCGTTATCGACCTGCCCGGACTGCGTATAGTGATTTCGATTCATACCAGGCTATTGGCAATCAGATTATAGGCTTATTGGCATAGCCGCATATTCTTCTCGGATTCTACTCTGGGCCAAATTAAAGTGCTGAAATTTATTTAAATAGCTCCCCCCCCAAAAAAAAAAAAAAATTAATAAACATAATAAACAATAGAAATAGTTTAGCTAGGCCTATATATAATAACCAATAAAATTCCATAACGACATAGCCATAGAGTAGGCCTATTCTATATTATGATTCAGTAAATGATAAATGTAGCAAATTTAACTATATACTATGCAAAATATTATATATATTACATAGGGCCTACATTGGGTGATTTATAGATTTAATACACCTTTCTCAATAGCAACACGCCACACAGTGACTAAAAGCTGAACTATTTAGCTGGGAGTCCTGTCACACTCTTTTCTATTACAACACGCCACACAGTGATTAAAACTGAACTATTTAGTTGGGAGTCCTGCTTATGCGCAAAATCGTGCAAACAGTGTATTAAGCCTATAATACACATGCATGATAAATCCACGTGGAATACACCTGGGTTTTTAGTGGAACATGTGTCCACCAAGTTTCCACCTCAATTACACGTGGATTCCACGTGGTGTGCCTGTTGGGCCGTGTGTGCTTTCCACACAATATCTGCCACAAAGCATTTGAAATAATTATTTTATTGAGCTTATTTGACGAAAATATGTAGGCTCTAGCTAGGCCTATCGAAGTTGTTTTAATATGTACGAAATCGATATTGAATTAAACGTAGGGGAGGCTTGTAAGAGTTGGGTCACAGGGATAGTTGGGTCACCCCCAATATCACAGTGACGTGAAGCATTATGACCAGGTGCTGCCGTCTAACGAATCAACGATACATTACCTATATTGTTTGATGTGACCATGCAGCTTAGCGAGCCCATGTTCAGTGACGATTTTGTGTCAAGAAATTGATTATATTGAACAAATTGTAAATAATTGACTTAGTCAGTTGGCCAGGAATCAGAAAAGAGCGTATTTAAGGTTTTCGTGTCGACTTTTCTGTGCATACCTAAAACCTTGCTGGATGTATTCTCAGACCTCTTATAATGAAACCCCGACCGGTTGTCGGCTTGCATGTGTGTGCACTAGAGCTACAGAGTATTTTCAAAATGGCCGCCAAATTCACCCTTAAATTGTCAATTTTACCAGTCAATCAACATTATTATGAACAAAAAACACTCAATTAAAAATCAAAAACAATCTGAATGTAACATAGCTTCACTCTAATATACTTTAGGACAATATATTTGATCTAGAGCTACAGAGTATTTTCAAAATTGCCGCCAAATTCTCCCTTACATTGTCAATTTTACCAGTCAATCAACATTATTATAGACAGAAAAAAGACTAAATAAAAATAAATAATAATGTGGAGGTAATATAGCTTTAATATAATATACTTAAAGACAATATTTTGTATCATGGATCAATAGAGGAGTAGCCTTTTTGTCCCTAAGTTTTTTAGAATAAACATATTTTTATTTCTATACATAGTCTTCGATATCACCTACTGAGCCCAACAACCACTTAAAATGATTAGAATACTCTAATAATCCATACCTGAACATGTTTTTAAAAGGCAGATACCCTTTACTTTCAGAGAAAATTGTAAAACTCTTTTTTTCTAACCATTATATCGCCCAAGCTCGTAAAAATGTGAATCCTCGGTAGCCACCCAAGAAGAATACGTTTATTTGACCTTGAAAGCCCCCTAAATGAGCTTGGTGTGATCTTATATCTATGCTACATTAAAGCCATGGGTATTATATATATATGTGTCAACATATAATATATAATGCCATATCGTTACATTCAAGTGACATTCTGATATTTACGTGACATCTTATCCTGATATTACAATACCATATTTCCACACTGTAGCAGGCTTGATATAGAACATTATAATATACAATACATACCTCAATTATATTACTAATATCTCATATTATATAATGACATATGCGGATATTTAGGTATCACGTATATCCATAATACAGCAATATCATGCCATTATAATGGTTTTGATCTAGGATCCTAAAATGTCAGATCTGTGGTTAAATTGTACTCACTTTGGAACTTAGTCCGAAACGATTGCAATTGCAACTTTTCGATCTGCCTTTAGCAGATATTGATCACGCCACCCTTGCGACACAGTTAAAGTGGCCTTTTAATATAGGTGGCTGCACATAGGAGGTTCATTTGTATACAAAATGCCATTTTTGGGAATGACCAACTGACCTCGCATAGGAGGTTGGCTGCTTCTGAGAGTGGGTGATCACAGCAGGTTCTACTCACTACTGTATTGTCAATTATATTGCTATATTCACACTTTATGAAGCCATATTATGACAGTATATGCTGATGTTGAATACAATATCTCCACATGTAATTTAATTATCAGAACTCACACTGTCATATGGGTCGTAATATGCTCAGGGCATTAGGGGTATATGAATTCACACTCTCTTTATTGGAGCACCTATTTTTCAACTCAGTTAATTTGACACTCACAGTGACTGCGTGCTTGTCCAGACATAGTAGACATAAAATTAGCTAAATATCTTTACTTAGAAAAAAATAATTTAAGATTTTTTACCACTGCACACTGATATTTGGACAATTATTTGTGACATATTTACAAATCGCCTCTGGTTTCTAAGCTCCGCCTTCTCCTAACCCAATTTTAGTGTCATGGCAGTTTTGACGGCTATGAACCACGTGGCAAATGGAGACACTTTAAGTGCAAGATCAGTGGCATGTTTTTCATTCATGTCATACAAAGTTATGTCCGTTGCAATGTAACGTCCGTTTGATTGTTTGCTGTACCACACACGTTAACAGTATATGTCTCGTAGCCAATTTCTTTATCAAAAGATACACATATGGCAGTACTAATTACTTGCCATAATCGCCACGCTGACACAACTATTTGTCTCTGACAAACGGTGATGTGCTAAAATGGACAGGCTCTTCTGTAACTGACGTTATTTTAGGACAGTAGTTTGTTTGTCCATTACAATTTATTTTACACAGGCCTAAGCATTGTATTATTTTATCGATATGGTTACAGAACCATGTGTCTAGTACTCGATATGTGTTGTTATTTACAGCTGTCTGAATATAGGTGTGTCACAAAACGCATTCAGGCATAAAATGTAGCGGACGTAACATAGAGACGGAAGTTATATTTAGAGCCATGCTTAAAATGTAAAAAACGAAAGGGGATCCGACAGGGGTATCCATTTGTCTTTAGCAGAAAGTGTCACATATGGTGTCGATGGTACATAGTTTACATCAATCATTTTTTCAATCGATGTTATTCGCTGAGAATTAGCTTGTGTTTTGTGTTTACTGGGCGTATACAAACAGTCAGTCTTTAATAGCAGGCTGAGCCTAGCCTACTCTTAAAGACTATCTTTCACATATGTTGTTTATGGTTGAATAAACCATTTTCAATTCTTCAAATCAAATTCATTCGGACATTTTTTACTTGGAGATAGATCATTTTGATTCTAAACCAATCATACCTAATATAAAGTGTGTATTCTAAATGCGCCCGTAAATATGTTTATAAATCCGTGAATATGTTCATAAATAATAATATGCAGCCAGATATCTCGAAAAAACCCTCGACCCACGACACTAGATTTGTTTAATACATTTATTTAAAGATTCGTTGAGCCAATTACAGTTTAATGTTGCGCTATCGTTGCAGATAGTGGTTCCAATGTTAATACAGCATTGGTTGAACGCATCGTGTTTGATGGGATACCGAATAGTAATTCATAAGCTCTTGGTAACGTTGGCCAACATTACGTCAACGCATAAATAGTCAGTCATCATATTATGTTGGTACGTGGTCAGGTGTGAGTGGCGGGTTTTATCAGCTGAGCGGGTACCTGGCTGCGCCCAGCTAACACGATACGGTAGTATGTTGATGTAATGTTGGTCCAACCAGCGTTGTCCTACCTGCGATGTTTGCCTGATGTGTCTGAATCTTTGACACGAACCAAACGTTAAAATCGCGTTGATCAGTCAATGAAGCGTGTTGGCTGGGATATGTTGGGTTTAACTTAAAGGGACCGGCCCAGGCTAAAATCACCAAAAAATCGGTGATTTTATTTTAGCTTATTAATATGACCATATGATGTAAACATGTCCATAGACTAGAACTGCAATTTTTTTTAATTTTTGTGCTGCGCATTTACCAGTTAGCCTAGATATAGAGACGAAATTCCCGATTTCTAATTATTGACAACCATGTCAAAAATAGGAAATACGGGAATTTCGTCTCTATATCTAGCGTATCTGGTAAATGCGCAGCACAAAAAATTGAAAAATTTGCAGTTCTAGTCTATGGACATCATATGGTCATATTAAGAAGCCAAAATAAAAGCACCGGTGTTTTGGTGATTTTTGCCTGGGCCAGTCCCTTTAAATTTAAGATATTCCCCCCAAAAAAATGATGATGCTGACCTTGTGTTCGTTGAAGCCTGGGCCGATATGTCCTAGATCAATGCATTGTAACATATGTCCCAAATTGTAGACTACCTTTAAACCAGCATTAATTGTCATTCGGCATCCCATCAAGCCAGATTACAGTAAATTTTGGAAGATTTTTTTGTCCCGGAGATTCCTTTCTCTCCTGTAACGTCCGTTATATATTCACTAACATATAGATTTGTAATTATTTGATTTGTGAGAGGACATGCCAAAGATTCAACCATACTGATAATAAAATTGATATATCTAGAATATAATTAGACCTTGTGGCCTATATTTGATTTGTATGCATTTAGTTTCTGCTTTAGTCCGAATTTCTCGCAAAATACATTCATAAATTGGGTTCTGTTTACCCAACAAAATAATAAAATGACCCACTTTGCTGTTGAGAAAAAATAATTATTAGTTGGTGTGACCCACCACTACTCGTAGTTCAGGAAGTATATGTGTGTATTACTAAAATTGCAAATGTATTCACCGTTAAGTTAAATGTTCCTGTCCTGTCACGTCCGTTACATATAATGCAACTTATAAACTTCCCATATCCTTCCATAACTTAACGTTCACACTTTACCAAGTAATATTACAAACATAGCAAAGTGTCTATTAGGATATATTTTATTAGGAATCAAAGAATATGCAGGAGAAATAAGAAAACAAATGAATGAATGTTAATTGCAGAAATTTTCACTTGTAGGATTTGCTTCATGCTGTACAATATTACCTCGTACACTTGCAGCAGTACAAAAACAACTTGTTCTTAAACAGCTTCATGGAATTATGTTTTTTTTTGCCAAAAAATATGTACTTATATGTCGAATTTGCGTCACTATAAAGATTTTGTGATTGGTGTGGCGTGTTGAAATTACCGTCTTGTAACGTCCGTTATTATCAACAAATATCACATTTTTATATTATAAACACATTTTTAACTATCTTCCCGACATGTGTTTTCAAACAAATGATCTCGGATCTATGTCATGGTATTAGTTTTTACATCTTCAGAGCAATTTGAAAATCAGAGAACTATGTCACGCTTTTGCTCTACCTGAGCATATTATGACCCATATACAGTTAAACAAAATGTCGTATATCGACTAGTTAATGTCATATATATACATTCTAATAGCATGTTGTGGGAAATTATTATCATATATTAATACTATAACTCCATATTTCGAAAATATAGCATCCTATTGTGACAGTATACTGATAACATTTATTACCATATACAATGATGTGGATGTAATATGTTTACACTACAGCAAGTGCAACATTATAGTATCATTCTTTTATTAAAGTAACACATCCTGGCACTGTAGTGCTCCATCCCATCATTGTATGGCATAATGTGGAATATTCCACCATTTGAGTGTCATACTGGGGTATAAAAACATTAAGATTTCGGCATAAGGCCCTACTATAAGTATTATATATCGACACTATCATGCCATAACATAAATTTCAAGGTTTATGACAAGATTATAGCATCACACAGTGACATTATAATGCCATGTGCCTACATTGTGATGCCATATTTTAACAGTAAATTGTAACTTTATGGTTCTATAATATCTTATTTTGTGTACACTATAATATTACTGTACCATAATATATGTATGTAGATCTACTGACATAATGTGTCACACATTCATGACATATCGTGGCACAGACCTGTTAACTTTACTCATATACTATTTATTATAGGCAAGATGAAGCGGACATCACACAGCAAAGATGTTTATATCTTCATCACCTAACTTTGTCGATATGAGTAATGTCATCAACAATACTATTTATTCAAGAATTGAAAATTTCAGATTTAAATTAAAAGAACCGGAGCAATTTGTGATCAAACTGTATACTTTCCCTTTATCATCAACTGCTGTATAAGTCAATTCACTTCCATGGTATATCATCTCTAGAAGAATATGATTATCAGCACAATCGAATTATTCAACCAATCAGTAGCTGATCCAGAGGGAGCGGCTCCATCCCTTCAGTACCCCCCCCCCCCCAAAATAAACCTCAACTAATTTGGGCTTTATATGCTCCAGAAATCACCATTGCAAGCCTTAGATTTTGACATTTTTCTGGAGGAGCATGACCCCGGACCCCTGACTGTGCCAGCTGTGGTGTGTACAGTATCATAAATCTTAGTAAACAAATTGGCTTCAATCGCTGAATCCACCACTGCCCATCCCAGTGAGATGTCAACTAATGCCTACTTTAGGCCCAGAGCTATGTCTCCATGTATGTGTAATGCAAGCAAATGTATTAATTCGCGGTGTAGTTGTGATAGACGTCAAATGGGTTGTTCCTAATTGCTCATTGGATAATATGGTTCATTCAAACATGTTCGATGTGTTACTGAATTGCCAACATTCTAATATGTTATTTATGCGTATGTTACATGTCAAAACACAGTATCGTGTTTCATACTTGAAGTGACAAACTATGAGCCACTAGTTTATCATATTTTCTTGGTTTGTTATTAAGCACAGTTGGCTTTGAAAATGTATTTGTTTTTAAAAGCTGATGCCCTAACTTTATTCATATGCATCTATTTTACATGTATTTGCATACAATCATATGCATTCTACCAGGTTTCATGTGTTATATACTATCGAGTTTGATATTATTATTTTGACTGCACAGTATATGGCATATCACAACAAAGTAGTATCCTGCATATTTCATATAACCATCACCATAAAATACTGGTCCTTAAAATAGGCTGATCATTGATCAATTGCAAAGATTTTACTTGTATAGGGAAAGCACTCGGTTTAACCGTTTACCGTTTACTATTTTTGTTGTTGTGATCAAATGAGTTTACAAATATGACTTATTTCATTATAAGCTACATTTTAAATGATACTGTGCATATATCTGGTCCATTCTGTGTCATTTTTAAAACGTTTTGTTTTATTGTAATAAATTATTTTATTCTCACGGAATTAATTTTTTGGCGGTTTCTTAATAAATCTTATTTTGCCCCTCAAAAACACCTGCAAGCCGACAACCGGGTGCTAGGTATGCCCAGAGGTCTCCTTGACACACTAAAAAAGGTTTTTAGGTATGCACGCTCAAGTGGTGACGGAACCCTCCTTGGCCACCTCTGGCCAACTGACTAACTGGAAGGTAAGCAATTTTTAGCATATCAATAGTACATAGTGGAATGTTCTTTTGTGTTGTGTAATATACCTATGATACTCCTCTGTCATCAAGGTATTTAAGAAATGAATATCGTCAAAAGCCATTTTGTTATTTTGATTTTAGCAAAACATAGGGATATAGAGAGAGTTGGGACAGTCTAAAGTGGGAGAGTTGGGACACTATGGGAGAGTTGGGTCATGGTCATGAGACATGGATCATGGCCAAACTCTCCAACTCTCCCACATAGGGAGAGTTGGACCACTATGTGGGAGAGTTGAGACATGCAACGATAATCTGTTTAATCCATGACTGTAGTGATTAAGATGTTCATAATTAAATAGTTCCTGTTTTATTATTGTGCTGTGTTTATTTTGACGTGTCTGTACCGACATACTTTATGTGACCCAACTCTCCCCAGCACGGCCCAAGTCTCCCCGAACATGGCCCAAGTCTCCCCACTCCTTGGGAGAGTTGGGTCAGGAGAACATCTTTTTTGAATCGCATGTTTTTTCTATTCAACTTAATGCATATAAAATAAAATAACGTTCAGATAGTTTGGCATGGTCTGTACTTCGCAAAACCACAGGAAACAGTATAATATGACAAATGGACAAAGCAAACGGTGTACAAATATAAAAAGTGGCCTAACTCTCCCAAGCCTCCCTTACTTGCATAAATTGCATTTGCCTTTTTGAATTTGTATCTTTCAACATAATAGGCTAGCTACACCTAGAATTTAATATAGGCATAGGCCTACCAATTTTGTGAATAATTTTTGGAATTTTTGTTTGTATACGTTTCACAGGCCTACACTGGTCAAATCGAAAATTAAAATCAATCGTCATTGTGAAAAATATGTAAAAATATTGTAAAAATATAAAAAGTGGCCTAACTCTCCCAAGCCTCCCCTACTTGCATAAATTGCATTTGCCTTTTTGAATGTGTATCTTTCAACATAATAGGCTAGCTACACCTAGAATTTAATATAGGCATAGGCCTACCAATTTTGTGAATAATTTTTGGAATTTTGGTTTGTTTCCGTTTCACAGGCCTACACTGGTCAAATCGAAAATTAAAATCAATCGTCATTGTGAAAAATTGCTGAATTTTGTATGAGTAGCATATAACAGGGTTCCCACAGAGAACCGGAATTGAAATTCCATGACTTTTCCATGACTTTCCATGACCATTTTTCAGAATTCCATGACTTCGAAACTAACCAAATATACAAATGTACAGCCTCAACTACCCCTGCGACCCGTTCTATAACGACCTATTATTAAAGCATACCTGTACCCAGCGGGTGTCAAGATGGTCGGACATGTCGATCTACTTTGTGGATATTTATCTCCTTCAGATTTTTAACATAGCCTATAGTATCTGCATCGGTAGGCCTATATGAAATTACTCCATGCATTTTATTTATTTCCACTGTGGTGTATATGGCACGTCGATCAATATTAGATTAATTATTTTAGAAAATATGGTAAACATGTAAACCCTTGACACAGAGGAAAATATGATCAACGATGACATACAATAAAACCATGGGATGCTGCGGACAGCGGTCATAGGCATAGTTACCATGCAGGGAATAAAACACTTACAAATTAATATGTAAATTCCCATGCGGATTTAAAAAAAAGATTTAGATGCTGTGGGTTTGTGCATAGTCTGGCCCATTTTTATACAATACTAAAGCTGAGGACTATATTCATATGTAGGCTTCAGTCCAGCATTGGGCCGGCAACGGCTCAACATCTGTGTTTCTGGGCGAGCGAGGTGCGGGCTCATTGTGTCACACAGGGTGGTCCATATAAGAGAAAATGTATGTGTTTTGGTATATCAGCTACCGCCAAGCTATTTTGTATTTACATTTTTGTGTATAATAAATGAAACTTTGCAGAACATTTCTTTTCCTTCGAACCGAAATTAGTGTAATTTATGATGATGTTTAACTCTGAAGAAAAGAAACATTCAGAAAAGAATGACATCTCAATCTGACAATAGTAGCAACAATAAGCAAAAATATGTGATTAATAGGCTTGGCCTGCCTGATGATTTCTTGTCACCTGCTTCACGTGATCTTGTTATGTGACGTGGGTGTATAATAGAGGATCGGGAAAACAATACAGATGATTTCGAGATGAATTTGGTGTTGCTCAAAACCTAAATTTGTACTAGAATTAATTACGGATATACTCAGGGCAGCAGATCCAGATTAGAAAGAGTAATAACTATTGATGAGGTAGGTGTATTTTTTAGGATGAAAAAATGTTGATTGAATGTCTGGGAGGCCATGAAAGGTGTTTACATGCCTTTTGCCGTAAAAGAGAGACTTCGATACCCTTGCTTAATAAATTTGAGCAACAAGTTATGGTATGTGGTCGAATCCCTTTGGTTATACCCGCCGCCAAGTTAAAGGGACTGGCCCAGGCTAAAATCATCAAAAAATCGGTGATTTTATTTCGGGTTCTTAATATGACCATATGATGTAAACATGTACATAGACTAGAACTGCAATTTTTTATAATTTTTGTGCTGCGCATTCACCAGTTAGGCTAGATATAGGGACGAAATTCCTGATTTCTAATTATTGACAACCATGTCAAAAATAGGAAATGCGTGAATTTCGTCTCTATATCTAGTCTAGCTGATGAATGCGCAGCACAAAAATTATAAAAAATGGCAGTTCTAGTCTATGTACATGTTCACATCATATGGTCATAATAAGAACCCGAAATAAAATCACCGATTTTTTGATGATTTTAGCCTGGGCCAGTCCCTTTAACTAACCCCCTGTATCGCATGTTTTTCGCTGACTTCACAGTCAATTCTCAACCAATTTTGATGAAATTTTGCAAGGGTTATTTACAAGTTACGCGGCGACTTCATTAAAAAATATAATAAAGTTTAAAAGTTAGGCTATTTGACATGTAGTAAATTTGTAATTTCAACGTCCCTCCATAAACCCATTAAACTGGTTAATTTAAAGTTAAGTTTTTCAGCCCTAAATTGCATTACATGCCGAATGGTCTAGCTTTTTAGCTTTACAATATTTTCCAATGAAAACTTCACGGTAGTCGCCGCAAAATTTCATGAAAATCGGTTGAGAATTGACTGAGAAATCGGTGAAAAACATGCGATACAAGTTAATCTGACGGCAGGTAAAAGGTGGATTGTCAGTTCCAATGTGTGTCAAAAGTGTAACCAATCAACATATTTTTCTCAAAAAAATGCGAGAGATTTGTGAAAATTCAAAATTCCATGACTTTTCCATGACTTTTTGCCAAATTTTTATTTTCCATGACTTTTCCAGGCCTGGATTTTATTTTTTCATTTTCCATGGTTTTCCATGATTTTCCATGACCGTGGGAACCCTGTATAAACAGAAACATTTATGAAAACCCGACAGTTTTTTTTTTGAGAACGAGGCTCGGTTTCACCGGTGGCACGATTGGCTTCATGCCATCAAAATGTGAATTTTCAATGGTATTTTGTGTGCTACACGGATCCATGGATTATTATGCTGATTATTGGACAGTATAGAACATGTCGGTGAAATGTTGAAAAAATTCCGCTGAGGATATTATGTGAATAATGACTTTGATTCTGAAGCAGGTTGGGTTTTGTCGGCCATGATTATTTTTCATACACTTCATTCACATATATAGAAGGTCTGTACAACTCCCCAATATAGTCTGCTCAACAAGGTAATTGACACTTGTCCTGAATGACAGCTTGAGCTTGCTTAACCATGGGCTTAGGTCGCAAAGGCAGCAGCAAACAGAAGAGTAAACGCGCCAAATATGACATGGAAGTTGGCGACAATTCGAACAAAAGCGAGCTTGACGACTCTGTGGCCAAAGCTATTGAATCACTCCTAGACGATGTAACGGCTAATCAAGTTATGTTGAAGCAAGTAAATTACACTTTACTTCAATAAGACAAGAAAATGCAGAACTAAAAGAAATGGTGAAGCAGCGTGATACAATTATTGAGAGCCTAACTGAACGAGTTACCACAGTAGAGCAGCGTCTTCGTGCACAAGACAGCCTGATAAACGACCTCGAACAATATTCTAGGAAAACATCAATCAGAATTACTGGACTTGTAGTTAAAAACCAAGATTATCTAGCTGAAGTTATAAATGTGTTCAAGTCAAATCTTAAATTGTCAGTCACCCCAGCTGATTTGGTTGCTGTGCACCCGCTACCACGTAGACAATGTGTTTCTGACAGCAGTGATCACCCGCCTCCTGTGCTGGTGAAGTTTTTACGTCCCCATCTTCAAGCTGATGTGATTAGAGCCCGGCGAAAGCTAGCAGGCACTAAAATTGTGATTCGGGAAGATCTCACCAAGCTAAACCAACAACTTCTCATGAGCGTCAAAGGGCGCCAGGACGTTGAAAATGTATGGTCAGTAAAGGGAACAATTTTCTGCAAGTTAAAGAGTGGGCGAAAGCTTCGTGTTTCTCTGACAGATGATCTAGAAGCTTTACTTGGTCCTCCGACCAACCAACAGAAAGGAGCAGGTCGCTTAAATCATGTCAATGCGACCACGTCAACCCAACAAGACGGTGCAGTATCTGGTAACACAGGACATGGTGGAGCGAAACCACGCAGGATGATTAACGTTAGTCAGCCCAACACATCATCAACGAGCTATGACTTACGTAGGCGACGTCTTGTGACAAGCACCCCAGTTCCTTAATCACTGGCAAATCGACTTACCAGGTTGGCTGGAATGGATCCTGGAAGCCCTTTGACACAACAGTCTATGCCAATTCTAGAACCAGACGTTCTAGGAGCAGCAGGCCCATCCACACCTCAAACTGTCACTAACAATCTCCTGGATCTGAACGAGAGTATGGTGTAACCATCTTCTTCATCTACAAACACTGACAAACACTTTGTAAGTTTCTACTACTACTATGAGAAACTTTGATGCGTAACATTGTAATAACTACATAATAAGTATTGAAGTTATTAGTAAAAAATGACCACATTATAATTAATAAATTTTTTAAGCACCAGTCACGACATTGTCGTTTCTTTGACATAAAAAATTGGGATTATTTCATTATCCTGGTATTTTTCTTATATTTAACTGTCATCATCTTTAACTCTCCCCTTCACTATAATCTGATAACGAATTGAATATCCAATTAAAAGGGTGTATTTGATGTGATATTCCATCATCAATAATTAACACTATTTACCATATCACCAAAGCATAATGCATGTAGCCAATTTTCTGTTCAAATTTATTATTGTAAAATATAAAACCAACGAACACTGTGATAAATTATATGAAAAATCTAATTTTGGATTTGAAAAAACACGCCACATATTTTCCCGTTTATTATGTTTTCTTTTATACATCAGTTTGAAATTATTATCAATATTTGTATTTTTAAGAGTTTGTAAAATAGAAAAAAATATATATTAAAATTAATTTGCTCAAGAAACAATTGTATCATTTTGTGCCCAGAAAAAAATACTTTTGGTGGCTATGTGTTTTGTTTTAAAAATAGTTCTTATCATATACTCATATTTACCGAAGAACAATACAGATGTTTATATACCAATGTTAATTAATATTAATTAACTATTTTATTAAAAACTCTTCCACGTCAAATACTGGAAATGTAAACAGCACATATCGTCATATTATCATATTTCAATCATACTGTGTTTATATACCAGCATTTACTTAAGATTGTTCAACTAATTCACACTTTTGTATCGCGCCAAGGCTTAAACTCATTGTCACATTTTGTTGATTTATTGTGCACTTTATCAACCTGTTGATATTTGAATAGTTATACATCATGCTTGTATATTCAATACCTCATACTCAGAACTGTATGACTCCTATTTCTCGTCTGTTTCATACTTGCCGACATAATCTTCATATTATCTCATACTTTGCTCTATACCAATTTCTTCTAATACCCTTTCATGTACAGCTTTAGTTTTTATAACCATTTATTACGTTAAACTCATATTTCCAATCATACCTTATGTTTTTCGTCATGTTGATTGTGCGATTCAAGTGGGATATTGGACTTGGTAATGCAACAAAAACAACCAACACTTTGGTATCTATGCATGATGTCTCGTTTTTCAGTTCTGACTTTTATTTGTGTAAAATGCAAAACAAATAAATACACCTCTCTTATTATCTCACATAATTAAAGTATAGTCGCGAAATTATTTGTTTCTGAAGTTATATTTGAACCAGCAATATTGCCCTTTGTTTTCAGTATCAGCGCATATTGATACGAATACCAAGTAATTATGACAAGCTCGCCCGGTGCTGATTTACCGTTGGGCCAGCATCGCAGACATTGGCCCGACATTGTTTCAGCATTGTCACGTTTCTGCTGGGCATTACTTAGCCTAACATTTTAAAGCACATGTCATTTTTTCTTCGCACAGGTGCTTGACGTCATTGACACACTTCGTTAATCTCTAGCAGATTTAAAGTGATTCACTGACAATAATTTGCGCATTAAATCTACCTGCAAAAATGAAAATTATGTTGTATTTTGCTTGTATTGTAATGCTATTTATAATTGTACGTCTTCTGTTTTTTTTTCTTGGCATTTTGATGATGACAGTTTATGTGATCAAACAATTCTTATTTTATTGTTTTTCTTAACGTATAACCATATATGTGAAGTTCAGTTTAACGTGTTTTATTTTTACCATATTGTATATTATGCGTAACCATGTAACGTAGACTAGTTTTTCATCATTGTTTACTGACATTCATGTATGTTCACTGTACAGTATAGTAGTCCTATATGGATCCTGTTACATAACCACACCTTTCTATCACTATGTGGTTATATTCCATTGTTATATTGCTGTTGCTTTTTTCTATTTGTTCATTTTCCAATGTTTTCTTTTCAACAAACTGCGCATTTTGTCACATACAACGTTATGCCCCGATGATAAATATACCGTTACCTGCCTTGTTTACCAGTGGACCATCTCTGCCAAATAACAAATGTTTGACATAACGCAGTACAAAGTGGCAATAGGTTGTTTTCTTTTCAGACAAAGTATTAGGAAACTCCGTTCTGATTTTATATTTTGGTCATCTGTTGCCCCTGGTTATATTTATTTGTGGTTTCACGCGAAATGGTTGTTGGCGCGTGCAGGTGACATTGAGTCAAATCCCGGCCCGCCCTATAATAACAATAACATAACCCTTGCATCCCTAAATGTACGTAGTTTAACGTCACCCACTGGCAATTCTGTGTCAAAACTCGACCTGATTAATCTTCACTGTTCGTCTAACAGCATTGACATAATTGGCCTTTGTGAGACATGGTTGGACGACTCCATTCACAATAACGACATTCTCATTCCTGGATATTTACCACCACTGAGGCGTGACCGGAACAGACACGGAGGGGGTGTTGCTGTTTATATTGGTGACACCTTAAATGCTAAAAGATGTCCCCTACTAGAACCAGACTCAGGTGAATTTATTTGCATCAATTTGTACGATAATTTTTCGCATTACATGATATGTTTCTTTTATAGACCTCCTAACACACCTGTCGCTGATTTTACTGATGGGATTTCTTTTATTTTATCTCGAGCTGAAGCTGCGGCATTTTCAAACTTTTTCTTTCTTGGTGACTCTAATAGCAAAAACAAAGCATGGTGTTCATCTGATATTACTTGTGCTGCTGGAAAAAATTTAAAACTTTTTTTCGCGGATAGTAATTTTATACAAATAATTGACTCGCCCACTCGCTTTAGTGCCTTTTCACATTCATGTATCGATCACATTTTTACTAATATGTCCTCACATATTATAACCGATAGCGGTGTTTTGCCCCGCGACGTCTGCTTCGACCACTCTCCTGTTTTTGTTAATATCCGACTTAATTCAAACATTAAAAATAAATCCTACAAGAGAAAAGTTTGGAATTTCAAGAATGCAGATTTTGACAAATTTCGCACGACTCTTCGAAATATATCTTGGAATGAAATTTTATCAAAAAACGACGTAAACGAGACAACTTCTATTTTTATGGAAAATATAATCAAGGCAGCAGTGGCATGTATCCCTCGATACGATATTACTGTTAGGCCTAAAGATAAGCCCTGGTTTTCAGGTGACCTAAGGCGATTAATTAGGCGCAGAAATAGAATGTTTCACCGGTGGCGCCGAGAACCTGATAATTTAAGGTTGCGTCATTTTTATGTCGAACTTCGAAATTTCACTGTTGCAAAAATAAGGTCATCCAAAATTGAGTACGAACTTGGCTTATTTCAAAAACTAAACGAAATTAACTTAAGTAACAGTAAGTCTTGGTGGCATACATGTAAAACATTAATGAACAAGAAACCTGTAATAAACTCTCCCCTATCTATTAACGGGGAATTAATTAGTGATAATCTAAAAAAAGCTGACTTATTTAACGATTACTTCATAAAACAATCAAGCATTGACGAATCTAATGTAGGCCTACGCATCCCTTATCTTCCTCGTTTTTGTAATACTAACTTACCGACTAAAACTGTTGAATCGTCGGAAGTCTTTAAAATTTTAAATACTCTAAATATAAATAAAGCAACTGAACCAGACCAAATTGGTAACAGAATCTTAAAAGAATCGAGTCGTGTTTTGGCAGAGCCTTTATCTAAACTGTTTAACATTTGTATTCGCTCGGGCATTTTTCCAAGCTCTTGGAAACGGGCACATGTCATTCCTTTACATAAAAGTGGTGATTTAACCCTTTGTAATAATTATAGGCCCATTAGCCTTTTGTCATCTGTTTAAAAAGTATTCGAAACAGTCATTTTCAAACATATTTAACAGTTTTTGAAAGTACACAATTTGCTCTCAGAAAAACAATCAGGTTTTATTCCAAGGGATTCTACGGTAAACCAATTAACAAAAATATGTCACGAAATTTTTTCTGAATTTGATAAAGGCAATGAAATATGTGCGGTTTTTCTAGATTTCTCCAAAGCTTTTGATAAGGTTTGGCACAAAGGTCTATTATATAAATTAGATAGGTATGGTGTGAATGGATCTTTTCTTAAATTAATGGCAAGTTATCTTGGCGGTAGGGAACAACGTGTTATAATGCAAAACGCCGAATCAACGTGGAGGCCGATTACAGCTGGTGTTCCACAACGATCCGTCCTTGGACCACTTCTGTTTCTATTATACATTAATGACTTGTGTGATGACATAGAATCGGTGATTTATCTTTTTGCTGATGACTGCTCACTTTTTCAAAAAATAGACAAAAACTATCACAAGTACGTTAACACACTAAATAGAGATTTGAAAAAAATATCAAAGTGGTGCAAAGACTGGCTTTTTATCCTTAATCCACAAAAATGTGTATGCATGCTATTTTCAAGAAAACAAATACCAACTTTATTGCCCCCTATTACCCTAAATGGCACCAATATAAAGTCGGTTTATTCTCACAAACACCTTGGTTTAATATTAACTAAAAAGATGACATGGTCTGAACACATACTATCTTTCACTAATAAAGCAAAAAAGCGAATACACCTCTTAAGCGCCTTCAAATATTCTATGAGCAGATATGCACTTTTTCGATGCTATCTTTCTTTTGTACGCCCTTTATTAGAATAAGCAGACATAATTTTTGATAATTGTTTTAAACAAGAAAAGTTGATAATTGAAAATTTACAATATGCAGCATTACGTCTCGTGACAGGCGCAAAGAAAGGGACCTCACGCGAATTGTTATTAGAAGATTGTGGTTTATGCACAATGCAAAATAGAAGAACATTTCATAAATTATTAAAATTATTTTCAATCATTAATCACCAAGGCCCCTCCTATCTAGAGAACTGCTTGCCCAACTTGAGCGGCGGTGAACATAGAGTTACTAGATCTAAAACGTCTAAACATTTTAGACTTTTTTATTGTACATCTGAACAGTTTCGCCTCTCGTTTTTACCATCTTCTGTGAGTCTGTGGAATAAATTACCTGCCAGCATTCGTTCATGCACTGTTTTATCCAGTTTCAAAACGAAATTACTCAAATTTATCTGCGTTAAAACAAAAGTGCCTATACAATTCTACATTGGCGACAGAACAGATCAAATCAATCTATGTCAAATTAGGCTAAATTTTTCGTCCTTAAATGATCATTTATATACCAAATCATGTATCGAAAGCCCTTCATGTAGTTGCAGTGCTGTTCCTGAAACACCACAACACTATTTCTTTGACTGCTTAAACTATCAAGACCAACGCCAAGAATTATTTTGTTCCATTACCGATTTTCTTTCTCAAGATTACCCACTTCCACTTAAATTATTGCTACGTGGTAGTCCAGACCTAACAGGTAATAACAATGTTTTTCTCACCACTGAAGTCTTAAAATTCATTCACAACACAGCTAGATTTATGTAACAACTTATTGCTACTCTGTCTCGCTCCACTGGTGAACAAAGGCAACTCAATTATCATATAATCATTATGTATTACAATGGGCATGTGTTTTGTGATTATTTATTGTTTTCTTTCTATCTTTCTATTGTATTCTATTCTATTCGAGGAAACCACTCAATTAGCTTTTTGTAGCTATTATGTAATTCTCTGAAAATAAATATGTTTATACTAACCCGACAGTCATTGTTGCTAAAACACCTGGCTAATATATTGAACTTAATATGTTTATTTTTCCAAGCTCCACTGCTCAGAAGCAAGACAAATATTTCTCAGGAACCGTTCAGCCAAGTACAAAAATGCTTTGTCATGAGCTGTTTTGAAATACACCTACATTGATATTCCGTCCATTCATACTATTAAACTATGTGATAACTTTATCGCCCTCCTCAAGATAATTCAAGTTGACAATACATTTTTTTTACAGTTGTGTTATTCCATCTAACCTCTGTCAACTGCAAGATAAAGGGATTTACATTTTTCTCAAATAAATAAATATGTGTATGACGTCCAATTGATTGTATTGCATGACGGATAAATATTACCTTCTTGAGCTAGAACCAACAGTGACGTAATCTTCATTTCACATAATTGTGTATGACCTCAGCCGACCCTTTAATAACGCTTGGTCATAATATTAGTTATTTTATGTCACACGTACAACAGCATTTCTTGCCTCACATTTAGAGTGGTTATCACGTCATACATCAAAACATCTTTTTTAAAACTCGTATGTGTTATTTTTATAAATCACCCCAGATGACCTGAAATGGACAAGAAGCTGTAATTACAATATTTGTATTGTCACGTATTAGCATTTTGGTGCATCATAGGCCTTAATATTTTGAGTGGTCACAAGGCATACAATAAAACATGATATGACAATTTCTTTATAAAAACGTTAAGTAATCTCCATGGCCCAAAAATGACCTTGACCCCCCCCCCCCGCACCCATCAAAAAAACAAAATAAAATGCTTACAATCTTTCACTGAAATAGAACATCTTACAGGACACTTTTGCAAAAAATTATCATTCTAATATCCAGAAAACACACAGCCATAAAAAATAACACCAGGGAAACTTGGGAACCTGTTGTGAGCATTTTCCTAACTAGGCCCACATGTAGGCCTACATTGGAGATCATTGCTGAAAAGAGCACATTTAAAATTTCAACCAATCTCTTATCCATGACTCTCCTTATAATCGCTAGGTGTCGCTTTCAGTCCAATAAGCAGGCATACATTAACATAATTTCTGGAAAACAATATCATTGATAATCAATCAGAGTAATTTAATCAGAGGTTGTGAAACGCTGTAATTGTGGAGCTAACTTTGTTTGTGTGTCTATGCCCAATGTTTTCGAGCCCCTGGAAATAAATTTAGCTGATTTGACCTTTGGTGATACGTGTGTGAATGGCCAAGCGTTATTTACACATATTGGAAATATTGTTAGTCTGTCTCAAGTATAACTGCTTATATTTTATTAGTCATTATCTATTATTGCAACAAATGTAATCAAATGTGTTTTTTTTATAATGCACAACAAGTTATTGTCACGATGTTGCATCGCGTCAAACAGGATTAGGCCTATTACCGATAACAAAATATGTTGTGTCATATGTTTTACTTTGGTTCCATGTTATTTGTATTATTTGAATGTGTAAAGGATTTTTTTCAGATTTGTTCATCCAGTCTTAACTCAAATTCATCTAATTTGCCAAAAACTACGTAAAACACCTTATTATTCTTGTGTTTTTAATTTATTTTTTATTAATCAGATGGTGATAATTATCGAGACTTGGATTGCTGCAAATTCCGTTAATTTTACTTTTTTTTCAATTCATCATACCTATACCTAGATGTAGACATCAAAATGAATTTTCTCGGTGCATTTTTAAAGTTATGATCCGACAGATTTTTCATGCTAGCGTGGCGGCCAACTTGAATTTTATTATTTAGAATTCCTCGTGCCTAAAAATCTAGGTGTAGACATCGAAATGAAGCTTCCAGGTGAACTTACAGTTATGAGAATATATATCGATTACTCATGTTAGCATGGCACGTACCCATCTTATAAATTCATCGTTTATAAACTTGGCTGTGACTGAGAGCGATCGTCTACCAAAGATCAGAAAAGTGCACACAACATTTCAATGAGGTAGCAGAAGAATGAGCTGAGCATTTTTATGCAGGTGAAATGTTGCCGATTCCAATAAATCTAGGTATCATTGTAGACCATCCCTAAAACACAGGAAGGGAGATTCTTCAAGAAAGTTGGTCTTCTATGGCAGGTTCGTTTCAATAATAATGGCGTTTTCTTATATATAGCGCAGATACAATGCTCTGTTTCACACACATTACCCATGGAACTGTTAATTTACGTACCAATTCAAGATCCATTTTCGGAGCATACAGCACTGCGGTGAAGCACGTGAGAGTGAAGTGCATTGCCTAAGGACGTAACATCGAAACGACGAGGTCCCAGTATTGAGAGGGGAGAAACACGATATTTCTCTGAAAATCTTTCACCGAGTGGGTATCAAACTCGCACCGCAGACAGTGGCCATTGCAAGGCGCATACGTTCTACCCATTGTGTGACATTGTAAAAGAGATTTTGGGGAATCAGTTGGTAGTCTCCCATAAGAGTTCGGTCTCCCATCAGGGTGGTCACGCATAGCAGGCCGGTCTCCTACGATGGTCGACCGGTGTATAGCAGGTATGTCTGTGGCGACCTCAATTGCAGATTTATCGCGACCGGGTTCGAGCCGGACGGAATCACTGATTGACAATTGAGGTCGCCACATGTCTCCCATAAGGTTGGTCTCACATGGCAGGCAATTAATAGTCTACCTCCATTTCGTAAATCTGAATAATTTTGATTTACTTTAAGCTGTGGATCGCGTAAGCGAGACACAACTTCAAGTGAATGAAAACTCAAATAAATAATTTGACGGTTAAGGGTTTAATCGCGACCAAATCTTCGATATCAACGTCAGAAATTGTGCACGCTTTTTGTACAGGCGAAATCTGAGGCTAAAACCTACAGTGGTGTTGGAACCACCCCATATATATAATATCAAATGTCGTTGGTAATACAGTCAATTGTACAGCAGTATGTAGTTGATAATTCATCGGAATATGAAGGAATACACCCTTTTCAAACACAACACGCCACACAGTCAGCAACGCTGAACTGTTTTAATCAAACAACTGTTACACACTTTTCAATGACAACACGCCAAACAGTGAGTAACGCTGAACTGTTTTAATCAGCCAACTGTTCACGCGCAAACTCGTGCAAGCAGTCTATAGCGTGGCTAAAATCAATCAATAAAGCAAACAGTTTTTTATGTGTTTATTGAATTCACACAGGAAACTAAGACAAACAATAGAAATAACGCTCACACAGGAGTTTTATTTTTGATTGAGATGGTGACTAGAGTTCAGAAGCCATGTGCACGTACCCACTAGAAATTCAAAATTGAGATTATCTTCACTTTGTCCCATTTCCATCAGACAAGTTAAGAGCATCTCAACCCTTATCCTGCTCATCTAAGAAAAAATCAGCAACTTGAAGTTGTGTCTCGCTACCGCGATCCACAACTGCAAGTGGCTGAAAATTACTGATATTTGTTTAATTTGACACCAAACATTTGCAAATAATAATGTTTAGGTATCATTTCATTCCCAATATCAGTGATTTAATCGGCTGATAAAACAGAATAAAAACGACAATAGTCGTGATCAGCAGGCACATGGGTAATTTTTCTAATGGAAATGGGCCTAGGATGAGACCCAGGTACATACAAGGCATAATTCCAGCAAGTACGAGACGTTCATCCAAGGTCGGTATCATGTTGGATCAGGGTCATAACCGTGGACCAACATTATACCAACATCGCCATAAATATGGAATCATACTTTAACATTTTCATTCATTTGAAATTGGCATCGCAGACGCAATGTCCAGCTTCTTGTGAAAGTTTAATAAATTACCCCTCCCCCAAAGTTTATAAGCTACATTTGTTCATCTTCCCTACAACAAGGCTAGACTTTTCGAGGTCTGTCTGCGACCTCGAAAAGCCTAACCTTGCTGTAGGGAAGATTCATATGTTAGGTTCATATTAGATCTTCATACAACAGTTTAATTCCAATCTTCATCGACTACTACAAACCGCGAATTGATGTCGTAATTCTCGATCTGCAGTGGGTGAAGATGACTTGTAGTCAGTGTCGAATTGAAGAAATTTGTCATAATATGAAACAGTATCATGCAAATCTTCGTTATAAATCCTTATACTTTGGAAATTAAATATTATTTATCAGGGATGCAGAATGATATGATTTGGAGCAGCATGAGGGTTCAAAGGGTTTAAATCGGCCCGCATCTGTACATTTGATACATTTAGTCCATTAGTTGCTGTGATCAAGCAGATTAAATGCGATTAAAAAATATTCCCCCACTTAAAGAGTTATTGATTTAAATTTAATTTTAACTCACTTGAAGCTATGCCTCGCTAACGCGATCCACAACTTCAAGCGAGTGGAAATTATTCATCTTTGGCAAGAGGAAAATCAATCTTTTATAAAACTGTTTTTGTTTATGAAAACATGCATGCATGACCTTTAAAAGGCATTATTTAAAATTGTTAACAACGAAGACAATATGATTTATAAAATTATTGGTATCCAGTATCATGGTATCCAGTCGAATTTTTTGTCCCCCATCATTTCCACGAACTGTTTGTTGTATGGCCTGTAGAATTCTGTCAGAAGTTGTTTGGTTTCGTTGAACATGCCGTCTCTCGGCTTGGCGTTGGCGACCGCGGCCTTCTCTATATTTTTTATGACTTCCACTGGGAAAGGTCCTGCAAAAATAAAAAAAAACATGAAAAAACTTTAGTAGTAATTATCAGCCGTAATTATTAAAATGTACAGTCTGATACGGCTTTTTTTTGACACTTATTTATCACAATAAAATACATTGTTGAACCAACTCACAGGGAAACAATGGTGGTTATTAGCTAAGCTCTAACTTATTGTTTCACATTTTAATTTTCACCCACTTGAAGTTGTGTCTCGCTGACGCAACACACAACTTCGAGTGAGTGAAAATGATTCTAGATTTGTAAAATCTGAAACCACATATTTCTCAAATTTCCTGGTCAAAAACACTTTCCATCTTTAAAAACGTGGAAACGTCACATTTAACTCGCTTATAAAACGAATTAGAAACGATTATGGACATAAGTAGGACTGTATTTTATGACCAATGTAATGCATAGTTAAATATTGTAGATTAAGTTGTTACATTTTATCAATAAATGTATGCAATTCAATATCTTAGCATGCACGTTTTCCCATTTGCTCATTACATACCTTTATGGCGAAAGTTGCAATTTCCCACGTAAACATGGTAAATATGAAATGTTTAATAACCAATTTCGATGATGTATAGGCCTACTTTAGCGTCTTAGTCAAGACATAAATTACACTGGCACCCACAACTCACCTATGCCTAAGAATCGAGCTAAGTCGTTCAGGACAGTCATTCTGTTCTCCTGATATTCTTCTAATGTGTAGATTCTGAACTGTTCTTTTGGGAATATTCTGAACCAGTCTGAGAGGAAAACACCGTACAGACCAGCTTGAAGTCGTACCTGAAAAATAAAAAAGATGGCCTGAAACGGTTATTCAAGTCATTATGGTGGTAAGATTAGCAAAATCATATAGGTATTACCTGATTACTAGCTGGACGTATAGGCCTACTAGCTCGACTACCACGACGCTACAAATGAGAGATATTATTTTAATTAATTTTAAGCGTAATCATGGTAATACGGTTTTACAACCGATCGTTTCTGCCTTTTACGGGTACAAATCAACAGCATAAAAAAAGACAGAAAAAACTGAACATGCCCAGATTTAATTTCAACCCTTTACACGCTAAGTTATCTAATATGAATTTTTATTTTTTAATGCAACGCTTTAACCCTTCTTTGTCCAAGTTCGCAATTATGCGAATCATCAGTAGCCGCTCAAATTCGCAATAATGCGATTTTCATACATTAAAAATCGGCTTATTCGCATACAATTATGCCACATTGAAGCCCCAGGGGTTATAGCTATGTGCCAAGTTGTATTATGCTGCGTATTGGAAATTATTAAACTCAAATAAAAATAAAGCTAAAAAAATCCCAGCATCTATCGATGATTTGTACGAACATTTTAAATCTCTGAACGAGCATAGCACGACCATTCACGATAATATACCTAATGATAATTCTATCCATTTTCGACCTGAGCTTGATTATGATTTTACCGACGAAGAAATACGACATATAGCAAAAAATCTCAAGAAAAACAAAGCCACTGGTGATGATAATATACTAAACGAATATATATATTCCACAATTGATTTATTTTTACCTGTTTATAAAAAGTTATTTAACTATATATTGCACACAGGGAATGTACCACAAGATTGGGTTATTGGTAACATTGTACCTATATATAAAAATAAAGGAGACCCCACTCTACCAGGTAACTACAGAGGTATCAGCATTTTAAGTTGTTTTGGCAAAAAAAAGTATTATCAATTACAGGCTTACCAATTTTATAAACAATAATAATATTTTAAGTGAAAATCAAGCCGGTTTTAGACCCGGATATTCCACTGTTGACCATATTTTTACTATTAAAAATGTTATTGATGTTTTTTTATCGAAAAAGAAAAAATATTTTGTGCTTTCATAGATTTTAAGAAAGCATTTGACACTGTGTGGCGTTCTGGGTTGTGGTCAAAATTGTTAACATGTGGTGTAACTGGGAACCTATTTAATGTTATTAAAAGTATTTATAATAATATTAAATCGCGTATTGTGGCCAATGGTGCCAAATCGAATTATTTTTCATGTTATACTGGTGTTAGACAAGGTGAAAACCTGTCTCCATTGCTATTTTCTTTTTTTATAAATAATATGGAATCTTTTTTCGTAAACACTGGCCTTAATGTATTGCATCTTGATGACAATGTATATGACAATTTAATCAAAGTGCTTTTAATGTTATATGCCGATGATACAGCTATATTTTCAAATGACGCCCAATGTCTTCAAAAAGGTTTAGATTGTTTACATTTGTATTGTAATATATGGAAGTTAAGTGTAAATGTAGAAAAAACTAAAATTGTTCTATTTGGGAAATCTAAATGGAAAGGTAAACAAATATTTAAATACGATGGTAATATTATTACTGTTGAAGATAGCTTCAAATACCTGGGTGTCATTTTAAATTATAACGGTTCATTTGTTAAACACAAGAAACATGTTATCGACCACTTGCACTTTTAAGAAGAACTAGACAGTTGGATTTACCCATTGATTTGCAGCTCGAGTTATTTGATTCTTTGATAATGCCTATTTTATTATATGGATGTGAAATTTGGGGTTTTGAAAATATAACAATGATTGAAAAAATACAACTAAAATATTTAAAATACATTCTTGGTCTAAAACAATCAACACCGACGTGTATGGTATTGGGGGAAACAGGTAGATATCCCTTATCAATTTCAATAAAATGTAGGATGATATCATATTGGTCAAAATTATTATGTCAAAAAGAAAGTAAGTTATCAAATATTATGTATAAGGTTATTTACCAATATAATTCGCATGGTGTGTATACATCCCCATGGTTATCAGAAATTAAAAATATATTAGACAATAATTATTATTTTTATTATTATTATTTAGTTTATTTATATAGCGCCTTTTTGATTTTGTAACCAGTCAAAGCGCTTGTGTTTTTAGTCTCTGGAAATAATAGTGTCTTTTGAATAGGTATGTCTTCAGTCTTTTCTTGAAGGTCATAACGGATGGAGCTTGGCGTAAATCCATCGGTGGGCTATTCCATAGCCGAGGCCCCTTGATTGCAAAATCAAAGTCTGACACCTCTTTGCGTCCAACACTAACAGTGCATAAAGGTCCAGCATAGCTGGAGCGTAAGGGTCTTTTAGGTTCATAGAGATTGAGCTCATCCGAGATGTAAATGGGAGCAGTTTTTTTCAATGCCTTGTACATGTACAAACAGAGCTTAAAGTCAATCCTTGAACTAACCGGTAACCAGTGCAAGTCACGTAGCACAGGGGTAATGTGATCTTGAGTTTTAGTCCGAGTGACCAAACGAGCAGCACGATTTTGGACACGTTGCAGCCGAATCAAGTCCATTTTTCTCAAACCTCCTAGCAGGGCATTTGAGTAGTCAAGTCTGCTGAGGACTGCAGATCTAACTGCATTGGAACATGCATCTCTGGTTAAATATTTTCGAATTTGTCCAATTTGGCGCAGATGATAATGTGATGATCTGCACAATTCCGACACATGGCGCTCCATAGTCATGTACTTGTCAAAATAGGCACCAAGGTTCCTCACAGAATCACTAGGTTCAAATATAATATTCTGAAAATTTAATGAAGATGTCGAGTATCTATTCTCATGATATTTGGACTGGAAGATGATAAACTCAGTCTTGTCATCGTTCAATTTTAGTTCGTGAATGAGCATCTATGCTCTAATTTCTTGGATGCATTTTTTTCAATTTTTCCAGTGCATGTTCGCGGTCTCCAGGGATAGATGGATCAAACGTGATATAAAGCTGGGTGTCATCTGCATATATGTGATATTTGACGCCATGTCTCTTACAAATAGCAGCAATGGGAATGGTATAAGTTGTGAACAACACAGGACCCAAAACAGAGCCCTGTGGTACTCCCCTTGACAACGTAGCTGGCTTTGATACTGTCATACCAATCCTAATCCTTTGATTTCTCTTATTCAGGTAGTTCCTGAACCAGCTCAGTGCCACACCTTTCACGCCAATATGCTGTTCCAGGGTATTTATCACTCCATCAGGATTGATGGTATCAAATGCAGCACTGAGATCTAGAAGAACCAGTGCCACACCCCGGCCTTTATCCAGCTGATCTGAGATGTCATGCTGTACTTTCATAAGTGCCGTCTCTGTGGAGTGTTTTGGTCGGTAGGCTGATTGAAGTGGTTCACCAAGGCCATGATCAGACATGTGCTTACTGAGTCGTCTTAGCACAACTTTCTCAATAAGTTTGCCAGTGAAAGCAAGATTCGATACTGGACGGTGATTTTTCAAAGAGTCTTGGTCAAGTGAAGGTTTTTTTATGAGGGGGGTCACATCTGCTGGCTTGAGCATCGCAGGAAAGACACCAGATTTCAGAGACCAGTTTATTATTTGACATAGTATAGGTAGATGTGCTGTGATAGTCTTTTTCAGCAAAGATGTTGGAAGTGGGTCAAGAGAGCATGATTTTGATGGTCCCTTTATTATTATATTTTTGAGTTCTGCTTCATCTATTGGATCAAAAGTGTCTATTGTTGGAGGAGAAAAAGACAATGTGTTTACATCATGGTTATAATTATTACTAATAAATTCCGACTTTACAGTGTCATGGATAGTCGTCATGATTTTGTCAATTTTGTCGATGAAAAATTTTGAGAAGACATCACAGATGGCTTGATCTGATGCGAGCTTTGGTAATTTATTTTCTTCTTTTCTTTGAAGAGAATGCAGAATTTTGACAGTTGTTTTAGTGTCAGCATCTGACAGACTCTCTGTGTAGTATTTTGCCTTAGCTGTCTTGATTTCATTGGCCACCAGTCTTGATTGGTTTTTGTACATGTCTTTATCAACCTCAAGGCCCCTTTTCTGCCATTGACGTTCAAGTGCTCGTCTTCTCTGGCGTATTTTTAGGATGTCGTCGTTGATCCATGGTTGACTAACTCTGGTACGTTTGTTCCTCTCCACCATGGGGGCATGCTTGTCCAGCACAGATTTTGTGTTCAGGTTGTATTGCCGCAGCAGTTCTTCCCCATCGACATGTGCATCACTTTTTAAAACAACATCAAATGCTGCTGCCATATCAGTTTGAAAGCTGTCAGTATCTAGCCCACAGTAGTTACGGTAGGATGTTTTCTGCGTGAGGGGGCGTGGCTGAGATCCATTAATCTTGAATGTTATAGTATGATGGTCTGATATGATGTTATTCTGTACTAGCACTTCACCAGCTATTATTTGGTCAACTGGTCGTATTAAGACCCAGTCCAAGATGTTCCCATGACGGTGAGTAGGTTGTTTGACAATTTGTTCAAACCCAGTATTATGCAGTACAAGCTTGACACGGCCATATTGCTCAGCAGTGGTGTTGTTTTGGTGGATGTTAAAGTCTCCGGCTACAATCACTTTCCCTGGAGCAGTTGCTAGTTCAGTCATGAGCGTCTCCAATTCATCGAGAAATTTACTGATATTTCCACGTTTATCACCATGGCCTGTTTGAGAACGGTATATGAGAAAAATTTGGAATGCATAATAATGGTCATAGTTTCATATGGTTATCGCAAATACTTCCAGAGAAATTTTCCATAGTCCACGCTGTAAAAAATTCGCTTCAGGATCAATATGTACAGGAATGGAATACAATTATTAATAATTCTTCTAAGTGTGTGTTATACAGAACTTTTAAACGGAATTTTGTATTTGAAAACTATCTCACCACACTGTCACCATATAATAGAAAATTATTTTGTAAATTTGGAACTATTACCCATAAACTGCCAATTGAAGTTGGAAGGTATAGTGGCCGCCCACGATTTACCCGAAATTGTGATAAATGTGACATGAAGGAGCTGGGTGATGAATTTCATTTTCTTTTGCAATGTCCAACCCTATCAGACCTCAGAAGAACGTACTTACCTATATATTGCCAAAATAGACCTAACATTCATAAATTTGAAAGTATTATGTCCAGTAATGCAATTCCCATTAATATAAAATTAGCTCGCTATATTCGTTTGGCATTTAAAAGATTTAATATGTATATTTGATTCATTTGTATATTTAAATAGTATACCTCGCAGCGCTACTATGTGACAGCATTGTGTCCAGACCTCGGTCTGCAGCCAGCGTGCGCAGTACTGAGATGAAGCGATACAATGCTGTCACAAGCATTTAAGTTGTAATGTGTAGTTTAAATATGGATTTCTTTATTATCATTATTATTATTGTATTTCTTTAGACGCTTGTATCCAGCTGCATAGCCGATCACAGCGCTTACAGAATAAAAAGTCATGTATGCTAAAAGTTTCAGTATCTTATTAAAAACAAGGCTAAAAACTTGGGACAATCAGAGTAATCTATATGCAGATTGGAATAGGTGTGTTTTCAATGTCTGTTTAAAAGATTGCAGTGTGGGAATTGTCCTGATGTTCAGTGGCAATTTGTTCCAAAGTTCTGGGGCACGTGTACCAAACGCCTGTTTACCAACAACTTTGGCACAGGAATGAGTGTTAAGTTCATGGCACACCTGTTTTTGACGAAGTCGATTGTCTCGTGTTCTGGTAGTCAGGATAGATAGTTTGGAGCTAGTCTATGGATACATTTGTATACTGTCACAATGATCTTATAATTTATTTTCTCTTGAATGGGCAGCCAGTGTAAGTCTTTGCGGATAGGTGTTATATGCATTGCAGCCTTCGAGCGTGTTACGAGCCTTGCTGCACGGTTCTGGAGCCGCTGAAGACGGTCCACATCTTTTGCAGCCAGACCACCTAAGAGTCCGTTACAGTAGTCAATATTAGATGTTACGAGTGCAACAACTAATTAGTGGCAAATACCAGCTGTGATGTACTTGCGAATTGATCCTATTCGTCGCAGGTGGTATGATGCAACTTTGATCTTGTGGTTGATGAAGTTAACCATTGTGAGCATCTGATCGAAATGAGCTCCAAGATTTCGAACTGAAACAGCAGGCTTAATGAGTACTGTACCAAGCTGAAAGTCGGGTAAGCCATACTTTCTGAGCTGATAGGGACTCATGAGTACAAGGAATTCTGTCTTACAGTCATTTAATTTCAGCTTGAGAGTAGTGAGAAGTTGTTTTAGTTCTCTAAAGCATGCTTGTAGTCGGTAGATAGCACATACTAGATCACCCGGTACATGTGGTCTGTAGAAAAGGTAGATCTGTATATCGTCAGCATACTTATGGTATTTGATGCCATGTTTCTTCAGAATCGCCTCTGTAGCCGCAGAATAGACCGTGAATAGAAAAGGTCCAAGTACAGACCCCTGTGGAGCACCGTACTTCAGTTTGTGATCGGGTGATTGACTGTTTCCTACTTTTACAGCGAAACATCTGTCACTTAGGTAGGAGCGGAACCACTTCAATGGGGTGCCCTTTACTCCTAGACGATTGTGTAGTGTGTCTATGAGAATGTTTGCATCGATGGTGTCAAATGCAGCGGACATATCTAGTAAAACTAATAGTGCGGCCTGGTTGGTATCCATTGCATTTGCAATATCGTGCTGAACACGCATCAACGCTGTTTCTGTACTGTGCAATGGTTTGTATGCTGATTACAGTTCTACAAAATTTCTTGACGTATATGGCATATTTAAAAACAATACCTATTGATGAATAATCTGTTTCACTTGAATTCATTAAATATGATTGACTTAATTAACTTATTTGAATGCTGTTACATTCGTTTAGTATTTATAATATTTATTATATATATTTGATTTATTTGTATATTTGAATAGTATACCTCGCAACGCTACTTGTGACAGCATTGTGTCCAGACCTCGGTCTGCAGCCAGCGTGCGCAGTACTGAGGTGAAGCGACACAATGCTGTCACAAGCATTTAAGTTGTAATGTGTAGTTTAAATATAGATTTCTTTACGTATATGGCATATTTAAAAACCATACCTACTGATGAATAATCTGTTTCACTTTAATTCATTAAATATGATTGACTTGACTAACCTGTTTGAACGCTGTTACATTCACTTAGCACTTAAACTATTTATTATATATATTTGATTTATTTGTACATTTGAATAGTATACCTTGCAACACTTATTGTGCCAGCATTGTGACCAGATCTCGGTCTGCAGCCAGCGTGCGCAGTACTGAGGTGAAGTGACACAATGCTGTCACAAGCATTTAGGTTGTAATGTGTAGTTTAAATATGGATTTCTTGACGTATATGGCATATTTAAAAACAATAATCTATTGATGATTGATCTGTTTCACATGAATTCATAAAATATGATTGACTTAATTAACCTATTTGAATGCTGTTACATTCGTTTAGTATTTATAATATTTATTATATATAATTGATTTATTTGTATATTTGAATAGTATACCTTGCAACGCTACTTGTGACAGCATTGTGTTCAGACCTCGGTCTGCAGCCAGCGTGCGCAGTACTGAGGTGGAGCGACACAATGCTGTCACAGGCATTTAAGTTGTAATGTGTTATATAGGTATGGAATTAAGATTGTTATACATAGTATATTTATAATATAATTACTTTAATTACATAGTATATTTATAATATATTTACTTTTATGTATATTTGATTATTTACTTTGTATATTTAAACAGTATCCCTTGCAGCACTTTTAATGTGTAAACTTAAACATTATATCTGATTGATTTGTTTGTCTTGTTTTCATTGAATGTTGTTACATTGCAATTTTGTTTGTGCCCCATGCCTTCAATAGGCCAGGGCTAATAAAAATTTTGTATCCTTGAAAAAAAATAATGGTTGCCTATGAGGGTCTATCTGAAACATTATATCACGATTAGAAAAAATGGGTTCGAGGAGTACATTTTTGCGGAAAATGTTGGCAACGAATAGTTTAAGATATTTTTATTTAAATTATTTTCAGTATAAACTTACAAAGTCTTTTTTATGTACGCGTGGATCGTACGAGCATTCCCGTAGACTGTGGTCGTCAGATTTCTCCAAACACGATTTCATGCGCTCCAGATATTGAAGAACTCTCTCGTGGAAATCTTTGGCCGTTCCTTTATCCTTCATTGCTTCATTGTAGTTGGAATACATTCTGTGGAAATATAATTTTTTGTTACAAACCCGACCACACTGTTGTATTTATCAAGTAAACATGATAATGTGAAATATAATAAAAAATGTATTCTAGCAAACAGAAAGATCATTTGCTAACTCTTTCAGCGCAGGGGACCGACCTTAGACGTGAGAATCTGACGTCCATGAATGTCAGATTCTGACGTCTAAAATCGATTACCGCTCTGAACTTATTAAATATTTTATAATGGCCGTAGACCCATAACACATAGGTATTCAAATAAAGCAGAATTAGCTACATGTAATTAAGACGATGCTGATTTCAAATTAAAAAAAAACCTTGGTCTCCATGGTTTCTGGAAAAATATTTGTTGTAAGTTTTGAAGACAGACATTGACAATGTATATCACACCGTCGGTGCCGAAAGGGTGTACGGTGGCAGTTAAGCCTTTAAGCACTAAAGGTGCTAATTATGCGTACGGTAAACACATAGCACCTGTTCTAAAGGGGCCACATCTTGGAATTCTATGGCTTTGACCTAATAGAAATAAAACAATCTAAAAAACCTCACAGATATCATAGATATTTCTTTGGAACCTGCAACCTGTGGCACGACAGAGTCAGACGGTAGCGCTCAACGCATGGGGCTGACCAAATCACACCGTCACTATTATTCACCCCCCCCCCCCACCGGTATGGCCTACATCTACTCAACCGTCCTAATATTTTTTCAGGAGATGCCGCGCCCTTGCTTTAGCGTTTCTACACCGTGCATAATCATGATGATGTAAATCAGTTTTTGTGTCCGCAAACATGAGACATTGACCTAATGTTGGTTTAATGTTGCGCCAACATCGTAGACGGTGGTCCAATATTAAAACAACAGTGAGTAAATATATCGGAGCGTTAAACTTATGTAATATTGTTAGGGCAAATTATTTCACCATACGTTTCACTCTTTACACAATATTGAATGCTTACGTTTGGATGGGGAAGAAACATTTTTTTTTAAACCTGCATACCGGGAGCGGGATTTGGTTTAGTTCCTGTCAAAATGTTTATCCAAACATTGGTATATATAACTTTTCGAAAAGGTAGAATCCCAGCAAGCACCGACCCATTGCTGCATCAATGTCGGGCCACTGTCTACGACGCTGGCCCAACATTGATGCTTTAATAGGTGACATTAACCCACTTCCGGATCAACGTTGTTCCAACGTCTACGACGCTGGCCCAACGTTGATCCCGCAATGGGTGAATGTCTTGTTTGCTGGAATTCTATACGATCTTATTGCCACTTCAAGGTTCACTGTGTCACAATTACCGTGATTACCTCTGGCGACCAAGCGTGATCAGCAAATTCAATTACTGTGTCAATTATTTTAATTTTATTCTGCAATGACAGGTGGGCAATTCCACGGGGTCGGACGTACATTTCGGACACTTTTTTTATGCCTGGTGCCTTAACTGGAAATGAGAATTATATTAAGTTGTTGCTATTTCATACACACCACCTCACTCTATCATGTGGGACATTTGAATATTTTGTGTCATTCACACATATCGGTTATGAGCAAAAATAAGGGTGGTGTCGGACGTACGCAGACAAATTGATATTTTCTAAAATAAATCTTCCGTACCATATCTGTCTGAATCCTTGGGTAACAGCAGTGTTCAGCACAGACAAGAAATAGGTGGGGACATTTGTCTCACTACCCTGGAAAAAAAGGAGACATTTGACCTCTAAGTGCGTAATTGACGCCAAGTGTTAAGCACAGACAATAAATAAGTGGGGACATTTGTCTCACTACCCTGGAAAAATAGGAGACATTCGACCTCTAAGCTCGAAATTGACGCGATATCGCGGCCTGTGCTGAACACTGTAACAGCATAAAAATGTGGCCTGATACTGATAGAGGATAGTGTTGTCTTATTATTACATATAAAATATTTTTCATTTTCATTTTAATTGTGCTAGAAATTATTGGATATCTTTGGTGTCGGACGTACACTCATTTGGTGTCGGACGTACATGTCTGAAAGTAAGGATTTTGTTCATCCTGCAACACCCAGAAGCAAAGTAAAAAATGTTGCTAATGCTTTGTAACAAGCATTTTGGGGGGTTCACATGCCAAGTTAAATAATTTATCAATAGTTATAAGTATAAGGTTAAAATAATAGCAGTAATTGGCCATGCCAAAACCATATAATAACTATGCTAGGTAAGAGTAAAGTATATAGTGCTAAGTTAACATCACTTTTAAGCCGGGAGTTAGTTTGTAAAGACATACAAATTGTTATTTACAAAATTCAACTGGCAAATGAGTTTTTTTTCAAATCAGCCTTGATGCTGCCCAGGCTAACTGGACATTGAGGGTTATTTACATTATTTTATGTCCGTTATCTGTTGACAGGTATGTCGGGTGACTTCTCCCCAGACATCATTAATTATCTATATTCAATAGTCGATGATGTACCATTAGTTTAGATGTTAGGCCTTTAATAAGGCTGATCGGTGTTTTCTTTGCTGGTAAATGTGGAGGGATGCATTCATTCATGATGTTCATGAACATTCATCAAGCTTTACAGTTCTTCTGAACGTTAGCAGTTGTGCCGAACTCCAGTGTATTTGGCGACTTTGGCTGGATCATATTGTCTATTCAATCGCTTAAATTATCAACAGAGCACCACACATTTATTCATCAAAATGAAGTTGAATGGTCATTCAGCACTCTTGACATAATTTTATCATGATATGTGTGCTGCATCTGGACTCGCAGATTCTTGTGAATATTCATCAAGAATTAAAAGACCTTCACCATGTAAACAGAGATTTAGTGTTGTACATGGTGTCGGACGTACACTAGTATTGTGCTTGGCCTGCAGTGAGTTGCATATTCAACAAGCAGCATTTGTACTTATGCATGCAGTTCTGATTGCATATTTGCATTAAGGGTACTATGTGTTTTCAACATATTAGATAAAATAAAGTAGATATCCAACTATCATATTTAAAAAAAGAATATAATTTACAATTTTGGTGTCGGACGTACAAGCTAATTCTCTTACACATAGTTTTCACTGTTTTGCCATTCACAATTGATGAATAATTTATCTTTCTGCGATTAATTCATCCATTACCTCATAATAAACTGACATGTTGCTGATTGAGCCATTTAGTGGGCAAGAGTATACTAAACAGCCTTGTGAATGACACACGGTGTAGGACGTACATTAAAAAAGTGTCGGACGTACACTTGTTTGCATGGTGATAATTAAACAGGCAACCATCACAGTGACTCCATGTTGCATAGCTGGGGTAATGGTACCATTTCTGTTTTGCATAAGGAATTTTAGAATACTGGATGTGGTTGGTCTACTTAAAAAAAACATTTTTTATTATATTTGGTGTCGGACGTACATAGTCGTTTTTATCAATTTAACACAGAATTGCCAAACCTGAAAACCCATGTTGAAGAAGAGTACAGCAATCAATTTATATATTGTTTTCAACAGACATTTTCTACTGATGAACAAACACTAAATATTTCCTATTGATGGCATTTCTTATGTCATAGTGCAAATAATACAAACAGGTGTCAAATTGTGAAATATGTTACCAATGCCAAATAGTGTTTAAATGTTCAATGTAGTTCTGTTTCCTGGCAAAACAATTATTGATTCTCAAAATTTGCCAAGTTGTGTATGAAATTAAGATATAAAAATGGGAATCAGGCCATTTTAAAATTTTACACCCAGGTTGACACTTTCATGGAATTGCCCAGATGTAGTATAGATCTCATTTGAATAATGCCTTAACCATGTTAACGTGGGGATTTAAACCCCTGTCTTTATATAGTGTATGAGCCAGAGGGGGTCCTCACTACCACTTGGGGGGTGGGGGCAAATTCCCACTATATTTTTCTGAAAGCAATATATCTTGGGATGTCATTTCTGCATGATAGCAATTTGGATTCGGTAGCCTTACGATTTTACAGTCATAATAGTGAACCCAATTTATATATAAAAATGCATTTTGACGCCATTTTGAACGTGTATTTCAATAAATATACAATGAGAGCTTAATTTATTTATATGTACGCAAGAAGATATTAACACCTGTTATGTCAATAACTTCAAATGTACTCATTGTAATAGTTTACGGTGGTGGTTACCTCACTTGACCACTCGCAGGATCATCAGAGGTCATCAAAGGTCACCAAATGTCATCACCAGGTACATTTTTAAACTAATTTTTTTTTTTTCAAAATTATGTCTGGTTGGACATATATTTTGTACAAGCCATGATCAATAACCATAGCACACTTAGCAGCGAAAAATGGCATGAAAGTGACTATGGAAAAATAACATTTTGACAGTGATACACATAGGATTAGCTTGCATTTTTCAGAGGTTTATAACATATGGACCGACAATTACCCCATGTATGTACTACATTGGAAATGTCACCATAAAAGGATTATGTTTCACATATGTTTTTACTTTTCAGTGTTGGTCGACTACCTTGACCCCGTGCAAGGTCATTAGAGGTCACCAAAGGTCGAAATCTGCTATATTTTAAACAAATTTCATTTTTTCCCGAAAATGTGCCTGGTTGGACATATACTATGTACCTGCCACAACCAATTACCACAACAACTCGCATAATTATGAAATAATTGCATGGAAGTGGCACAAATTTTACATAAAACTATGGAAAAATGCTATTTTGAAGGCGTTTTACTCGGTTAAAAATGAATATTATTATTCAGTAATTATACCTCACTAGCGCATTTCGAGGGACATATAGCCGACATAAAATCTGACATAGGCCTATGTGATGCATTGGGAGTGTTACCTTACGTTTTTTTTTTAATTAAGTGTGATGTTCTCGTCGTGGTCACTTTCCTGATCATGTGCAAGGTCATCAGAGGTCACCAAATGTCAAAATCAGAAACCATTTTTAAATCGTTTTCTTAATACATGCGATGATTAATATCTACGGCTTAAAATAATGGCTAAGCATAGAAATGATACAAAATACACATATTATGGACAGGGTTGGCAATATTGCCCGGCCCGGGTTTTCCCACCCTGGGAAAACCCGGGAAAACCCGGGCTGGGCAATATTGCTTTTTTAGACAAAGTGGGCAATAATGGGCAATAATAAAAAATAAAAAATACTAGAATATCACGAAGTGAAAAGTAAAAATAATATTGTCAAAGCACACAATAATAGGCAACAAAATAAGCCAATTGTAAAAGTCAAATGTACTAAATGTATTTTTCATAGATAATCTCAACATTAAATTTGTAATTGTGTAGTCCCTTGGGCACTGAATACAAATGCGTGGCATGCACGACTGCTCGTACCATGACATCATTTAGGTTCTAAATGTGCAATTCGCTAGTTTTAGTGCTGAATTTAAATATTTGGTATCGATTTACAATGCCTTTCATTGAAACTTACAGATGAATATTAAAAAAAACAATACGGATATTATTTAGACAAGAAAAAACAGTCAGCGATGTACTGCACTAGGTTAGCAATCAGAGAGACGTCCTCTCCGTAGCTGGGCTTATGGTTACGTAATGTGTAGACGCCAGATGGTAAACTTTTTTATTGACAAGAGGTGTGATTGCAGCGCGCCTGAGAAACACGTAATTCGGCCGGCATTGGGTGAACACCCACTGTGCACTAGATTTTGACCCAAAGCTGTTTTATTGTCCCGCCAGCATCGCAGACTTTGGAACAGCGTTAAGTCGACGTTGATTCAATGTATTGTGTTTGTAAGAAAAAGAAACAACTATTGTCTACGATGTCCATGCCGCTCTGATCTAGGCAATAATCTCAGAAGGCGACATGTGACACGGGAATTAGCGTTTGTGGTCTAGGGTTCGTATTTATATTATTTAAACAAATTAAAAGCCTGTCGTTGTGTTCCTCCTTTCCCAGTTTTTAGCAAATACTGATTTTTCTTCTAAATTGAATTTGACAAGATCATTTATTATCGGCAGTGTATGCCTATTTCTTTATCTAATAATAAATTATATTTTATAAGAAATTAAATTAGATAAGAAATTATATTAGATATAATAACCGAGAATACAAGCCTCAAAGGGTTCATCAGCTGCAGTGTGTGTGTACACATGAAAACAACATGTTGTTGGGTTAATTTATGCCATAAACCACTTATATTCCCACCAACAGATTTCACTTAAAATCATAAAATACGTAGTTTTTAATACTAGTATCAATTATATATAAAAATAAAAATAGAATGACATCATGACTGCTATTAAATTAATATTTTTAATGTAAATAAAGCAAACATAGGGATCAGGGGGTCTGAATTGAAGATGTATGAAATGGAGAATATGGGCAGCCGTCCAATATTGCCCATCATTGCCCATCAAAACCCGTATTTATCCATATTGCCCATTATTGCCCGGGTGGGCCGGGTAATATTAATATTGCCCGGGTTTTTGCCAACCCTGATTATGGAGAAATAACACTTGAATAAAATGCATATGAATAGTAAACATCACTTAAACCACCACCACTCCAGAGGAGATGGGGTGTACTACTCATTTTATTTTTTTCTATAAATTATTCTCTAGGAAAAAACACTACCGGCATATCACTAATTGGCTAATAAACATACTGATAACATTACCATGATTACGCCTACCACTGTTATCATATCGAATTTAGCCACCCCAAATATGATATTATATGCTCTATTTGTTTCCTTTTCCATATTTTCTTTAATCTTACATATTCGCCATGTCCATCCTTGTAGGCGACATTGTGCATGTTGTTGTGTACACTGTAAAGCATAGCGATTTGCAATGTATTTAATAGCTATACATACTGGTGAATAATTTGCCGTTTATTTAACCGTGATATTTGATATAAATGTGGTATGCACAATAAGGAAATTGAAATTTTAAAACATTCATATCTTAAAATGACTGACACTGTTTTCGTTTGTCGTTGGATACAACTCGATAAATTGACTCTAATAGTCAATATATCGAGTTGTAAACTCAATATAGAGTTGTGAACTCAATATATTGACTTTTAAAATCAATATATAGAGTTGTAAACTCGATATATCGAGTTCTAAACTCAACACATCGAGTTGTAAATTCAATATATCGAGTAATGAACTCAATCTATCAACTTTTAAACTCAATATATCGAGTAATGAACTCAATATATTGACTTTTAAAGTCAATATCTCGAGTTGTAAACTCAATATATCGACGTTTAAAGTCAGTATATCGAGTTTTGAAGTCAAAATATTGACTTTTACCGTCAATATATCGAGTTGTAAACTCAATATATCGAGTTATGAACTCAATATATTGACCTTTATTGTCAATATCTGGAGTTGTAAACTCAATATATTGAGTTGTGAACTCAATATATCGACGTTTAAAGTCAATATATTGAGTTATGAAGTCAATATATCGAGATATGAACGCAATATATCGACTTTTAAAGTCAACATATCAAGTTTTAAACTCAATATATCGAGTTATAAACCCCATACATCGAGTTATGAATTCAATATTTCGACTTTTAAAGTCAATATATCGAGTTTTAAACTAAATATATCCAGTCATGAAGGCAATATATTTACTTTTAAAGTTAACATATCGAGTTGTAAACTCAATATATCGAGTTATGAATTCAATATGTCGACTTTTAAAGTCAATATATCGAGTTGTAAATTCAATATATGAGTTATGAACTCAATATAACGACGTTTAAGGTCAATATATCGAGTTATGAAGTCAAGATATTGTCTTTTAAATCAATATATCGAGTTGTAAACTCAATAAATCAAGTTATGAACTCAAGATATCGAGTTATAAACTTAATATATTGAGTTGTGTACTCAATATTTCGACTTTTAAAGTCAATACATCGAGTTGTAAACACAATATTTCGAGTTGTAAAGTCGATATATTGAGTTCTTAACTCAATATATTTAGTTCAAAAAATAATGCAAATGTCGCTCCTGGGGCTTCGTACTTTCGAGTTTTTTTGGTGCCATGGATAATTTGTATGCTATACATAGTAGCTATTTTATCTCTGGTTTTGCTGCAGGAAACTGCATGATAAACCCCTACATCTTCATATCTTGGAAATGCATTTTAATTTTATTTGAAGTAATAATCATTTATATAATCGAAATATCCAGTGTTTTATTATGATAGATAGATGTTTTGTTGACACAATTTCAAGTCATTACTGACTTATTAGTCTTAGTATTAAATATATAATACACAATATGTACAGCAGGGTTAGCATATGTAGTTCGTTCTGTGAATCACATGTATCGCCATGGTATGCACACTTAAGTCAGGCTTGCTATTTATACATTTAAACAAGCTTAAGGTATTAAATAATCATCATAACTAATTCAAATAATGTCAGACACCATACATCATTATCATGGTATATGTACATGGGGCATTATGCTTCCCGCACCAAAACCAGATATAAAATAGCTATTAAAAGTTATTCTAAATGGCAGCAAAAAATACACTCTGGAATGCGTAGAAACTTAAGAATTATATAAGTTTACATTTTGTCTAGTGCGCGTTAAAAACAATATTAATAGCTATATAATCTTATATATACTTTATATATATACTTTGACTTCGTAATTTGAGCACTTCTCTGTCACGCCATCTATAGACATTTCCACATATTATTATTATTATTATGGCAATGGCACCTAACATGAGTTAAGTACTGTATGTGAAACCATTTACACGTTGTTGTGTGATTTTACAAAATTTACCATCTTATATAGGCCTACATATAAACATATCTCTAATATTTCTATGATAAATACGTCTGTTATATTTTTTCGTTATGTCAATAAAAGTTCTGTATATCTGTCTGTCCTTAGCCACAATATCGGTGTTCCTCTTTTCCAGAACGACAGAACACAAACACACACGAATGATCGACATCCGCCAGATTGCGAAGCAAGCATTAATCCACAATGTGCATGTGAAGATAATGTACTGGACATAGAAACGACACATACAAAATGACGTAATGTAATGTACATGTGATGTGTATACAATGTAGATGATTTAGCAATTATTTTTGGTTATATTTCATTCTTGTAAGGTTAGTATATCATTTTTTAGGGTGGTTAAATTCGATATTATATTAGTGGTAGGCGTAATAATGTTAATGTTATGAGTAGGCCTATTTGTATTAGTCAATTAGTTACACCCACCTCCTCTAGAGTGGTAATGGTTTAAAATTAATTTATAAGCAATAAGTGATGTTTATTATTCATGTGCATTTTATAACTCAGAAATAATCAAGTTTTATATCTCCACATACAAGTCGTACTAGATATTGAGTATCGCATCTATTAATAAAATACAAATTAACAATGTTTCCGATTTTGGCATTTGGTGACCTCTGATGACCGTGAACAGGATCTGGGAGGTGACTACGACCAGAAGATCATAATGAATTAGTAACAGCCCCTTGTGAGGTAACACATCTAATGGAGTCCATGGTCCTGTGTGAGATATGTCTGGCGATATGTCTTCCTTGAAATGTGCTAGCAATGTGTAATTACTAAATGATAATATTCATTTTCAACTGAGAAAAACGCCATCAAAATTTTATTTTTCTATAGTTTTATGTATAAGGTTTGCCACTTCTATGCCATTAATTCATAAATTAAGCAGCGTGTTGTGGTTATTGGCTATGGCAGGTTCGGGAAAAAATGAAATTGGATAAAAAGATATCAGATTTTAACATTTGGTCACCTCTAATGACCTTGCACGGGGTCAAGCAAGCTGATCAACACTAAAAGATAAAAAAAAGATAAGCCCACCTACATGGGATATGTTGGTTCATATGTTACCTCAGAAATGCGCTGGCTATGTGTACTACTAATTAATTAGACCTACACGCATTTTTAACTGAGAAAAACGTCGTCAAAATGTTACTGTTCTATAGTTCAATGCATAATTTACTGTCACTGTCATGTTATTCTGTCACAGATATATGTGCTATGGTTAGTCACTATGGCATGTAAAAAATATATGTCCAGCCAGACTTAAATTTAAAAAAAAATGATAGTAGTTAAAAAATGTACCTGGTGATGACCTTTGGCGACCTTTGATGACCTCTGATGACCTCGCGAGGGGTCAAATGAGGTAACCACCGCAGTGAAATATTACAATGAGTATAATTAAGGCTATTGACACAGCAGTAGTTTCTACTTTCTTGCGTACACATAGCTTAATTAGGCTCCCAGTGTATATTTACTGAAATACGAGTTCAAAAATGGCGTAAACATGCATTTTTATATATATAAATAAGGTTCACTATTATGTACAATCGTAAAGCTACCGAATCCAAACTGCTATCATGCAGAAATGACATCCTAAGAAATAACTTTAAGAAAAGTATAGTGGGAATTTGCCTACCACAAGACACCCCCCCCACCCCCCAAGTGGTAGTAAATGCCTAATTTTCAGGGTCTGGCTCGTGCACTTATAGGTGAATTTGTCATTTAAACAGGGCTACCCTCACATTTTTCATGAAATTATTGGTCTCAGCTTACACTGACCACCAGCATAGAAAATCACAGCTTTTGCTATGGTGTTCAGCTCTGACGTTGAACCATGCTGTTCACACGTCAAGCTCGGGCTATCAGGGGCGCCTGCAGGAATTTGGCCTGTGGTACGCACATATGATGCCGAAGAGTGGGGGGGGGGGGGTGATTATAATTTGACGGTAATAATTCAAAGCAGACAATGGATATATAATATAGACAATTTATTTATCATTTATATCACTTTATGTATAATTGGTATCACTTTAATAATTATTGGTATACTTATTTATACATATATTTCAATTATATATATCGACATATTCATAGTAGTCAGGTAATTATTGCGATTATTGTCTATGAAAAAGGTAGGCCTTGGCGAGGTATTCCACAGGATTCAAAGTCACTTAAAACATTGTCAGAATTAATGGGAATGTCATGGTGTATGTTCATTAGGGCTAGACTACTTAATCGTGTCTCTTTCGTGGTGCTACACAGGTATGTCTTTAATCTGCGCAAGCAGCTGGAAGACCTCTCAGCTGTTGCTGTAGAAACAGGCATCGTCAGAAGTACAGAAAAGATGGTGTGAATGTTCTTATAAACCTTTGAAAAAAAGCAAATTCGTCTCCAGAGTACACATCAAAGCGAGAAACGCGTGAAGCATGACCACCGTTAACCAGACACTGCAGGTGTGTTTTTGTAGCAGTTAATTGATATTATTACATCTTCTCCATAGCTGCAATTTCTGCAACACGTTTTGAGATTTGCTCGAAGCGAGTGTGAAATGTATATAGCCCCGTGAAGTGGTGGTGACAAGATTTCACAGGTACACTCTTTGTCGACTGTGAATATTTATCACAATGATTAAAACAGACTTGATTATCTTGTGGATTAAACAAATTAAGGCTATAATAAACACTTAAAACGCTCATAAGAAAATGAATGAACGAATTAAGTGAATAAACATGAGAAAATGAATAAACATGATAAAGTGAATAAACATGATAAACTGAATAAACATGGTAAAGTGAATAAACATGATAAAGTGAATAAACATGATGAAATGAATAAACACGATAAATTGATCAATAAATGAAAAATATTTAAAAAATGATTGAAATTATTAAAATGAATAACAATAATTATAATGTATCTGTCATTTGCCCTTAACATGCTTAACAAGACTAATGGCTATAATGTATATATGTGCATATCATAGCGAGGCAACTAAACTGGAAAGACGTTTCGCCCCCTCTCTAAATTAAGACCTTTCGAGCCCTTATGTGAGACGTTTCGCCCCCATTATTATAAGACGTTTCGCACCCAAAGGATTTCACGTCGTAGATCGATGTAACCAAACACCACTTCAAGTTAGTGAAAAGTTTAATTACCGGTATAATATTTCTTGTGTGAAGGTATCTTCAAAGTGACACCCCCCGTTTGTGTGATGTCGAAATGAAAGAGAACAATCGTTTTATCAGTGTTGACGCGATCACATTGCATTAAGACGTGTTCAAAGAGTTATTTATTATGACTATAGGGGGCGAAACGTCTTTCTGATTAGGGGGCGCAACGTCTTTCTTAAAAATGAATATCATGCTGATTTATGAATAGCGGGCGAAACGTCTTTCCTAATTATGAAAAGGGTGCCCAAAATATGAAGAGGGGGCGAAGCGCCTTTCCTAATAATGAAATTGGTGCGAAACGTCTTCCTGAAATATGGTTTGGGTGCGAAACGTCTTTCTGAAATATGGTTTGGGTGCGAAACGTCTTTCTGAAATATGGTTTGGGTGCGAAACGTCTTTCTGAACTATGAAGATGAGGGCGAAACGTCTTTCCTATTTATGGGGCGGGGGCCAAACGTCTTTCCTAGGTATGAGTTGGGGGCGAAACGTCTCACTAAAAAATGGTGCGAACTGACTATGGGGCGAAAAGTCTGTGTACCGAAACATAGGCCTATATAAAATCACCGTCCTGAGGGTTTAGACCAATCAGATGTATGTTTTTACCGCTATGTCTAACAGCGGTGGGGGTCAGTCGCGCGTGACAGCGATAAGTCACTGCGTACCATGACGCCATAGTGTCTGTGATCTTCACACCTACGACTAGTTAGCCGCAAATTGTAGCCGTCAACACATGTTATCTATTGGCTTCTAACAACATAATTATACGCTTTGAAAATTCGTACCTTGCGTATGCCTGCAGGCGCGCCTGGTACTATGAACATGAATATAACACCTGTGATAGTGCTGCTATACTGTTGTGCAAAGTTAAAAGGCAGTATCTGCTTACTTGAAAAGTAAGCAAATACTGCTTTTCGACTTTGCAAAGCTATCATGGCTATGGTCTATGGTCCATGTCATGCCTGCCAAGTCTGAACAAGCCCCACCCCAGTGATTATAAACTCTGTGAACGGCTATACTACAACAGCAAAACAAAGATAGTAGTCAGCCAGCCAAGAGCTGCTAAAGTGACTGCTAAAATGACTAGATGGCATTTGTTTTTTACAAGCATTCTGAAACATCAGGCATATCCAGTAGGGTCCTGGGGACCCCACCTGGGCGTATAACAAGCTCTCACTGCGCTAAAAAATATATTATGACGTCATTCAAAATGGCCGCCAAAGAAACGATAGGGTCTCACCACCCCAAATGCCAGTCCCATTGAAATACATGTAAAATGCCTCAATTCCACGGGCCGATTTTACTTCTTTTTGCCCTCCCCCCTATCTAGTGCCGCATATCATACTGAAGCCTGGACTGTGCATTTTCAAAAACAGCTCCGATAAGGGGTTGCTACCCAGACAGATTTTGAGCTAGGCCCTATATAGTTCAAAATACGCTTAAAAAATACGCTTAAATTCATACCCTCATTCACAGACCAGACACACATCCTTTTAACCCACTGTATCCTTGTCAGATTATCACGAAACAGTTATATCTGATATCCGGGATGGAGGAGACATCATGTACATATTAAATATTCACAGAAATATAACTTCTTTGTATTTGTTTTTAATTCAACAGAGGTTGAAACAGCCGCATTGAAAATATTTTGTGTGATGATTCCATCATTAGTATACACCTGCCGTGATTTCGGTTTATTTAGGGTGGTGAGACCATAGGAAAATCTAAATTGTGTATAGTTTTGTCGATACTTGACCGAATTTAGCAATCTTTTTTTTATTTTATACATTTTAGAGGTCATTTATTCCGAATATGCAAAGGAAATTTACAAAAAGCCACTGTAAATTTGTCAAAAGACCATAATATATATTTTTTTCATATATTTTCGAATGCATTGAGCCATTAAACGAGAAGACTTGTATATCGAACACTATAGCTGAAGATTTATCTACAGTAGATGGCAGTGATGTATCAGGTTCATATGGTTTATGTATATGAATATTAGCACACACGGTCTTATTATGTTGGTAGACTGATTCATTAGATCACTCACTGATTCAACAGTGCGGATGCAGACGATCATGCAGACCACACACTGATATGTGAAGGAGCACACAGCGCGTGGCCTTGCACGAAATCAACGTGGATAAACCAGTTGGTCTCAACCATAAGTGTGATCTTCTAGTCACTTTAAGAGTGGAGAAACAATGGTATTTCTCTGATAAACCTAAATGGGATTAGCTGGTTTCGGACATAACTGGCGAGGCAGTCAGGCACGCTACCAATGCGTCACGCCCCATCTCTTACACACGGAGACCGAACAATCACGGGACATGAGATGGTTACAACTCATAACATAATGGGCTGACAAATAACATACAGTGAATTTTATAGATGGGTTAATGTGTACTTGGCAGTATCTGTGAGGGGGCGAGCAGTCCCATGGCGTGTTGGTGTTCTGTTATCGAAAGTATAGTCAGTCATTTATTATATTCCAATATCTGACTAAATAATGTTCCTCCATTATTGCATATTTTGTTTACTATAATTATACTAGTGCTTCAACTACCATGAAACCTAATATCATGACTGTATCCATATTCAGGAGAAAAATCCCTAAAATTCTACATATTTATATCTTTCTCACCAAATAAGTTGATGAGAAGTAACATAACATCATTCTGTACAAGACAGAGAAATTACAGGGAACTCAACAGTGACATACTAATCTGGCTAAAGTTTCGTATAAGCCTATCTCAATACATTAGCTTAATGTATCCATATTACCTCCTGTCGCACTGAATGTACTCTTTCATAATGATCTTTCATAAACAACAAGTTGGTTTATCCATACACCGTACCAGCGCATTTCTATCGATCAGGATACAGACACTGACACAGAAAGGGGCAATATCTTCACTGACTGTGAGTGACAATAAACGTTGTTTTGGATGGTGAGCTCAAGATTGCCTCACTTTTACTAATGAGACATGTCAGCTTTCACATTGTTGTCTTTACATATTATTGCATCATTGAGATATTTGATAACCTTTTTTTGCTTAAACAAAAATTGTGAGCACTAAATGTATATCAATACGTGTATCAAGATTACAGTGTATCTGCACTACTAGATTTTGAGTACTCAACAAATCTTTTATTGCATGGGCTATAATCACAAGTTGTTGGATCAGTGAAATACACATTTCGAGTGTTATTAAGGAAGTCAAGCATACTATAGCACTACAAGAGTAGCGCACATTTATACACATGTAGATACCGGTACTCACTGGGATGAAGTTTATATGGTCCGTATATATGTAGAGCAATGCCAATATCTCTCATCCTGTGTCCAGATTGCAATAACCATCACTATCAGTTAAGATAAAGACTGATGTAAGCTCTGTCATGTTAGCTATGACAAATCACATAGTTTGTGTCGGCCCCTAGTCAATGCTCATTGAACGTTATTGAAGATATATAGTGGTTGAAACCAATATGACACTATAATGCTTTATGCCATCTCAGGACTTAGTCGTCAGATTTGTCATGGATGCTTGCTTGTGTTGATTTGGTAAACATACTGGATTTAGCACGAATTCTCCCATCGTTCCATGTGGTATCTGATAACTCTCACAACAATAACAATAGTCACATATCACAACAAAAACACTGTAATACATTTAAGAAGAGGCCACAACAAGTCTGCAACTCGATCTTTGGCTTTGTCATAAGCAGGTTGGTCATCAAAGATTAGATTATTTTGACCAAGCAATCCATGATCGATGTGTTGTACCAGACACTACATTTAACAAAGGCACCATTTGCATAGTTGTTTTCAACAGTAATGCATTCCTCATTGAAAGCTGAGCACATTGGGATCAAATGCACACCATAGGGCCTAACCACAGAATTTAATCGAGATGCAAACGTGATTCATCGAATATGAATATTCATTTACATCAGCCTTTAAACACCATTTCTCCTCGGGACAAAAAGTCGGCTGTGGATCAAAACTGAAAAACAGATTTCTGTTTCCGACCATGCCAGATGTTTGTCATCGTGGTTGTGCATTACAGCGATATCAACTTTTTGAAAAAGATGGAGTGTGCAGTATCGCTTAAAATGATATCCATCATTTCTTCTGTCGAAATATTACCATAATATAGGTATAGGTATAGGTATAGGTTTAGGTATAGGTTTATTTCAGCAATAGGCCCAGCGGCCTGTGAGCATACAATACAATACAAATCCAATAATATGCCATGGCGTGTGAAGATAATATAAGTGATACAAATATAATATAATTATGATCACTCCAGTTTGTACAAACCTTTATACACATATATGGCCAAGTTACGGATCGTTTTTCTGTTTTCACTCGTAAGGAGTTGTGTTAATTTAAACATTGAAGGGTTAACAAAATAATAAGATTTTATATAGCGGCGGCGAAGTTCAACAAGATAATCTTTTTTACAGATTAAAATGAAATGATATTCATCTTCCAGCTCCTGACAATGCTGACATAACCTTTCATTTTGCGGCTGTCCTAACCATCGACCACTTACAATTGCAAGCCTGTGATTTCGGGCGAAAAATTTACACATTGCATATCTATATTTAGGAATGGTAACAACATCAAAATATAAACTATAAGAAAACCTCACTTTCACATGTCTATACAATTCCATATCTGAACCAGTCTCCATATCTCCAAACCAGCCTTGTATAAACTGATCATGTAACCGCTGTTTACAAATATTAAAAAAACGGTGAGTTTTTCCTACGCCTTGTGCCGTCCATACGTCTGCAAATCCCAGTTTAAACAGTAAATTTCGTGTAAGACTAGCCCAGTTGATTATGTTTTCGTCTTCATTTAAACGTTTATACAGCGAATCATACATTTTACATACTAATGGATTTCCCTTATGACATACTATTTTTAACCAGTAGTTTATAATTCTAAAATATCTCTGTAACTGAAGAGGAAATCTTCCTAGTTCACCATACACAATATTGCTAGTAGTAGTCTTCTTAACTTTTAAAACTTTCTTACAAAATTAAGATGTACTCTTTCCACTGCATCCGCACTATGAAAACCCCACACTTCACTTCCGTACATAAGTATAGGGGCAATTAATCTATCAAAAAGCTCACAGCAGAATTCAGGTTGTGGGTCATATAAATGATATAATTTTCTATTGAGTTTAACCATAGCCTGTTTGGCCTTATCAGCTAAGGTGGTCTGAGTTTGACTCCATTTACCGGTATATGAAAAGACAATGCCAACAATATTAAACGTGTTTACAATATCCAGTCTTTTATCACCATAAAACCAGTGATCATCTTTTGATAAAATACCACCCTTCCTAAAAATCATCACTTTAGTTTTGTCTGTGTTAATTATTAACCTCCACTTAGTACAATAATCATGAAGCACATCAAGACCCATCTGTAATCCTTCTCTAGTGGATGAAAATATAACAGAATCGTCAGCGTAGAGAAGAAGATACAGCTTTAAATCATCAATACTGATTCCATTTACACCTTTGTCTTTTAATTCTTGCTCCATGTCGTTTACAAATAACGAAAACAGAAATGGAGAAAAGCTCTCACCCTGACGTACGCCTAAATGACAGTCAAACTGCTCAGATAAAACACCATTAACTCTGACTTGTGATTTTACGTTCAGATACATGCTGTGTATAATATTAAATATTTTTCCACGGATTCCTTCTAAAATCATTTTATACCACAGGCAATCTCTGTTAACATAATCAAAGGCTTTCCGGAAATCTATAAATGAACAATAATGCGCACAAGGCGACTTAAAGCATTAAGTCATTCACTCATAATGAGCAGCAATTCATCTGAGAATGCTTAAAGTTTCCTCCTGCCTGTTCTAGTTCATGGAAAATTTGTAGATGCTTCAATCAAAGTTTGTGGATTTGCCATTGGTCTATGGGACATCAGTCAGTGATGGAGCTGACCCACGCCGTTTAACTCAAGTCTCAGACAATTTTGTGTGAGCTCTGGGGAATTAACCCTTCAGAGCAACAAGAAAATTCCTGGGTGATCAGGAACAATTCTAGTTGGTAGGTAGATCTATGTAACAATTCTGCTCATACCGATGAAGGCGCATCTTCTAGCTAGAATCTACTCATCTCACTCATCTTTATGTCAATGATCTGATAGGAAGCATTGCAACAGACTAAGATCGTGTATTATGCTGAATTGTCTAACCCAATATCTACTTGTTTTTGGTGCAAATGCATTAATTATATATGTTGTAAATACAATGTCTCGAACGATACAGAGTGTGAGCTGGGGTATCACGTCCTTATCGTCATCAATGCAATCTTCTATAACATCAACACATATATAATGATCTTTGGAATCACTTTTGTCGTGTCAATACCATGCAATCAATTCACCCATCATACTCACCTGTGGAGGTGTATGAACTCTTGCGTAATATAATAAATATGCTTTGCAGAAATGAGCACACTCCTTTCAGTTGAGTGAAGGGATGACGAATCTGTATCTACACAAGCTTGTAACCATTTCAAATAAAGAGTTCAGCAACAGCGATATAATTATGGATATCTGAGATCTCTGACATATTCATTGTGATCAAATTTTTAACCATATGATTACTTCACCAATAAGACGGTGTAAGAAAGGAAACCTTTCGATCACTGACATGTTATAGCTGCCTCAAGTGTACTATGAAGGAGATCTGCTCACATGCCATTAAAATATCAACAGCAATTTAAAGTCCTATACACAACAAAGAGCGGGTGCCTACCGTCGTGCTTCAGAGGGCTTTTATGCCTTTGTTTATGTAAATTTCTCCTGTGGGTAAAAACCTTACCACCAAATCCTATTTTTAATGCCGCATACCGATTGATGTCCGTGTCAAAGCAAACAGTTTTCTAATTTGCTTGGGTATTTTATTTGCCTTTTTTTCTATTTAATCTGAAATTTTGAGACGTCAAAATTACTGATTATAGCTGACTGACGGCTCTTAAAAATAAATATTATGGTAAAACTTGCATAACATGATGTAATATGCTACAAAATGTCCATGAAATCATATTAAAATCATAATTAAATATATTACTGACCATATGGTTAAAACATGACAATGGTAACAAAAGCGTGAATATTTGATGAAATCTAGCGAAAAGCTAGATTTTCACTAATAATCGCTTTTTATTTATGCAATAACTAATAATAAAATAACTGCTAATGATAAAATTGATTTAAATAAACACAATGGATTGCTTTTGGGTAGATTACCACCTTGGAAATATAGATATACAAGTGTTATTGACGATAGGGGTTCGGGATATATGGAATAATAACACATTTCATAGTGAATTTGGCGGCCATTTTGTTTTTCTGTTTTAAACACTTTCCAGGACTGTAAAAAATTGTTATCTGCCCTAGCGCTCATCTCTGGTATGTATAGAACATATCTGGATAGATAGATTTCTTGTAACAAAGATTTGCACCATGGTGACACGATAGCCTTCGATGGCTGGCTGACTATAGACCCAAACCGGATAATACAGTCGCTGACAACGTGTTGTTTTTATTTCTGCCCAACGTCGCAGACAGCGGCACATTATTAAAACAACATAATGATTAATGTCCCTGCCGGTAATACAATATACTGTATAATATAATATCATTTGATTCATATCAAAACCCAGAATTATATAATCACTAATAGATCACATTGATTCGTATTTGTCAAATCGCAGTATTTATAACCCTGGCTGATCGAAGAAAATTTGTTATTTAAGTTAATAACAAATATTATATTCGATTCGATTAATCATGTTAATGTAGAATTGGGGCGTTTGTAGCAAACACAATACACTGACCCAATGTTGGTTATATGTTGGTCTGATGAATGTACATATATTTAAACGAAACAGATATTCAACAGTTGTTCAAGTGGACAATGCATTTTAAGACTGAGTTTATCATTGCAAGCCGTGAATTGCTGTCGCAATTATCATGATTATCAAGGATACTAGAACTGTTCTAGTATCCGTGCAATTATCGACTTGCGGTGGATGAAGCTCACCTGAAGTGGGTGGCAAACGAAAAAAACCGATATCGTTGTTATTAAAACAGTTCCATCACAATTTGCAATCTCCGGTGTAGGAAATTATGTAATTCAGATGCAAAATGATTTTTTGATGCTTCGCGAGGATTTAAAAGGTTAACATGGTTAAGCCAACATTGGGCCAACGTCTCGGGATTGCTGAGTAGGGATCATATTTCAACTCTTTATCCGCTATGTTATTCAGTTTAAATTTTAACCCACTATTACCGCGATATGAGAGGCGAATCGTCAGCCAACCAGGGGTGTATCTAGCGCTGCATATCGATTCATCTCAGTGTCAAAGCAGGGATGACTCTCCCAGAAACAGGAGATATTGAAGCAATGTTAGGTTGATGTTGGCCCACCGTCTACGACGCTTGTTTAACATCAACCCAACATTGGTTCAATGTATCTGTCTGCTAGGGTGTTCCCCGATGGTTGAATTACCAGCTCTCGCCTCACCTTGTGACTGGGTTTCTGAGCAGCACAATCAGTTTGATGTTGGGCAGCAGATCTCGTATGTGATGAGCCGTGGTGACGGCGGGCTGTGACAATCCTTCGTTACCAGGATAGAGCGGCCACTGATCAATGCTGTGGAGTGTGTCCACGGACGCCTCGCCTGAAATACAGATTCGATCACTTTCTTTGGGAATGAATAATTATTTTTGAACATCAAGATTTCTAAATTTTTGAGTGTCCACCTAAACAAATACGTAGTTTTCCCCCACTTGACGTTGTGGGTCGCGGTAGCGAGACACAATTTCAAATGGGTGAAAATTTAAATTCTATTAGGAAGATATTTATCTGGTAAGACTGTATCTGGCAAACTCACCTGCTATGGTTGAGTGGTGGGTTCGATTGTTTACTCTTTTCTGGATATATTTGGACGCCTCACTGAAGAGATTGATATAGTCGTCCAAGGGGGATCTTTTCCGTCGAATAAAGTGGTAAGAACCTGTTGATAGTCAGGAAATAAAACATCAGATGTGGAAGCAACCTAATATTGGTTAAAGACTAGCTTCAACCTGTGATCGCATGGGTCCCTCTGACATGTGGCGTGTATGGTGCCACCCCTCCCCTCTTGTTTATGCAGCAGCTTCAACCTGTGCTCGCATGGGTCCCTGTGACGTGTGGTGTGTATGGGGCCACCCCTCCCCTCTTGTCTATGCAGCAGCTTCAACCTGTGCTCGCATGGGTCCCTGTGACGTGTTGTGTGTATGGGGCCACCCCTCCCCTCTTGTCTATGCATCTATGCAGCAGCGTCAACCCATGCTCGCACGGGTCGCTGTGACGTGTGGTGTGTAAGGTGTCACCCCTCCCTTCTTGTGTATGCAGCAGCTTCAACCCGTGCTCGATTCCCAGTAAACACAAAACATTTGTACAATTGTTTTTGGCCAGCATGTATTAAATGTTGGACCAACGTCAAAGCAACGTCGAAGACGTTGGAATGACGTTGTACAAATGTTGTACAAATCCTATGTGTTTGCTGGATTGTAACCTACAACTCGCCGGGCCCCTACTGTTCAATGGTAGAATAAATCATAAGAATGATAAATTCACTAAGTGTATGTAATAAAGGATAATAAAAGATATATTGCAGGACACATGATTGCTGAGATGTTCACTGTAATGTCATATTATGTAATGTACAATTAAACTTGATTCATTATGGTTGAAAATTGTTCATAATGAATCAAGTTTACTTGTATAGAAAGTTTATTTATTAATGTAGGCCTATGTGGCCGTAACCCGAAATGCTATGTTGGAAAACTGGGCATCACTAATCAGAAAACTATTATGCAGCATAGGATGTAACGAAGTGTGGTTACAGCAAGGTGTGTCAAATAGACATTCATTCCTTAGGCAATGTAAACAAAGACTACGATACATTTACATTCAAAATTGGTCGGAGTTGATAAATTTAAAATCAAGTTGTTTACTTTAAAAAAATTTCCATGTCGATTTTAAACTGTCTAAATATTTTATTCTTGTAAATGTGAAGAAGCATCGACTCGCACTCACCAAATTTAGACTCAAAAACCATAAATTACCAAATATTGTTAAGGGAAGGGGGCGGGCTCGTTTACCATATAACGAAAGGCTATGTGACACATGTGACACATTAGGCGATGAATACCACTGTATATTTGAATGTATAAAGACTGAACATATTAGACACATTCTACCTGACTATTATATACAAAATTCATGCATGTACAAATTCATACAACTTTTATCAAGCAAAATCAAGCTGTCAATAGAAAATTAGCTAAATTTGTTTACCTGATGAATATATAAATGTGGCGATATGTATAGATATGTATTGGAATAATATTGTGATACCATGCCCTCAACTCATGTTCATTCACTACACTTTGCTTTTTGTTTTGTATGCACACAGGCTGTCTAGCCCATTGCTAATAAACTATTACTTACTTACTTACTATTACTTACTATTAGAAAATGATTCACAGGCAAGACAGTACATGATACTAGAATGATGATAGCAATATTACCGGATATGAGCAACCTTTTCATTGAATGGGTCTGAAGAAGTGGACGACACCGATGATCATTAGCAAGGTCGTATAATATTCTGCATGAACAGTGTTCAATCCTTTGCTCGCCAAGTTTACCATTAGAACTCCCCCCCCCTCGATTAAACTTGAGTATCGATACAGCGGTAAACAGCTTGAAGAAACAGACGCATATTTTGTTTACCGTTTAACCGCCAAATTATTCAATCTGAATTTTCACCCACTTGAAGTTGTGTCTCGCTGACGTGATCCACAACTTCAAGTGAGTAAAAATTATTAGGATTTGACAAAATGGAGCTCAACTGTTTTCAAAGATTGCTGATTGATGTCACATTTTATCTGTAACATGTTCAAAAGGTGGTACATAATGTGCTAGTAAAAAATGAAAACCCGAATATATGCGGCACCGGCGGTTAAAGGGTTAATTTGAAGCGATCAAACGAATGTCGGCGATTGGGATGATTTGAATATAACTTCCCAAGATTATATAAATCGTGGAATGTCAGATAATCATGATAATCAAGTTCAAAATGAATAAAACAGAATGTGAACTGACCGAATCGTGTTTGAGACCACCAATGAGGCTCTTTCTCTTTCCCGAACACCACACTGGGATGTTTCTTCAGCTGCGCGTAAACATCCGTGGAGCCGCATTTGCTGGTTCCGATGATGAAGAAATAAGGTAGACATCGCAGCTGGTTGCCGAGTGGTGTTCCACCAGCTGCACGTGTGGCTTTAGTCTTTTCCCAGCACGGATTCTTGTAATTTGGCAACTGTTTCACTTCTTTCTAAAATTACCGGCATCAAAACGATGTCATAAAAACAAATGAATGAAATAATGTGTCTTTAACACTTTAACTTGACTTATGTTGCTGAATTGTTTGATTCTAGTTTTCTAATGCAAGTTTCAGCTTCATATACACCCTTTTCAAAAACAACACGCCACACAGTGACCAAAGCTGACCTATTAAGTTTGGACTCCGGTTACACTCTTTTCAAGAACAAAACGCCACACAGTGACCAAAGCTGAACTATTTAGTTGGGACTACTGTTTAATGCGTAAAATCGTGCAAAGAGTGTATTTACAAAGTTATTTGTTAAAAATAGACACTTACAAATTGAAAACTTTGAATAATAGAACATTTTCCAGAAGGTATTCTACTAATATCAGAAACATTTTCTTTGGTTTAAAACATATTTTGTATATACGGTCCCAGGATCACAAGGGTTGACTATACCTCTTATCATTTATATTAGGTGTCATTATAACCTGAGATCAGAACTCCTAATTTCATAATTTTCAGTCAATCTAGAGTAGTAAATCATTTATTAAAGTCTCACTCTTATTTTAAAAAGATCACTCAGTGTTTGAGTTGCGAGAGACACATACTAAAATATTCAAGACAAACATAAAAAACATAGTAATCAGAAATAAAAGTTATGGAATACACGTAAAATGTCGTGCATACTTACATACATACTTAAATACATACATACATAAATACATACATTCCCTTACCATGCTTACCTAATAATATTCATGAATTATCTTACATAACGTATCACAATGTTCCTTATATTAATAATTTTAAGGCAGGTTTTGGCACATTTTGACACTATAGCATCATCATTAAATAAAAACCGTAGCTTGGCGTCTTTGTCATACGACATAAAATCAAAGTTAATAATATAACACGCCTGCGTGAACAAAGCTTGCCGTACACCATTATACATAGGACAACTCAATAAAACATGTTTTTCATCCTCAATACAATTTTCACAAAAATTACAGAATCTGTTATTTAACGATATCTAGATATCGTTAAAAAAACATTACCAGGGACAATTAACCCTTTGCCTGCTAATCACGACAATAGTCGTTTTTTTCGGTTTTATTAGCCGATTATATATTGGGAACGAAATGTGTGTTTAAACATCAAGATTTGTAAATGTCTGCTCGCAAATTAAACAAATATGATTAATTTTGAATCGCGGTGGCGAGACATAACCTCTAGTGGTCTTGCTGTTTTTGTTGTATCGTCTTAGCCTGCAAGAGACGTTGACACAGTGTTGTTTCACTGTTGGTCCACCGTCTGCGACGCTGACCCAACAGCAAAACAACACAATATCAGCGTCCACTGTTTGGTGAGTTCTGTAAACGCGTAGTGGCCACATTTGAACAAACCAATACGGTGCACTGTTATGTAAGGTGCTCGTTGCATCACAACGATAATCAATTCTGAGCTGCAGCTGTAGAGCATGTTGAATATCTGGCAATAATATTGCTTTTAAATATTAGTTTTATATTGAATGAACTTATACAAACCGTGGTAAGTAACAATTTTGGTACGTGAGAACTACTTTCAAAGGCTTTAACATGTTCAATGTTGTTCAGTTCCTCTTCCACCTTAAATTGGTGTACATTTACTGTTTATCTGCATATGATTACTTATATAATTGTATGTACTATGTGCAGCTGACATGTATACTATATAGTCTATATCATGTATATACCTCTTATCACATTATTTCATTATTAGTCTACATTGAATAAAATAAATAAAATGATTTTCTCAAAATCATCCATTGCAAAAGCCTAATTAAATGGTCAGTTATGTTTCCTTTGAACATGTTGAAATGAAGGAATGGGGCGCAGATGGTCACAACTGCTGTCCTCTTTACCACACACAAGCCTGTTGCTCAGAACGCAGCCCATAGGAACCCTTTGACTGCTAATGACGTATTTATATGCGTCATCTGATGGATTTTCATTACAAGTAATTTCACAGGAAATGATGCAACGAATCCAAATTAGAATTTGTTTTCATATTTTGATTTGATATTATTTATTCAACTTGGATATTTTATCAAATTTGTAATTTTCGCTCACTGTGAGGTGGAAATTGCGATAGTGAATGAACATATAATTTAACTTCCGGGTGGGTAAACCATAAATAGTAAGTAGCATCCATGGGAACAGATGGGGATGATTAATTTGCATTTTTTAACCATGCTTAATGTACCTGGTAAATATAACAAATGATATACTCCATCACATTAAGTATAGGAAAGTTAGTTAACCCTTTCAGCGCGGGAACCGACTTTAGACGTCAGAATCCGACGTCTATAGACGTCAGATTCTGACGTCTAAAGTCGATCCCCGCACTGAAATAGTGAAAAGAAACATGTATAATGACCGTGGACCCATAACATCTATGTATTCAAATGAAGCAGAAAGAGCTAACTAAGACATTTATGATGATTTCAACTTGAAAAAAACATTTGTTGTCCATGTTTATGCAAACATATTTCAGCGTTGTAAGGGTCGGGTAAGTATATACACTCACCAAAGCAAAATCTGTTCCTGCCAGTTCCCTCGAATCGTTCCCGACGTTGTAGTTGATGTGTTTTAGGATGTCTTTTTGCTGTCCGGTCAGATGCACCCATCTGCCAGTGGGGGAGCTTCCGTTATCATTTAGTAGCACCCTCTGATAGACTATTTTCCTGTAGTCGTCGTAATCAAGTAAATTATTGCTCCCGCCAAACACATATTTATCACCGGTGGCCCCCGACTCGCCGCTGATGGCGGCAATTCTCGAGCCGTTGGAGACGATGTTCACTTGCCTCCTGGAGCTAATTATCGCGTGCAGTGTTTCTGTGTAAGGGAATGCGGTGTATCTCAAGAAGAGTAGAATGGGAGAAAAAAACACCAACAGCACACCTCGTCTTCTGCTGATGGAAGCCATGTTTGTGTGCAACCCGGTCGAACGCTCTCTCGTAATCTACAACAATATCAGGGCAGGCTCTTATAGTCAATACTGAAATCCCCCAGAAAAAATGAGGTGTTGATTCAATGCTGGTTTAATGCTAGGCCAGCGTCGCAGATGGTGGCCCAGCATTAAATCAGCATTGAATCACATACGTGCTTGTACGGCAGGTTCAAACATTTAATACCGTACGTTCACTTCGAAGGGGATTTACTAAATTTGGGGTGGTTAGAATATCCGCGAAATTTAATAAAATAAATTATCATCACAAACTGTTAAAACATAAATTATGGGCCGGAACAATTAATTATAAATTCGCGAATAATTATGTCACTAAACGCTCATTTGACAGTTGTAAAATTGGTTAAAATAATCAGAAAGCTACCCGCCTCACTGCTCAAAATAACCTTTTATTCGCAAAATTTAATTAATATTCTTTTATCAATTATGCTATAACATATATATTTTACAATAAAACTTACATCCCATTGAAATAAATTCAGCTGAAGCCTCTGAGCTCGGCTCGCTGAGGATATAGGCGCTACAGAGTTTTACAGATTGATTGATTCAACATGCATCAGAGTCAAGTGAAACATGTGAGGGTAAAGTGACTTACCCAAGGACACAACATCGAAAAATGTCCCACTATTGAGAGGGGATAAACATGATATTTCTCTGAAAATCCTGCACCAGGGATCGACTTTACACGTCATAACCTGAAGTCTATAGACGTCAGATTCTGACGTCTAAAATCGTTCCCCGCACTGAAAGAGTTAAATAAACGATACTGTAAAACGTATATATACAAGTACAATGATCGCCCAGGCCAACTGTAACTAAAGCTAGCCCATCGCTCATGTCAAAAGGCTACTACGCAAGTTTAAGTCGTGGCAAACCGATGAGCTGGACATGAGCTGGACATGAGGAGTAAAAATCTAATACTTCATTCATCGGTAATTAGATACTAATAATATTTATCCCGAATACACCCGCCCATAAACTGTCGCACAGATATAAATCACTTTATATTTCGGTATATTTGACATAACAAATTCGCAAATTCGGAAAATCGTTAACCATATCGAGAAAACTACCCACCTTGACCTCTGCACCTTGACAGTCTGCATGTGTAACAGTTAGTGATCTGTTTAGGTTTAGTTCGGACTTGTCGCTCAAGGGGGGGGGGGGAGGGGGGATTGCGCTGGGGTGGGGAGGAGTACGTGGCGTGGGATTAGCGATGTCGTCATCATATAGCATTAAACACAAGACCGCAGCTCGGGCTCTGTGAAGTGATGTAACATGTCATAATTAAGCAATGAGCTCTCTATCAAATTATTGCAGGAGGCGGAGTGTGTCTAAGCAACGAGGGTGGGGGGGGGGGGACTGGTGCAGTGCTTAAAGCTGCCTGCTTGGAAGTCGGAGATCGCGGGTTCGAACCCCACTCTGGCCTTCAAGTTCCACAGAAACAATTTTTTTCTTCACCGCTCACTCATAAAGATGCAATATTGTGGGGAGCCTCTGCGACCGAGAGGTAGCGTGCTCGGCCTCAGACCACCAGGGCTCGAATTTCGAATCCTGTGTCTGGAGGACAGTGTCATCTCAATCATCTCACCATCCTCAGGAGGTTCTCCTGGCCCAGTTTAGCCTATATGTGCACAAAGGTGGCCTAAAGCCCGATTCATTTCATTTCATTATATAGTGCACACAATTTGGTGCCTCTAAATCTTCATAGCTGTATCAGCCCGGTAAAAAAGGCTTGTATCTGATACAATACAACCCTTGGTATGAGATAAATATATCTATTTGTGGAATATTTTAATTTTAGACTTATTTAAATACAAAGGTCATTTGGCCGATGATTTGCAGGTGTTTGCCAACGTATGAATAATTCGGCAACCATGATTAAAACAATTTGAAACAAATTCTCGTGTTTTCACGCGGACGTTGAGAGAAACTATAATACGAGATTTTTTAGCCAATCACGTCATTTATGCTGTGGTGACACGTGATTGGACGGGACAATTGGGGAACTACCAATCAAATCCCATAGTTGTAATTCTGACGTCACAGTAGATTAATATGCATGAACCTCCTCCCTAGAGTGTAACAGGGCCCGATATATCTGCCTACGTTGGGCCAACGTTGCCAACATTTGAAAAACATCGAACCAGTCAGCGTTGTACCACAGTGTAGCCTACTGCTCGTTGAAACTGGCTTGTATCAGGAAAGAACCACCGGATTATAATATTATCATCATATATAGTGGGTGTAATAAGCTCGACATTTTGACCTGATAGTTAAAAAAAATGATAAAGCTATCAAAATTGGAGGACATGTACTTCAATATATCCTCTTTAATATTAAGATGGGAGCCATCTGAAAAAAAATTGAGAAAAAAATGCTTTGCTCTGTTTATGTTGGTGGGGTCTATGAAGTGTAATCTCGAATAGCTGTACACCACGAAGATATGGGCGCGGATTGTGAAATTTGTTTGAACAGAGAAATCAATTTTGACAACATTTCCACAAGATCTTTACGACGTATAACTGAAAACGAGCTTAAAATGGCTAAATATAGGTACATGTTACTGATTCTAACAAATCTCTTTTTGACTTCGTTGGTGAATTGTGTTGTGACCAAGCCGTATCCGTGAGCGCCCATATGAATCACTACTCGTATTTGTACCATCGCAATATGTGGCTCAAACCTATAGTTTCAGATACAGTTTCGGCTATACGAAATGGAGTTCGTAAGCTACATTATATTGAGCAAATAGATCAATTTCATGATAAAAGTATCAAAGCCCACATACATGTAACCAGAAATGCATAATACAGATCTGATGTAACTCAATATACATGATATATCTTTTATCATATTCAAGGTTCCTGCGGCTCTACTCTTCTTAAAAATTAATGACCTTTTTACTTGAAATTCAATGTCTTTAATGACGAAAATAAACAAATTAATACTTATACCTTTTTGTCGTATTTTAAAAGCAAAATATCAGCTAGACCTGGAAGTATACTGCATGTACCTTCCGACAATTATAATAGGTGACACTGACACGCTGAATGTGGGCCAGCGTCACAGACAGCAGGCCAACATTAACCCAGCCTTGGCTTCAAGTAGTAGTTATTGTACGGCCCCAGCCCAAGCCGGCCCATTTCAATAGGCCTTAAAGTCTGAAGAACAAACAAAATATGGCAACCAGACATACTGGCACCTTAGAGTGCGGGTACCAACAAGCTTTAGTGCTGACTAACGTTGCTCCATTATCAACCACGTTGGCTTAGAATTAGCCCAATATTGGTTATACTTCATGCGGGGCCACTGGCGACGACGTTGGTCCAACATTAAAACAACATAGGATCAACGTTTGTTCAATCAGCCACTCTACAGAAATCACAATAGTGTAAAAAGAATCATAATGCTGAGAGCCATGTAGTTTCGCAATTGGGGATGACTAGACAGGCCTAAACCCAAGATCTAACATATTTTATGCGAAAGAATTCTGTTCATTTGAACAGATAGTCTCTTACTTGTGGTTTCTTAGATTTTCAAAACATTCCAAAACACTCCACAAAGGACACAGAACAATAATGTTTTGTGTTACTGGGTTGAACGCAGCCCAGCCAACACGAGGCGTTGAACCAGTGCTGGTTTGATGTTGGACCAGCGTCGCAGATTGTGGGCCAGCATTGTACCAGCATTGGGTCAACGTCGTGTTTGTTGGAGTGTTGACAAGTGTTTCGCACCAAAACGGAATATTAAATTCCGCTTAATACATAATCTCTATCAAGAACTTTATATAAAGTTCTTGTCTCTAATGTCCCCAAGAGCCATTTAATAACATTAATTACAAAGGTGATTGACACTACATCTATTAGCTATCAACCTTTATCGTTATGCTGCTGAGGGGGGATATCTCCAGTTTTTTGTTCACAAAAAAACAGACCCTTCCAGTTTTTAATTAAATGTACATCTTAGGTGAACTCATAAACACTAACAGACATTCCGCCGCATCCCCTGCCTGTGACTGTGAAATATTGTAAAAATGAGGTTTACACAACGTTGTATAAATTAATTATTCAGTTATTGTTATTAGACCATCAGATATTAAAAACAAAAATTACGCCTTCATTTGAACTACTGGGCGGGGGGGCTTAGGGTAGTTGTTAGCACCACTGCCTTTCACGCTAGAGTTCGGGGTTCATTTACCGGTCTCGGCGGTTTGGAACAAACAAAAATGTTTCTTCCCCATTGACTCGTGAAATTTAGTATTGTAGGGAGCCTCTGCGACTGAGATATAGCGTGCTCGACCTCAGACCTCCACGGTTTGAATTTTTAATCTTGTGTTTGGAGGGCAGTGTCACCTCACTCATCTCACCATCTTCAGGAGGTACTCCTGGCCTAATTTAGCATGTTTAGCCTGTATGTGCACAAAAGTGAACTTAAGCACGATTCATTTCATTTTTTTAATTTCATTTGAACTATTACAAGCAAGAACAAATGATATTAAACTAGAAAAGAAAACTTAGTAAACAAGAGTCGTTGGCCCATTATTGCGTCAATGTTGGGCCATTGTTGTAGAGTGTGGACCAACATTCAAACAACATTGGTTCAATTTCTCTAGTTTCCTAGAAAAACCCCCAGGAAATATCATGTATAATAATAATTATATCATGACCTAACAAACACGAGACGCTGAGCCAATACAGCATTAATGTTGGCTTATGGTTTAGGGCACTGCCCCAACATTAAAACAACATTAACTTAACATTTCGTGTTTGCTGGGGATCATCTTGTCAAAGTATTGCAGAAATATATTTATTTTTTCAAATAATTGGATATTTTCAATTAATTTTAAATAATTAATTAATAATAATATTCCTTCATATAGACTTATTGCCCCTGCAGAAATCTCGGCTACACGTAGCCCAGACACCTTTTCAGCTACACGTAGCCGAGACACCTACACGAAACCGAGATACCTTGCACGTAGCCGAGACCTCGGGTACACATAGCTGAGATACCTTACACGTAGCCGAGCTACATGTACCTTACACGTAGCCGAGATACCTTACGCGTAGCCGAAATCTCAGGTACACGTAGCCAAGACACCTTATGCGCAGCCGAGATCTCGGGTAGCCGAGACACCTACACGTAACCGAGATACCTTACACGTAGCCGAGACCTCGGGTACACATAGCTGAGATCCCTTACACGTAGCCGAGATACTTTACACGTAGCCGAGATACCTTACGCGAAGCAGAAATCTCGGGTACACGTAGCCGAGACACCTTACGCAAAGCCGAAATCTCGGGTACACGTAGCCGAGATACCTTACACGCAGCCGAGATACCTCACGCTTAGCCGAGATCGCGGTTACCTGTAGCCGAGATACCTTACGTGGAGCCGAGATACCTTACGCGTAGACTAAATCTTGATTAAGCCACGACTTCACATACGCGTGATGCGTGAAGCGTGATGCGTTTTGACCGAAATCATTGAAAATAGAAAGAACGACTCCACATGCGCGTCTTGCGTAATGCGTGATGCACGACGTAATTTTATGGATTCCCCGGGTACCCCCCCCCCCCCCAAGCTCCTTCATGTGATCCAGGGACAACCATGTGCTGACCTATAGTCTTTTTTTCTTATTTGTGCTACTTTTTTGGTGACAATCACATTATTATGCAACGCAATGTGATTGATGATACGTATCTGGAGAAGTTGGTCCATCTGGCTGAGGAACACCCAGCTCTATGTGACACTTCCTCAAAGGAATATAAGACAGCATCCGAATTGAAAACATTTGGGACAATATAGCAGAAGCTATGAATGTGGGAACGTTTATATTTAGATAAATAAGATGACATGTCCCTGTGTGCAAAAAAGCCACAGGAGATCCGCACTGGGTGGCTCCTTCAGAAAAAAGAACTTTGACGCACCACGCATCACATTTTGACGTACATGTGGAGTTGAGCAATACACATCACGCTAAACGCATCACCCGTATGTGGAGTCGTAGCTTTACATGTAGTCTAGCCGAGATACCTTACGCATAGCCGAGATAGCTAGGGTACACGTAGGCGAGATACCTTACGTGTAACCAAGTTCGGTAACGCGTAGCAGAGATCTCGGCTATGTGTAGCCGAAGTCGGTTAGACGTAACTGATAAAATACTTACACGTAAACTATTATGATTACACGTAAACATACTGAGTTACGCGTAAAGTGTTGATCTTACGCGTAGCCAATGTTTTGGCTACGTGTAGCCGAATTCGGCTACGTGAAACCGTTGTTTGGCTACGCGTAGCCGAATTCGGCTACGTGTAGCCGAGGCTCGGGTACGCGTAACACGGTACGCGTAAAATGTGGAATTTATGTCCCACACGGCTTGCCATACTATACAAGGTTTATACCAGAACTATAGTACGCTATCTCGCGTCAGCCCTCGAGCGGCGGGCTCGCTAAGCACGACTATGGTCGTTTTTGTTTAATAGGGCGTGTTAGTCTCGTAGATTTGTAGCGGGATTTGGCGAGATACGCTACTTCCGGGTCCACTTGGCTCAGCCGGTAAAAAAACGTGCTTTTTCCCACTGTAATCATGTTACAACTTTTGAAGTGTACATGTTTGCGTTCCTTATTAGAGTACGATAAACAATATATTCATGCCTGGCAGATTAAATTTTGTAAATAGTGTTAATTATAGATTGAAATAATAACGGGTGTAGTAGAGGTCTATAACAGCTCAATACATCTGTGTTAATTTAGTCTTTTAGACTTTGAAGTTGGTCTCTGAACCGGGTGACTGGCGTTGTTTACACTCGACGACGACGTGACACGTCACATTCACTGATTTCAACAGGGTATCATGACTACATGCCACACCCATTTTTGTCATGTTATGGCCTGATCGGGTCCGGGTCGTTATTCCGACAGGTCGTTATTCCGAAAGGTCGATATTCCGACAGGTCGTTATTCCGACAGGTCGATATTCCGACAAACAGGTCGTTATTCCGACAGGTCGTTATTCCGACAGGTCGATATTCCGACGGGTCGTAATTCCGACAGGTCGATACTCCGACAAACAGGTCGTTATTCCGACAGGTCGATAGTCCGACAAACAGGTTGCTATTCCGACAGGTCGATAGTCCGACAAACAGGTCGATGTTCAGACAGGTCGTTATTCCGACAGGTCGATAGTCCGACAAACAGGTCGCTATTCCGACAGGTCGATAGTCCAACAAACAGGTCGATATTCCGAAAGGTCTATATTTCGACAGGTCGTAATTCCGACATAAAAATAATAGTGATGAGAGGACTAACCACTATTAACAGCTACTGTGGTGATGAATAGCGATGAAGACCTATCTCTAAAATACTTAGACTGTTAGGCTACTTGTTAACTCTTTTCTTGCTGCATCATTCTTTGACATGTATTATTCATTTGAAGCTTGCATTGGTGATGCAAATGCTAACTTCAAATAGGCGTTTAAAAGTGGACCAGTTAGGACTAATAATTTACAATCGGTGTTTTATTTGAGATCTGAACGCATTTGCCCGCACAGTGAAAGGGTTGAAGGGACTGGCCCACGCTAAAATCCTCAAAAAATCGGTGATTTTATTTTGGCTTCTTAATATGACCATATGATGTAAACATGTCCATAGATTAGAACTGCAAAAGCTTTTTAATTTTTCTGCTGCACATTCACCAGTTAGACTAGATATAGAGACGAAATTCCCGTATTTCTAATTTTTGACATGGTTGTCAATAATTAGAAATCAGGAATTTCGTCTCTATATCTAGCCTAACTGGTGAATGCGCAGCACAAAAATTAAAAAAACTGACACATTCACCAGTTAGACTAGATATAGAGACGAAATTCCCGTATTTCTAATTTTTTGACATGGTTGTCAATAATTAGAAATCAGGAATTTCGTCTCTATATCTAGCCTAACTGGTGAATGCGCAGCATAAAAATTAAAAAAACTGAAAAATTAAAAACTTTTGCAGTTGTAGTCTATGGACATGTTTACATCATATCCATCATATTAAGAGGCCAAAATAAAATCATAGATTTTTTCATTATTACAGCCTGGGCCAGTCCCTTTAACCTTGTCTGCCCTGAATTTCTGGGAGCTATTTAGGGGGTGTTTTTGAGAGTAGTGTATATATGCCCACACTTCTTTGTACAGCTGTGATATATAGATGCGTTCAGATCCATTGTTAAGCTTGATATGCCAACCAATGGCAAAACTAAATTTATGTCAGCGTATTTGATATCAAAAATTGTTTTTACAAAATTGCAGATGTAAACAATTATTGTATATATATATATATGTATATTCCAGCCTAATAAACTATTACATTTAATTATTGTTCCCACACATTCCCCTGATTTTTTCCCTGACTGCTCCAACGCCGTCCAAAATGCTGGTACAAATTAGCAATCTCATCAACATCAGTACCAAAACAGTAGGCTAATATGAAAATATAATTATGTTGTGCCTTGAGTCACAACTATAAATACTATTACTTATTATTTTGTCATGTTCGTGGCGCAAGGATAGATCATTGGTCGCGTGGTGGACTCGAGAGTCCGGGAGTGCCTGGTTCGGGTTCCGCTGCGGCCGAAATCTTTCCTTGCTGTACACATAATGCAGTGACCCAAACTGTTCAAATTCGTGGTATAATAATAGCAACCGAGCGTATAACCGATTCGCGCGGCCTAAAAAAACGTACACAAAGAAATAAAAATGTCAAAGTTGACATGTGAACGGTCAAAAAAACTTTTAAAAAAAATTTCGTCCTGGCTGGAAACGGGCTCTTACAAACAAATGAAATAATAAGTTCTTAATTTCGACGGCTAACTCAACTCTTTTGCTTAGATAGTACGATTTTTAGAATATTCACTGCCCTTAAGGAACTAATATATATTTAAAATCGTTTAGGAAAACCGTAGAAAAATGCTATTAAGAGTGTCTCTACTGCTATTAGGAGCAAGTTATGACGTGGGCTTGTTATGAACAGCGGCCATTTTGAATTTATTTAATATGGCTGATACACAGGCACTCCAAAGACTAGCTCTGGGAGCAAATATTATGGATAGGTCGTTATCAATGCCTGATACAGACGATTGTGTTGCTGATCTGCGTCGCTTAAACCAGTACTATGCCGAATATATATTGACGAAATAGCTTTTACATATATTTTCGTGTTTTAAATAATTCCCAAATCAACTTCAAAATAATATATATCAATACATATTCAAAAACCATACATAAGTGGTATCACATGCGTCTCTACGTCTATTAGTTATGAAATGACCATAATTTGAATGGCGGCCATCTTGTATTTGTATAATAAAGCGCCCACGGCGAGAGTTCAGCTTGGCTCCCACGATAAATCAAAAGTATTATTGCCTTGGCCATACGTGGCCCAAATTTGGTGCTTTTGGGACGATTTGAACAATTCGGGGGTAAATATGTCCCATGACTAATTTGAATACTTATGCTATGAATCCAACGCCATTATTAATATTTTTAAATCTTTCAGTGCTGAGACTGACGTCAGATTCTGACGTAATAAGTCGGTCTCAGCGCTGAATTTGTTGTCTTATTATTGGATCACATGTATCAGACAGTTTTATTTGGCATCACATGTTTTTATGTATACATTTAAACAGTGTCACTGGTTAAAATAGCCATTTTACCATACCTTCTGTGAAGCTTTGATAACCAAATAGGTCTACTTGATAAATATTTATTTTGACTCACCTTTCATTCTAGAAGCAGCATAATCTGTTCGCATCATTTGGCGATCTGTTGTCTTCAAACTAGGACGCAAGCAACTATGACTTGAATACTATGTGGTAGAGCGGGTTCTGGTATTTCCGAACGGGGGGGGGGGGGTATTTCCAAACATTGCTAATATATTTCATCCCGTTGCTGGCTAGACATGAATAAATTGTGTCAGGCAGAGCTGCCCGTTGTGCGTGACTGTTCTGTCACGCACCGTTATTATGGACCAATTTCATATCCATTAATTTTGCTATTTAAAAAAGTCACTTTCAAAATGTCGTAAAGTAGACAAGTCATTAAAAAATAAGGTAATTACACGGAAGGTAATGGTCTATTTATGATATGTATTATCAATCCTGGAATTATTATTTATATGGGAAAATGTACCTTGCAATGCACGTCCTAGATATAAAAACATCAAAAAACAATTTTTGGTCATGATACTCTGGTTCCCAGAGCCACACTACGCGGCGTGGCCGAGCTTCATGTAGCCTCTGGTATGCCCCAGTGGCGAATGTTTGTGACTTGTTGCTATTTTTAGATGAAAATAGGGTAATCCCCGATTTCAGACATTTTTGAAAGGTCACTTCCCCGGATGAAGAGTTGTTCACAGTATTGTATTTCCCCTTTGACGCATTTCCTATGACTTGACCCAGAAAATTATATACTGGCCTCAATAGCACAGGCATGATGGTCAGGTGACTAAGAACCTTGGCCAATACCCGGCCATAAATGAAATTGGCAGGGCTCGCCAGGCAATGGTCATGATCATAGATATAGGGAAAATCTATGATCATGATAGCCTTATCATTTGGGACGTGTTCGGAAATAGACCCATCAATTAATTTGGTTTCGTCTAATTACGAACACTAGGCCTATAGGGCCTACACCACAGTTTAACAGCGAATGCGTCATTTCGAAAGGAAATACATCAATGGAGCGATTTGTAGGCCTGCAAACGGTTGTGACGTTACTATGCGGGTTTGAAAAGTAATATGAAGGAATCTATGAAAAAAAATCTCAGATTTCAATAGATTCGGGTAATCTCGAACAGTGGCATTTCCTAATATTTTTTTGTTTTATATTTTTTGTTGTGGACGAATTACAATTGACATTGATTCTATTTGTATCATATTTGAGTATACTGCGCATGTTCTTGCTTCTATACTGGTTATTTTCTCTTTAGATTAAAAAATGGGTGGGTGGTCGATTATACCCTACTTGGTGTTCGACATTACCCCCTCTATTTCGAATATACCCGCCGTTACCTTGGGTACTACAACTTCCTGTACAACTTTCAGATTCATGAATGACCGTGCACGTGGTTAATTACGTCATCAATCATAGTTTCATTCATCAACTGATGTCACGTGGGGAGCTGATAGACAAATGGGGACACCAGACATCAAGTGCAGAGGCTTAGGTGTTCGGAAATACCCGAACCCGCTCTAAACATTCGCAAAAAATAGAAAAATATCACATTCTTTAATAGACAAAGAGCCGACTGGAAACAAACAAAAAATACATCAGTAAAGCCGCGTCCAATTTCACTGTTAAATAATAACTTGTAGCGATCTTGAGAATTTTCCTAGAAATATTTTGCACTCCAATTATTCCTTGTAAGTCGTTTATTTTAAATTCCACTTTGATGAGCCTCTTCAAAAATTATCAACAATTAAAATTATCAACAATTGTTTTTGGCACAATCTCTCAACATATTATTTTTTTATGTACAAGTTTTCAGCATATATTTTGTTTTACATAAATTTGAAAACAAACATTTTTTTTCTAAAATAGTCTAGGCCCCCCCCCCCCAGAAATCAAATAGTGCGTCCATAAGTAACTATTAGATGGTGATGAAGAATGCTGTGTTGTCAGAACTGGAGGTGGCCAAGTAAGTGATCAAACTTGAGGAGTATTGTGTAATTCATGCAAAAAATTTTTGGTGGAATATTTGTCCTGAGAAATGTATACATGCCTACATGCAAAATATTGAGCAATCACCATGATTAACATAAGAGTAGGTTGGTGACATACATACAAAGGCAAATGTTATCCCTGAATCTACACTTTTCAATCAATAAACACAATTCAATGAAATAGAGCTACATGTAACCTTTTTTTTTCAATGAGAAAGGCAAACATTTTTTTCATAGCAGAGTTTAATCAGGCACATTTTTTTCCAAATGTACTAATTTAATCTTTCATTTCTGCAAATTCTCATCCCCATTCCCACCTATTTAGATTGTGCTGTATAAAAAAATGTATTTTGCAGCAGTCAATTTGACTTTCAAGAAATTAGGCCCCTAGCAAATTCTAATTTCTAGTCATATGCAGCAATCCATAAAGTTTTAAAAAAATTGACCATGATTTATTTTCACGATTGAAACTGAAGAAAATTAACAGGTTGTTTAGTCAGAGGGGAGCTATATTTGTAATATTACATGTTAAAACATAGACTAACTTTTTAACTATTGTTTACAATGGGCCTAGGCCTACTAGACTACTGATTTTTTGAAAATTATGTGGGCCAAGTACTCCTATTATTATTAACCCCTAAGCCTAAGGCGCTGAAATATTTCTGTATAAAACAAAATTTTTTTTCTGCCTCTTCTGAAAACCTGCTACTATGCCTATGTAGGCTATGACTAGGCCCTATACTATAATCTATATATTTAGACTACAACATGTTAGGCCATATATGCATGCGATAATAGGCCTATGAGGTTATGGGTTTAAAGGGGTGATGATGAAACCCGAAAGCAAGCCAATTGCCGAAAGCAAGATCCCCGCACCGAAAGCAAGCTTATACAGGCAGAGTTCAAAAGTGAAACATTATTTTTATATTGATTTATCATGCGCATATATCGTTAGTAAATAATGTATATTGAAATATATCTTTAGATCGGTATTTCGTAGAAAAAACATAATAACTATTAACTATCCCCACCGAAAGCAAGCCTATATAGACTAGGCAAAATTCAGGTGATAAGCATAATATTTCTGATGATTTACAACGACTGAATTATTGTAGGAAATATAATGTATAAATGAGAAATAATTTTATCAATTATTTTACAAAATGTAGTATTGTATTACATGTATTAAATAATACCGGCGACGAAAGCAAGATCCCCGCACTGACAGCAAGCCTTTAATGGTAGAACTCGGAAGTACCATTCGAATTATTTTTCTATATAAGAAATTACTACAAAACATTGATAATGACATGTTTATCAAAATTTTATATTGCAGACAACGAAAACAAGATCCTTTCCCTAAGAGCAAACGTATATAAACGTATATACTAAACTGTGTGCACTGTGCGACGAAAGCAAGATCCTACCACAAAAAGCAAGCGAGTGACTTGTGTAACACCTGGCGACGGAAGCAAGATCCTAGCCTGTCACCGAGAGCAAGATCACCCCCCCCCCCATCCAAAGTTAATGCTTGTAAAAGAATAAAATATTTTATCAATTGTAATTACACATAGGCTATTATGCAAGTGTTGTTATTTAAAGTTACTAGAGCCAAAGAGCAAAAATAACTTTATAAAACCTATGCAATGCCAATGATAATACTTTTATTCAGTTTTATCGACAATTAAAATAACCTGCATATTAACCCTTAAGCAAGCAAGTGGTGTGGGTAGGCTTCAGGGCGACGAAAGTAAGATCCCCACCCCCCGGAAGAAAAGCTTCCAAGCGAAACAGATGTTTTATTGTAATTTCAGATAGTATGTCATGTGTTGTAATTTGCAGCTCATGTGAAAAAGGTCCAGGTTGAGCATAGGCCTACTTTTAACAAAGTAGCTGTATACGACTCACCCACCCCCACCCCACCCCCCACTTTTATACAAGCCAAAGAAACATGAATACTATACCATTGTCAGCTGAAACTGTCATTATACGGGCTAATACCCAACGCGCCTTGCCGTTTATTATTGATCTTTCAGGCTATTATTTATAATCTTACAATCTTCTAAATATTACTTGTTCGTTTTTTTAATAAAACGAGATATCGTTTTTTTCGAAACCATAGGGTCAAGCAGGTGGATACCGTGATATGGCACTTCTTTGTTAGTTTTTAGCGGCTTCTCCTTGACCAAACTAACACGGCTAACGTGCTGCTCCTGTTAATGATATGCTCCACGTAATTCCTGTGATTAACACGCCTAACAGTTATCAGGAGTATAATATCACCTATATGGCACCTCTTTGTTATTTTTTCGCGGCTAACACGCCTAACAGTTATCACGGTTATAATATCACCTACACTTCTTTGTTATTTTTTTTGCGGCTTCTCCTGACATGCTGCTCCTGGCAATGATATGCTCCACCTATATCCCGTGACTAACACCCGTAACGGTTATCAATTAGGCCTATGTATAGGCCTACTACTAATAATATTATTTATTATTATTATTATAATTTGGCCCAGTCAATGGCATTGATCATTAAAAACACTTTTCTCTTTGCTATGAGTATGCTACTCGTACCGAAATTAAAGGTGTTTTTCACAGTTTTTTTCTATATACAATACTCGGATACGAAGTTCTGCTTATGTTACATGCTTGACCACCCAAAAATAAATGGGTATGAAGCTATTTTATTCTGGTACGACGTTCTGCTATATTGAACGTCCAGTCAAAGTCACTCAACGAGAATGCTACTATAATCATGATAATAGGAATAAAGTTGTACGAAGTCCTGCTATGTTGAATGACCACCCAATAACAAGTGCTTGCAGTCAATGGACTGATTTGTCTTTTTTCATTTACATCCGTTTCATACACTAAAGCTGCGTTTTTTATATAATAATAATTAAACAATATACAATAACCCTTACAGTGCGGGGATCGACTTTAGTCGTCATTATGACTACTAAAGTCGATCCCCGCACTGTAAGAGTAACAATATTGTAATGTTTGTCTTGTTTTTTATACTTGTTTATTGTTCTTTGTGTGTTAGTATACTATATGTATAATAGATTATTCGTGTTAGTGTTAGTCGCGATTAAACCTCCTGCAGCGTTCACGACTGACGGTGGTCCGAGTCCACCAGAAATTATGTCGGACCACCAGAACATTCATATCCAGTGGACCATCATAATATCTAGCTCGAATCATAAACGTAACATGCCCCAAAGATATAAACAATCGTCGCAACTCGCGGGTGATAGATAATCTGATAATACCGGAAAAACTGTAACCTCTCTCATCCTTTTGACGGAACAAAACACGTGTTCGTAATCATAAGAGTCATGAATTATTGACATTGAGATCGATCATCATCCTTGAACTAAATTCCTGTCAAACGTTTTGTGGTTTTACAAAATTAACAATGTGGAAACACATCGCAAGCGTGAAAAATTTGGTTCAAGATTTCCAAGTGTGAGTAACGTTAGTTGTTGTTAGGACCACTAAAAAAATTGTGGGACCACCAGATCGTCTGAGCTGGTGGTCCTGTGGACCACTGCTCATAAAAGTTTGTGTCAAACCCTGTCCTGGGTTGAGAAAGGTGCGATCAGTCATAACACTTAGTGTTAATACGTCATCAAAGTGACACACCCCTCTCTCAAATGGTATCACAACACTGTAATCGCTCAGTTGGTCACAAAGTGATGGCAGCTACTGTTTGACGTGTTTGTCACGCGTAAATGCCTGGCGCATATCATGCATGAGTTGCCAAAAAATAGATATATATTGCTTGTCACAAACGCAAATGATAATCTACAGATTGTAGAATAATAAATACCGTTTGTAGCCTAGCCGTATTTTTAAAAGGCGCTGGGTAGTATTTGACGGTCTCAGATGACGATAGTATATATATGGCCTATAATAAAATATAAACCGAGTTTCTTAGTAGCCCTTATGGTAGGCTATATTTATTATAGATATTATAGTCCATGGGCCAGATAGGGTTACCGTGCACCCCCCCCAGGACAGTCTGAGACCAAGTTTTTATTGTTCATTGGACCTCCCCGGATATCAAAAGTCGATGCCATCAAAAAAAAGTTGGGATGGACTACCTGTTTTGGGCCATTTTCAAAATGGCCGCCATCGAAATCTGGAAATCACCTTTTGTGCCATAACTTGAGTTCTAAGGCAGTTAGAGTCACAAAATTGGTGTCTATGTATATGTTTTTGGGGGTGAGGAATCCAATTTTGCCAATAAAAAATGTTTCTGTCTTGTGGAAAATTTATAAACAGCTATTCCAACGTATTTTTCGTGCATTTTTGGTCATTTTTTGTGTTAGTCCATGGGACAGAGAGGGTTACTGTGCACCCTCCACCTATGAAAGTCTGAAACCAAGTTTTTTTTGCTCATTAGACCTTCCCCAATATCAAAAGTCGATGCCATCAAATAAAAGTCGTATGGACTACCTATTTAAGCCATTTCAAAATGGCCGCCATTGAAATTTGGAAATCACGTTTTGTGCCATAACTTGAGTTCTAAGGCAGTTAGGGTCACAAAATTAGAGTCTATACATATGTTTTTGGGGGCGAGGAATTCAATTATGCCAATAAAAAATGTTTCTGTCTTGTGGAAAATTAATAAACATCTATTCAAACGTATTTTTCGTGCATTTTCGGTCATTTTTTTGTGTTAGTCCATGGGCCAGAAAGGGTTACTGTGCACCCTCCACCCATGAAAGTCTGAGACCAAGTTTGTTTTGCTCACTAGACCTCCCCCAATATTAAAAGTCGATGCCATCAAATAAAAGTCGGATGGACTACCTATTTTAGGCCATTTCAAAATGGCCGCCATTGAAATTTTGAAATCACGTTTTGTGCCATAACTTGAGTTCTAAGGCAGTTAGAGTCACAAAATTGGTGCCTATACATATGTTTTTGGGGGCGAGGAATTCAATTATGGCAATAAAAAATATTTCTGTCTTGTAATAATTTATGAACAGTTAGATAAACGTATTTTTCATGTATTTTTGGTCATTTTTGTGTATTTTAGTGCGAACTCAGAAAAAAACTAACCTTAAAATAAAAACTTGTAACTAGTGTTATTTTATTCCGTGAATAATGAGCATAACAGTGTTGAAAATTGTAAATAAAAATTAAACTTTGCTTATGACTAGCATGATAAATGAAAAAAAAATTAGTGTAGAAAATATTAAAATAACAAAGTGGTGACTGTTCCATGAACCTATTAGAAGTACATGTAATTTTCATCCATATTATATCTGACCAGCAGCTGAGTAGAATATTTCCTTCCAATACTTTCACACAAGATCATATCGCCACTTTAAAATTTAAAACGGTAGATACACCCTTTCAATTCCAAGGGGAAGCTTTTGTTATTGACAGTCATTCTTATGTATTGCACACTCATTTCACCAGTTTATCTAACACCCATTTAAAAACAGAGTTTCTAACATAATAGTTGCCATGTCATCAAAATCTTATAGTGGTGACAGCAGAAATGGTGGTAAAGCGGTGGTAAAGTCCTTGTTCCACCAGAATATGAAATAAGCACTACCATAGAACATAAAATAAACATATCGTAAGCTACTGATTAGCTAAACCTAATCCTCATCACTGTCACTTTCAGCTACTTCACTTCTTCCTCTGATGAACCTGCTACATCGTCATCACTTTCTAATGTATCATCTTCCTCTGCTATGTCTATTGGGATAATTGGACCTTGACACAAGATGGGCACAAGTTTCCCATTGTTTTCAGTCTATACGTGACCATTAATTGCCAGAGGAATATTTGCCTTAGGAATATGGGCTAATTTCCAAATTCCAGTCTGATTTACTCGTCTAATATGCTGAGACAATGTCTTTCTACATGGTGTAAATTGGCTGAGGTCAATATTGCGCTCGAGATTAATGCACTTCTACTTCAAAATAGAGTAGCGAAGATCATGTACACTCTTATGACGATTTTTCCCATAGATGGCACATGTAAACTTTTCTAGGTCGATCACCATGTCATCAGAGATATGCCAAACATCAAGTTAATTTACATCTTGAAATCTCACTGTCTTCTGACTCAGTTTTATTGATTTAATTTTCCCCACGCGTGAATGCGCAAAGAGACAGAAATGCAGTGCAGAGCTTCCATCATTGTTGGCTATGTGAATTACAATCAGAAGCCTTCTTGTGTTGTCTGAGCCAGTATCAAACGAAATAGTGATGTCTTGAAAGCAAGGTGCAGCAATATGAAAAACACATCACTGTCAGAACTGCGAATGCGAACTGTATCAAAGCCTTGCTCTTGTGCATAGAGACAGTATCAGTTTCTTTTTGATTTGAGAACAATGATGTAATCTCAGTTTTATTAACTGTTGTTCCATCTTCAGACGCAAGAAGGTAGCAGTTACCATGAGGGACAGTTATTATTTTTTTCTATGCAAGTTTTGGAGCAAATTTATGAGAGCACCAAACATCATTCATAACATCAACTAACTGTGATTTGTTCTCACTGTTCATCAGACATGTCTTCCAATCAGCTGGCTTTTTTGCAATGGCCCACTTATGATCAATGTATCACTGGTACCAAGCATCTGTCTCTCCATTTGCTTAATCGAGCCTTCTGTGCTAAAGATAATGTCGCCACTCCTTGGTATGATGTCAAATATTGCACGTGCAATGAGATAAGAGTTGCTGGTGTTGTTTGACATAACATGGAAGAAAGCATTGTCATCTTGTATGACCAGAGTACTGCCCAAATCACTTGGGACTGGTGCATCACTCACATCCTGGCCAAGATACAACCAGCACATTCAAAGGCGTAGGAAAACTTAAACCATAAAACTGATTCAGAAGATTATGCGATTTCAAGATGTACTCTGTAAATCAGGAGATGTTTGGCATATCTCCGATGACTTGGTGACCGACCTAGAAGAGTTCACATGTGACATGTATCGCTACTCTATCTTGAAGCAGAAGTGAGCAATATTGACTTCAACCAATTTCCACTATGTAGAAATACATTGTCTCAGCATAATAGACGAGTAAATTATCAGACTGGAATTTGGAAATTAGCCCATATTCCTCAGCCATATATTCATTTAGCAATTAATGGTCACGGATGGACTGAGAACAATGAGAAACTTGTGCCCGCCTGGTGTCAAGGTCCAATTATCTCAATAGATATAGCAAATGAAGATGATACATTAGAAAGTGATGACGATGTAGCAAGTTCATCAGAGGGAGAAGTGTTGTCTGATGACAGAGCAGTAGCTGAAAGTGACAGTGATGAGGATTAGGTTTAAATAATCAGTAGTTGATTATATGTTTATTTTATGTTCTATGGTAGTGCAAATGTGTTTCATATTCTGGTGGAACAAGGACTTTACCACCATTTCTGCTGTCACCACCATATGAATTTGATAACACGGCAACTATTATGTTAGAAATTATGTTTTTAAATGTATGTTAGATAAACTAGTGAAATGAGTGTGCAATACATAAGAATGATTGTCAATAACTAAATTTTCCCTTGGAATTGAAAGGGCGTATCTGCCGTTTTAAATTTTAAAGTGGCGATATGATCTTGTGTAGAAGTACTGTTTTTTGGTAATGAAGGAAATATTCTACTCAGCTGCTGGTCAGATCTAATATGGATGAAGATTACATGTAATTCTAATTGGTTTATAGAACAGTCACCAAGTTATATTTCAAGGTTAGTTTTTTCTGTGTTCGCACTAAAATACACAAAAATGACCGGAAATACACGAAAAATACGTTTATTTACCTGTTTATAATTTATCTACAAGACAGAAATATTTTTTATTGGGATAATTGGATTCCTCATCCCCAAAAACATATGTATAGACACCAAGTTTGTGACTCTAACTGCATTAGAACTCAAGTTATGGCACAAAACGTGATTTTCAAATTTCAATGGCGGCCATTTTGAAATGGCCTGAAATAGGTAGTCCATCCGATTTGTATTTGATGGCATCGACTTTTGATATCAGGGGAGGTCTAATGAGCAAAAAAAACTTGGTCTCAGACTTTCATGGGTGGGGGTGCACAGTAACCCTATCTGGCCCATGGACTAACACATAAAATGACCGAAAATGCACGAAAAATACGTTTGAATAGCTGTTTATTAATTTTCCACAAGACAGAAATATTTTTTATTTGCATAATTGAATTCCTCGCCCCCAAAAACATATGTATAGACTCTAATTTTGTGACCCTAACTGCCTTAGAACTCAAGTTATGGCACAAAACGTGATTTCCAAATTTCAATGGCGGCCATTTTGAAATGACTTAAATAGGTAGTCCATACGACTTTTATTTGATGGCATCGACTTTTGATATTGGGGAAGGTCTAATGAGCAAAAAAAACTTGGTTTCAAACTTTCATAGGTGGAGGGTGCACAGTAACCCTCTATGTCCCATGGACTAACACAAAAAATGACCAAAAATGCACGAAAAATACGTTGGAATAGCTGTTTATAAATTTTCCACAAGACAGAAACATTTTGTATTGGCAAAATTGGACTCCTCACCCCCAAAAACATATACATAGACACCAATTTTGTGACTCTAACTGCCTTAGAACTCAAGTTATGGCACAAAAAGTGATTTCCAGATTTCGATGGCGGCCATTTTGAAAATGGCCCAAAACAGGTAGTTCATCCCAACTTTTTTTTGATGGCATCGACTTTTGATATCCGGGGAGGTCCAATGAACAATAAAAACTTGGTCTCAGACTGTCCTGGGGGGGGGTGCACGGTAACCCTATCTGGCCCATGGACTATTATAAATGCCGTATTTTCATGTTGTTTGTTTGTAGTGGGGGGATTTTGTATTCCTGTAGTTTAAAAAATTACAATGATTTTTTATGAGCAACTTCAACCAGGTGTTGTTTACACATGCCACTGGTTTGCTTACTGTACGTAGTAGGATCTTGCTTTCGTGGCTGGTAATAGTTATTATACTTTATATTTTTTCGCGAATTACCGGACCGAATATGCTTAAATCTATATCATTTTTCAACGATATGTACACACAATAAATCAATAGAAAATAAGAAATATTAGCCTATGATTATCACCTGAATTCTGCCTGTATACTATAGGCTTGATTTCGGTGCGGGGATCTTGCTTTCGTCGCCGGTAATAGTTATTATACTCTGCCTATAAACGCTTGCTTTCGGTGCGGGGATCTTGCTTTCGCTTGCTTTCGGCAATTGGCTTGCTTTCGGGTTTCATCATTACCGGTTTAAAGAGGTTGTCTGCGCTGAAGTCTCACTCAGCTTACTAATAACAAAAGCAACACTTCAAATTGTGTTCCGGTATAGTTTAGGGCGAGATCCCTGTAAATATCGCCTTGGTAGTGGGCGACCTGGCTTGGAATTATGACTGCTCCAATTTGTGAACCAAAAAGGTGGCAAATTAGCCCTACTATGTCTATATCTTTACGAATATGGTAAACAAATTGCATCACGACTAAAGATAATGTGTGAGGAATTGAAATTGGGAGGTGTCATATTTAACAGATCTCCGATATTCCGTCATTAAAGGTTAGACTGCAGGTACCCGATAACCGAAAAAACCGTGTCGAGACAAGGTCCCGGCATTTTACAAACTTCGGATTCAAATTAGTCTTACAAGATGAAACAACACTCACCTGAGATTATAGATTGGCACTTCTCTCACACATTCTATGTTCGTTGATGGGACTAGTCAGCAACAATAACAAATGCCAGAATAGTGACAAAATTGAGCTTGAACAACGGCACCACAGAACACTGCGAAACGGAATTTTGTCCATGTGGCTCAAAAATTCCGTGGTTTGGCGACCTGGACCCGGAAGTGGATCCCATACATCAACGAGACTAACACGCTCTATTATATTAGCTGATCCAAGGGTACTAGAACAGATCACTGATATTGGGGAATGATATTGATGCTTAAACATCAAGATATGCAAAGGTGTGGTTTCAAATTAAACACATATATGGGTAATTTTCACACACTTGAAGTTGTGGATCGCGGTAGCGAGACACACCTTTAAGTGGGTGAAAATTTAAATTTCGAAGGGTTAACTCTTCAAGTGCTAATGACGTCTATAGCACTTTTGACCCTACTTTATGTGTCTTTAAAAGAAGAAAATTTGAATGAAAAATGAGTTTTAAATCTGCTACATTTGTATCGTGTTTTGATTCAAATCCTACTAACTGACAAATGAAAGTCATCTTTACACGCATAAAATGAATGGGGTTTATGCCACCTTAGTGCACATAAAAGGCTAAACTGGGCCCAAGAGAACCTCCTGAGGATGGTGAGATGAATGAAAGGAGTCTGCGCTCCAGACACAGGATTCAAAATTCGATCCTGCATGGGGGTCTGAGGTCGAGCACGCTACCTCTCGATCACGGAGGCTCCCCACAATATTGGAGCATATCATATGCAAGCACATGTTGAGCCACTTTGACAGACACAGGATATTCAACCCAGCAAAGAAGAGACATTGAACCAATGTTGAGTCAATGTTAGATGACCTTTTTTCACCGAGTTCCGTCACTGCGTTTTACAGAATATCGTTTCCTGTACATTGATCCAACATTGGCTCAACGTCTTGTGTTTGCTGGGAAGTGCACATATACATAGGCCTAGATAAATCAATACAGGAGGTCTGAAAATGTCACAGGATAATTTTCAGTTGCAAGCCAGGATATTGAAATTCAGAACATCAAAGAACAATTCAGTACGGGATTTGATATGGAGATGAAAGTGTTAACCGAGAGAATGACCAGGCTTTCAAGACGTGTTAGTAAACTTGGTTGTGACAGCGAGGACAAGCAACAGTGAAGTGTTTGCTTATTGATGAATATAATATAGGCCCTAAAGGGTCTACTGTATGCAAAAGAGTTCAGTGTCCTAGAAATATTGTTATACCAACAGAGTCGACCCGTATAATAGATGACCAATCCCTAGTTTTAAACGTTATGCCCCAATATGGTAGACTACTAGTTAGTTCTCAGCGATCTAATTACGAACACACCATCAGAAGCTATGTGAAGAACCTATGTAAATGTCTAGGTGTTACGCCCCCACAGTAGTTAAAACTATACAGTCTTCGTGATCATGTTTTTTGGGCATAGGCTTATATAGGCCTACTTACGTTGAATTGGCTGCTGCTGCTGCTGCTGCTTTCTCATCGACTTCTGCCACGTCTCGTGTTCAAAAGTGAGCGATAATATTATGGTGTTTTAACTCGACATCACTCATCTTTCACTCAACACCATCACAAAGCACTCAACACCATCTATTTAATTAGTCCCCGTGTCCATGGCTCCTACACTTGTAATGATTATGTTCAGTTTAACCCCTACACCGATATGCACGACTAGTCGTTTTTAACCCGTTGTATTAGCCGATCAAATCACTGTTGGGAATGGGTGTTTGAACATCAAGATTTGCATATTTTATATCTCAAATTGGACAAGTATGAGGAATTTTCACCCACTTAAAAATCAAGATTATAGCAAATATTCGGTCTCAAATTAAACAAATATTAGTAATTTCCACCCGTTTTAAGTTGTGGGTCGCGGTACCTAGCGAGACACAACTTCAAGTGAGTGAAAAATAAATTATTTAATTTAGGACTTTAAGGGTTAACGCGGTGTTAAACCCCCCTAAAGGATAAGAGTTTACACATAATATAAAGATCAATCAAGCTAAAACTGTTGACCTTGTTATATAGATATGCTGAAATAAAAATAGATAGAGAATAAACATCAAGAAATAGATAATTAAGCGAATATGCCTACCACTGTTTCTGATTCACTGAACATGCACCACTTGCGAAATGAAGGCTTTGTCAATGAGTCTGGAACATTGTCATGGACTCTTTGTTATTATGCAGTTGTACACATGATATATAGTCTACTGCAAACAGTGTGTACAGTTGACCACTGTTTAACCCTTTCAGCACGGGGACCGACATTAGACGATTCTGACATCTCAAGTGGATCCCCGCAGACCAAATATTTATAATGAGTAGATATTTGAAATGGCCGTGGACCCATAACATAAGTTTTCAAATGAAGCAGAAATAGCTAACTAAGACATTTATGATGATTTCAAATTGAAAGAAACCCTTTGGTCTCTTGGTTTATATAAAAAACATGTCAGCGCATTAAGGATTAGGCCTAATAATGTGGCTGAAGGGTCTGTGGAGCTCATACGTTTGTAGCGTTAAGCCACACAGCATAGTTCAAAGGTCACCGGAATGTTCATCGTAAATCGTGCTCGTACGTGCGACGTTCCGACGTTATGTACGTTGGAATTGGTACGCGGCGTACCGCTTTAAACACAAAACATTTGTATAACATTTGTGCAATGTTGGACCAACGTCAAAGACGTTGGGCCGGCGTTGTAAAAATGTTATACTAATGTTTTGTGTTTGCTGGAAACTATACTCACAATATCGATCTAAAACTTTAGGTCGGTATAATAAAACAGCAAGTTTTATTAGGTTACTCCCGTGGCGCGATAGCACAATAGTGCGTACTGCGACGTAATATACAGATACAGATATATGTTTTACCATAACAAAAACTTACGGTCCGCCACTCAACCAACTACACATAGTTGCATTCTCCACACATAGATGTCGCTCAGGTGAACCCCCGCTGCATAATCTCTGAGGTCAGAATGACATAGTTGCTGTTCTCGGCGCATGTAGCCTACACTTGGACAAGTCACTTATACCCACCCTGTAGAGACTTCAGTTGTAATCGTTCTCACTCTACCCCTGAATGCGATGAGGCTTTTTCCACCTAATTGAGCACCCCTCTCCACGCGACTCCCAACTGTCGGCCCCTCCCCTAAATTTCAAACTACCCAAAATCGTGAAAGTGGTACATGGAGAACAAATATAGCTTTTATTGCAATAAATATGTTACCCAAACATTTCTAATTCAAGTATGTCATAGCATACATATTTTACCATAAATAGAGACACATATAACGTTCTGAATAGTTTTCTTGACTTTATATGAGCACATTTAATCTCGAAATTACGTATTATTTTTCAAAATGAAATTACATATTTTGCGTGCGTTTTCGTTCATAAGTAGATAATTAGGGGGATTAAATCGACACAAAATCACAAAAAAAGAATAAGAGTTTAGCCACTGTTTAAACTTGTTTTGATTTATTAGTTGATGTAATCCCCCGTTTCAGGCTCTAATTATTCAATTTTTAATCAGAGGTGGCAATATTTGACTGTATAATCCAGTTGTACACACTCTATAATTGTGTGATAGGCTGTACAAATAAAATTTCGCAGATGGCAAGGACACATCGCTGCCTCAATGTTGGGCCATTATCATCGACGCTGTCACAACGTTGGAACAGCGTTGGCCAAGTTCTCGCATCGCTTCGCGTATACTGTCACTTGGCTTGACGTTTCCAGGCCAGACGGTGCAGTCTGAATGCCGGTGTCACGCCATATTAAGCATCCCCTCGATATTAGGCTTCCTTTCCGGTTCTGCGCAAGAAGGCACCTAATGTGGTCACAGTGAGACAGCTGTGTGTCTCATCGTAAATGATTAGCAGATGTATATATTATATATTTAATTGCTAGTTAAAGACAAAACTTACATGACTTCTGCAATTGCAATATTGCAATCAATGATAAATTGGACACAAATCTATAATCAAATATGTAATACACACACTTGTTGAAATTCAGCAGGCATAATCATACTAATATCACAGCAATCTTAATAAATTATAAAATAATTAATTTTAATTCCTAATGCATACTATTTAGTAAATTGGCATGGAAATGTCATTCATCATTGTTTAATACATCTTCATTTGTGAATATTATCAATATTTATCAGAAAATTAATCTTGATAGTCCTAAGTAAAACAAATACCACATTATTATATTACACTACTGTAATTCAAACTATATTATGTGTTATTTATATTATAAGGCCTTGGAAACAAAAAATATAATTAATATAATTATGTTATATTAAATATATAAGATATAGTTAGATTAGGCATCGCTTCGCCATAGTGTAGCGTGGCGTGTTCAGTGAGAGTGCATACAGAGGGGTGCTTAATCTTGCTGACAAGTGCAAGCACGCCAACACCCTGGCAAGACCTTGACAAGCCGTTGTCAAATTAGACATCCCCTTAGTCACAGTGTGGTGACAGTCCTGGTTGGGGGGAGCTTAATATCTCTGGCTTGGCAAGTCGTTCCTAAATTTAACATCGCATAGAATAATAAATTGTAACTGAAACTATTAGCAAATATAAAAACAAGAAATTATCAAGATTCAGCGAGCGTTATCATACAAATATTTTAGCAATATATCATGTCGATTTTTATTTGATTTTAATGAAGCATACATCCACATGGACTTCCCGTCATCAATAAATATCTATCTATATTTATTCTACCTATATTTGACATTCCAAATAGAAATATCGCATTGTTACAGCAATATAGTGCACTAATGTGATCCAAACATATCACATATTATTAACATTTCCATGGCATGACACTAAATAGATAAATAAAAGAAGATAATTAACGCGTACTTGTGTGTTAGTAAGCATCATAATAATCAGCGTTGTTCGCATGCATGGTTATACATGTATTCTAAGCCAGTTTTAATTTTGACTTAAAATGTGGTTTTTTTTAATAAATACTAGTATTTAATAACATGTTTAGTCCCCGATATCACAAGGGTTTGCTATTGTTAGTCACCCCTCCCCCTCCTAGTGAGGTGTTGTTTTTACTGTACCGTGTGATGACAAAGAACAAAGAGGTAACAGCCGCGTATATGCAACACGGCGTTATAATGTCCTAATCTTAATGATTAACCCTAGGCGACCAAGCGGATGAAAATGTATGGCCACAAAATTAAGTGCTAATATATTACATCACCGCATAAATGAATGATCGGAACCAATAATGACATGCAAATATTTATTTACAAATGTATTCACAGGTATCATACAAGTACTCCAACAGTATTAACCTAATTATTAAGTATTATTTTATTGCAGTACATTTCAAAGAATAAAATTACATTTATAAATATGATTTCACAGCTTATATATTCACATTTATAGTAGCATATTATACTGCCATCGCAACAAGATTAAATATATTATATACATTCACATATAAAATAAAAATATCACAATATAATTGGTAATATATTACAATATCATGTAAATTCAATTCAGTTTAATAATGTATTCACATTCATAATATCATATAAAGCTGACCACCACAATATTGAAAATACAATTTTAATTCAATGCAAAGTACATATCATAAGAACAAAACATTTTACATAATATTTTCAACATTTATTTCAAATTATCAACATCTATTACATTTATATTATGAAGCGTCTTCAGCGAGGTTATTACATTTTTTATGAAATACATTATCACAGAAACAACATTTAATCATACTCAGAGTGGAGTAGTTTGTTGCCTCATACTTTGCTGCTTCCAGGAATGGGTTCCTGGATCCTTTCCTTCGCAAAAACAGAGGGCAAATTAGCCACAATCATCCCCTCCGAATTGTCGTTGCATGTCCATAATTTGAATGTCCGATAATGTGGAGCTCATAAAATAGTTCAATACACTATTTTTTTCTACTAATGTTTATAAGTTATATACAAAACAAATTTATATATATCTTGACAATATTTTGTATAGGTATCCAATGTCCATACAACATATATAATATATTATATGTGATACATAGATATAAGTAAAGCTGTTTCCAGCTATGCAGAAATAAATATCCACATATTTTTTATAATATAATTGGCACTCACAAGCCGTTGACATCTCGCTTTTACGCCTAATTACCGCTTATAATCTTCTGTCTAACACTAAATCAACTGCAAACATAACACTCCTGAGACGTAATGTTCGCACTTTTGGCTTCCACAGCCACTGCACCCTCTCATGTTGATCAGACAAAGAACGAGGTGTGATAACACCCCTCCTAATTGAAACCCCGCCGCAATTAACACTTGTGAGCCCATGACTGTATATTAACGCGTATTGTCAATAATGTATCCACGGGTACCATGGGTACAGCGGATAACAGTAATTAAATACGTGAATACATGTAATTATCTGAAAACTGCAAATATTTCCCAACATAATGTTTATATCAAATTTTATAATTGCAACTATGAGTTTTTTGTATCAAATTTACTTAGTGTCTTTGGCAACCAAAGGGTGACTCAATGTGTTTCTCGGCGGTATATGATATGTATGATCAGTTAACGATACGTATTTTAAAGATAAATTTTATTTATTTGGAGGATTATGCCTCGCTATTAAAACCCAGCAAACACGATACATAGACCCAATGCTGGGCTGATGTCGTAGACGTTGGACCAACATTGGTCCAACATTCGGTCTCCGGGCGTGTTTTCTGTGAATCCATGTGTGTACAAATTTGAAAAACTTTTATTAAGTTATGACAAACCTATCTGAAAATGCGCTTTGAAACGTAGCTTCTGTCATGTTTTGATTACACTTCCTTCAGTTTGTTTTTGTATTTCTATACACAAGTTATATATATATTATATGCACGGACAGTCCCAGGAATAACATATCATTGCGGAAAAAGAAAAACATGACAAAGTATTTTTATGGTACTTTTTTTCTAAAATTATAACTAATTTTAATTTATAACTATCGCAACCTTAGTATCAATTTTTTATATAGACAATCGATAATGAAGTGTGGGCCCAGTAATAAATATAAATTGTTTGCCATGGTATTGGTTTGTTCATACAAGCCAGCTTGCACGGGACGAGGGGAGTGTCTAATTTGGCAACGACTTGCCAGGGCGTTGGCGTGCCTGTACTTGTCAGCAAAATTAGGCACCCCTCTGCATGCGCTCTTACTGAATGGCCTACTCTACCTAATATAAATATGTCTTATACTGCCTAATATAACTATGACTTATACTTATTAATCTTGTAAAGTATTCCCTGTATAAAGATCGTTAATAAATAATCTAATATATAAATATATATCAATGTGAAAAAATATTGTTTTTATTCTAATAGGCTAGGAAACATGGCGGGGGGATCTAATTTTGCACCATCTGTCTTGTTCTTCTTATTGCAATATTAAGCATCCCCTCATTTGTCTAGAAATGGATAGTATTCTGGCGATCACCAGCTGGGATATGTATTATACTTTCTAACACATTGGCTAACATAGTTCACTTCAAGTGTGTGTAAAACTATGTTAGCTACTAATAAAACTAAGTATTAAAACTAAGTCACTTTGACATAGAATAATGTGTAAGTGTGGTGGATTGATCAAGACACCTTTGTGTGATTACCGCTGCGTAGACACTCTCTGCGCATGCCCACACAGTCACGTGATTTTTTTACTTGCCAGGGATGCCTAATATATGGGGATGCTTAATATTCGTTGACACCGGCGCGTTGCGATTAGCTTTTATGTCTAAGCTTGGGGGGTGTCGCACGAGAGGCAAGTGTGTCCTCCTGGAGTGGGGTCCCAAATAGGTAGACACAGGCTCATATCTGCAAGTTGCTTATACTTGATGGGTTATCCATTTTATCAGGCTGTGGTAATTGTTTTTTCTACAGGTGATTTGTATATTATATCAATCAGGCTTGGTGATTAACAACCAGATTTACCTGGCCTATTGTGTATTAAAGCTGGCTACAAGACGGGGCATGTTCGAACACCGGGGCACGTTCGCACCCTGCAGGTAACTCAGAATTGAGGGCCACCTGGTGAATTAAAAATATATTTTATGAATTACCTCTCCCTAAGTCACTGTTTCTCCTAAAATTCACCAGCTACAGTTTTTTTGTTTTGCTCCCAATTCAAATATGTGATTTTCGTCCCATTTTATGTTATTAAGGTAAATTTTTCTAAATACTGTGTGAACTACAGTTTTAGTAGTTAAGTAACCATTTGTTGTTCTATAAATAGAACACAGAGGTATACAACATAGGCCTGCAGGGAAAGTATTTTTGAACCACCACAAGGGGTACGGGCAATACTTGGGGTTAAAGCTGAAATGGCATTACGGGGCATGCTCAAACGCGTTCGAATATGCCCGGAAAGGGTGTGAACATGCCCTGAACTTGCCTCACAACCAATGGTCATAATTGCAACATAGTTTATCTTACTCACACATGTCCACACTCACCTATATTCACCCATGGACATGCCCCAGAGGCGGCGGGGCATGTCCAACCAGTCTGGTTGTAATCACATTTTGCGCTATGTTTTTTTAAAATATACAAGACAACTAACTATAAATTTTAGTGGGGCATCATACATGTGGAAGCACTATATGTATGCAATAATGAGTGATTTAGGTAAATAGCTAGTGCATTATGTCTTAGGGGTTCGAACATGTCCCGTCCTCCCCTACCATGATTTTTGGGGGTGGGGGGCCTAGGGTAGTGGTTAGCATCGCTGCCTTTCATGCCAGAGTTCGGGTGAGGTTCCCGGTCTCGGCGGTTTGAAAACGAGAGGTAGCGTGCTCGGCGTCAGACCGCCAGGGCTCGAATTTCGAATCCTGTGTCTGGTGGGCAGTGTCATCTCATTCATCTCACCATCCTCAGTAGGTTCTCCTGGCTCAGTTAAGCCTATATGTGCACAAAGGTGGCCTAAAACCCCATTAATTTCATTTCATTTTATTACCACCATGATTTTAGCACCAGCATTGCAGGCGATATGAGGGGTGGCTGCAATGGGGCTCCTGATCAGTTGGTGGCATTGCTACCATGTGCACTTTGATTGTGCAATGTCCTTTCAATTATCGGTTTCAACAAGATAAGTTTGTTGTAAAGTAATAATACAGTAACGTTACATAACTCAAGAAACAAAGAGAAAAATAAGATAAGTTATTATAAAAATAAACTATTTTCTACAACAGTGTAATACAGGCTACCGCTGATGAAGAATTTCAGTACATTTTAAATATATAACAAAATAGGCCTACACCTATTGAATTGAAATCAAAAATATTTATTACATATAGCGATATTTAAAATAAATAAATGCATGTCACATACGTAGGCCGACGTTGAAAAACAAGCCTAGTTCCTGATGACGCATAGGCCTTATCGCTAGAAAATCAGTCAAAGTGTGACTGACATATAAAATGTGGATGATTGATTGATTGTTGTTGACAATGAAGGCGATTGATATATAATGTCTTTGATTGTTGACAACAAAGAAAAAATGCAGATAACTGAGCATTATAATCGCACGTCACCTGATTCACACCCTAGCTGCTGCCCTTTACTGCTATTGAAACAGGGCCAGAATTCGAAAAGACAATTTCTAAAGAAACACACAATTTTTTTTTATGAAAGCGAGAGAGACAAGAAATACGAGAGAACCTAGCCATAAAACATTAAAAATCAAATGTAAAAAATACATCGTAATGAAGTAGGAGAGACTGGGGTCAGTTCATCTACCGGTTCAGTTGATCCACGCCCTCCTCCTCTTTGGCAATTCACTGGAAGTGAAAATGAGAGCCATAAGGTACTAGTCCACCTAGGAATGGTTGTTCAAAAGTCAACTTTCCTGGTACATTAAAAGTCGGGTATTTGATTTTTAACTGCTAAAATATCATTGCAACAATAAAATAATAAAACTGAATGAATCTTGATATTTCTTGCAAGGTTTAAATTTGGCTAAAGCTGTGTGATGGGCTAGTCTCTTTAAAATTTTAGTATGTGTTTCGTTACGATTTTCTGAGCACAGGTTGTGGGCCCACTCCCATGAACAGCATGGTCGTCGTTTTAATATTTAAAAAAATCAAAGATGGCGGTCACAACATAACAAATCATTACATATTTTAACATTATAACGTTCTGACCTCATGGATTCAGAGCTACATGTACCATACCGCCAGGACCCTGCTTGGGTGATACAGTTTTGTTCAGCTGGCTTTCCTTAATAAACAAGCTTGGTAGTAACACATGCTATAGTGAGTCAAACTATAACAATTTACTGGCTGTAAATCTACGGCCCCACCAAACGCCGCGCAGCGACGCGCCGCGTTAAAAAAAGATAAACTTTACTGTTTATCATAGCAGTGGCTACACTGCAAGCCGCGCCGCGAAAAAATTATCTTTCATGGCGCCGCGTTTTTTAACGTGTGGCGCGGCGCGGCGTTCGGTGGGGCCGCACCTTAATACTTCCAAAATATGCATATTTTACAACTAAATTATCTTGCACAACATTTATTTGTAGCTAATTTCACATTTGAATTATTAAATGATTTAATGTTCACAGTCTGATTATGACTCGTGATAGATCCCTGATCACAATGATACCAGTCAATGAGTCCTGGGGATATTTTCTATCACAAATAGTCACTTTAAAGTGCATAGAGGCAAAATATGTAATTTGTTGTCATTTTTGTGGACGCCACCTTGAATTACACAAAATGTATTTTAATTTAGCATTTTAAAATAGTTTTAACAGATTCCTTGACCTCTTAAATGTAGGATTAGCAGCCTCGGCTCATGGACTAATATGGTAGATATCAAAATCACGAATCTTCTGGCATTCTGTTGAGAATTAGATTATTTATTGGTTTACAAAAATAGCGGCCATCTGAGATTTTACCTATAGTCTATAGGTATTTTCCAGCCACACCTCTTTGTCGAGTATACCCGAAAACCCTATGATATACACCAAAATCATGAATATACGTTTATCATGTCGAGAATAAGATAAGATAAGATACGATTTATTTATAGTCGCAAGCGTATACAAGGTAAAACATTAGCTAAAGGTGCGGCCCCACCGAACGCCGCGCCGCGCGTTAAAAAACGCCGCGCCGTGAAAGATAATTTTTTCCCAGCTTTCTTTTCGCGGCGCGGCACTGTTTAACCTCAGTATGTCAACTTGTACATTACCTGAAGTGTGGAAGTATTCGAATGTTGTACCTATTCAAAAAAAAAGGCAAGACATGCAAAGTCGATAATTACAGACCAATATCACTTCTCAACAGTGTGAGTAAAGTTAAGGAACGACTTGTATTCAATCACATTTATCCGGTTGTCAGTCCACAAATTAATTCGGCTCAACATGGTTTTATGAAACATCGCTCTACTACCACACAACTAATTGATACATATTCTGATATCAGTAGAAATTTAGACTCTGGTAGTCAAACAGACATTATATTTCTTGACTTTGCTAAAGCCTTTGATCCTGTACCGCACGACCTGATAATTCACAAGCTTAAAACATTTGGCTTTGGCAGTAACTTATTGCAGTGGATTGAAAATTATCTGCAAGGTCGGTATCAGTTAGTTATGATAGAAGGTCAGGTATCATCACCTTTACCTGTAACATCAGGTGTACCGCAAGATTCCATTATTGGACCACTATTATTTGTTTTATACATAAATGATATCTGCGATGTTCGTACATCATTTATGAAATTATATGCTGACGATGCCAAACTTTATCGAAATATAAAGTCAAGACAAGATGTACTCACCCTTCAGAATGATCTTAATGCACTGTTTCTGTGGAGCAAAATTTGGAGAATGAACTTCAACATATCAAAATGTAAATTTATGTCGATATGCCGTAAAGTAAAAATAGATTTTGACCACTCCATTGATAATAATATCTTATCTAGAGTAACTGAATTTATTGATCTTGGAATAACCATCACTAGTAAATTATCTTGGTGTGATAATGTGAAAACTGTTTCATCAAAAGCCCATTCTATGGTAGGAATGATAAAACGTTCTGTTGGCTTTAATAGCTCCATTGATGTTAAGCGCCAATTATATTTGGCCCATGTCAGAAGTATTCTTGAGTACTGTAGTCCGATGTGGAGTCCCAATCATGTTAAAGACATAATCAAATTAGAACGGGTGCAACGTCAAGCTTCAAAATTCATTCTCAATGATTATGTTTCACCCTATCATGAAAGATGCACAGCATTATCTATCTTGCCTTTGTGCTTCCGTCGAGAAATAATCGACTTGTGTTTTTTATACAGCTACCTTCACGGTAAACTATCTTGTGATTACTCTAGTAATTTTGAGTTAGCTTGTCCGCATAATGGCCTCAGATCTGCTCAACAGGGTGTTCTATTCAAATTACCTCTGTGCAAGACTGTTCAGTTCCAATGTACTTATTTTTATCGCACTGCTCGCTTATGGAACACTTTACCTTTTGTTATCCGAGATGCTAGTAGCTTGCAGATTTTTAAGAAGAACCTGAATGAATTATATCTCGTCATGGTAAACTTATTTGATGTGAATAATCGATGTACCTGGAGCCTGGCTTGTGCTTGTGTAAATTGTCGAATATAGCGGAACATTTTGTGTCTTAAACTACCTGTGCAATTTGAATCGGCTGTGAGACGGCTATTTGAGCTGTCACCAGCCACTCATGACTAGGGACGGAGGGCTCCGTTGTCGATACGCATGTGTTGGCAGATGACAAACCGCCCCTCCTTACTTAAACTCGTGTATTGAATATATATCTATATATTTAGCTCAAATGGCACCTTAAGTGATCGATCTATGAACGATAATCTGCGAATGTTGCATTGTGTTGTCTGCCTGGCTCGAATTCAGGCCGGAGACGGTCTCTGATACTGTTCGGAGCAGACCGACATCACTCTACATGATCACGCTTGTCATGATCCGACTTAGAGTATTACCACATGGCATGGATGGCTGTTCCCCTCAAAATTATTATTTGTTTTTTTTCTGTTTTATTTTTAGGTTTAGTGATTTTTCAGTAGCCATTGTTTCCAGACCAGGTGGGTCCTTATGCTGAATTTCAAAGATCTCTAATCAACTGATTTAGTTCTTGAGTTTGGGATTGTTTTTCCTCCAGTCTAATATTGCATATGTGGTACTACTCAGCATATTTCGGCTGCGCGACGGCTATATGAGCTGACGTCAGTAGATGTATTCTAGGTTTATAGTATTACTTTTATTTAGGGATGTATGTAGGCCTATGTTAAAACTAAGAGTGCCATAAGTTTCTACTGTTTTTCCTTTTCACATAATCAGTTATATGTCCTTTGATATAATAGACAACTAAAGCATTTAGAGGTTTTAATTATGTTTCTACGCTTTCCAGTGTCCTTTTTTGCTACACGGTGTAGAGCACAGTGTAGCTATTTTATCTCTGGTTTTGGTGCCGGAAACAGATGACAGACAAATGTCGGTTATTTTATTTTATGTGTACAAATCGTAAACTTTATAATCTATACTATGTACATTTTTAAATTGCTATTGCTATTTTACACAATGGATATTATTTTATTCTATAATTTTTAATTCACTTATATGGTTGACAGGCATTGTAGAGGTCGTCTCGACCTGTTCCCGTCAACCGAAATTAATAACATGTTCAAAAAATGATAATAATAATTATAATGTACCATTTTTGCATGTTTTTAACTGGAAGTCAAATAAACATACACGAAGTATAATTAAATTTTACCACATTTCTTAAATCTGATAATTAATTCGTTGCTTAATACCATCTAATCTTGGACGGTAATAATAAAGCATAAAACACACAATAATTAATTACCCAGCAATGAATTACGTGGGACTATTGGCACTAGTGTGTTTGACATTTGGCCTCTCACGTGTGGCAGAATGGTGTTACCATTAAGAATTGTTACTTTTATCTGGGTTGGGGAATATCCGAGGATAGGAGAGCTGTGCGAAAGGCCACGGTGGTATGAATAGCGAAGCCCAAGTCTCCGATTGTTTGGGCATGTCTGGGAGTAAATCCCCTATCCAGTTAGAACCCTCAGACGAGTGAGCGAAAACACTCTCAATAACCCACCCGCCCCACCATCACGTCATGTGTACATCATTCATCTCACCAATGGACTGCACTGTTTTTATTGTATTTTTTTCAATGTCACTTAGATGACCATTAGTGCCGATAAGTGACCTTATGCAATATTTTACCTGGACATCAAGCAGATTCTGATTCTACGCATCATCCCCTACCAAAAGAAGAAATAAATTGGTGTGAGGGTAATTTAGTAAGGCTGTCCTCATTGCCCCCACCAGAATAAGAAATAAATTGGTGTGAGGGTAATTTAGTAAGGCTGGCCCCATTACTGACGGACTATACTTCTCATTTCTGTAAACACGAAGTATAGATATGCCTATCGGTAAAAATGATCCCAAATGACATAATTTCCTAATTTAAATTGTCCATGATATAGCCACGATACCTTGAAAAAGGAAGTATACACATAAAATGAATTGAAATTGATTTTTATATAACCTGCCTGGTTTATCATATGCCTTCCACTTAAGTACACTAGCCCTTGCACTAATGTAGGTATCTACAGCCAGAGTCTGAACTAAATGTCGGCCATTTATTTAAAATATTTTTTTTTAATTGCATCTACCCTGAATGTGAGAATTATGCCATAGTAAGTGTCTGACTTGGATGCAACCTGCTAACATTCCGTTCTCCCAGAAATTATTATTTTTTATTTTAACCGCTGGTCTATTTTCTATCCAGTAAACACAAAACATTTGTATAACATTTATACAAACTTGGACCAACGTCGGGGATGTTGGGCCGACGTTGTAAAAATGTTATGCAAATGTTTTGTGGTTACTGGGAAAAGTTTTTGATCTAGCCCATTCTAAATCTGGTGCCCATTTTCATTTTTATTTTATTTGTTAGCCTACGTTGACTGAGATTGGCGTATAGCAAAAATCTAATATGGCCGCTTGTAAATAAGAAACATTCACAATTAAAAATGTCTTTACTTTGGTTTTCAACATAGTATACTACTAAGACTTTTATCGGAGATCAAGGTTTATTAACAAACACAATCAGGCTTGTGATCATGCAAACGAACACTTTCACAAAATAGCAATAAACAACCCAGCAATAATACCACATGCTGTGACTGGAACACCACTCATTCGTGATCAGTTTCACTTAAGAACGGCTTTATTTTACTACTCATAAAAATTATTAATTTTTTATCCGAGATAAAGGTTTATTGTTCAACAGAAGAAGGCGTTTGACCATCCAAACAAACACTAAATTACATTAAAAAAGGCAATACATACATTTTAAACCCTTGGTGTACATCAATTCTTACAACCCTGCAGTGCGTATTTGCTGGCACTGTAGGCTGATAATAGATGGAGATTCACTGCTGAAGCAACAATAGTGCCCGCCAGTCCTAGTGTGTTTCTTTCATTGCGGGAAACGACTGTAGACGTCATAATCTGACGTCTATAGACCTCAGATTCTCTGAAGTCTAAGTGGATTCCCGCACTGAAAGCTCTGCCATAGGCCTACTATCTAGACGGACTTCTGAACGGCCACGTTCCAGGAATTGTAATACAGTGTCATAGCATGTGACCACTTGGAATGCTGGTGGTGTCCGGCACCATACTGGTCCAAGCTGGACAGAGCGTGTACAGGGATGTCACGAATGTTCTTCCCACTCTTATGACTATCATGAGCGTGACAGCCCAAGTGGAGAAAATAAGCAAATGGCCAGGATAACAACTTCACTCTCGACTATGAACACCGGATCAATCTAGTGACACCGCTGTGCTGCATTGTACTCCACATACTCCAGGATAGTTACATCCCACTGGGCACACGACGTTGTTGCGACGTTGAATCTACGTCAATGACGTAGATCCAACGTCGCAACAACGTCGTGCGCCCCGTGGGCTGGCTGAGGACCAAACACATCAATTTTTTTGTTAGAGTTTTGCCGATGGCTTATATCTTGGCCTAGCACTGACCCAGCTAGTGTTATGTTAAAAGTGACAGAATTGCAGCGACATAATATTTCTTAAATGGAAAGAAAGGCAAATCTACTGACTATTTTTCATGTTTTGAAATGAACACAATTTCGGGAATTTACATGCTGTGTACGGCATTGTACGGAAGCACTAGTCTACAGCAATCATCCAATGGCAGCTGCAGCCTCCTCGTATCTGGCCATAATCTTCGGGCGGATTGCCAGTGGCATACCCTGGATCCTCCGCTCAACAGCGGAGCCAATGCAGCACCCGCATCAGTGCTGGCGCTGATGTAGGCTGTGGTAGCCTTAAATAACCGGCAATAGCGTGTTTGACATTAGGTCTCTCACGTGGGATGAATGGAGTTACCCAGAGGGAGTTATCCTTCCTATTGTTACTCTGGGGACTATCCGACCCGACGATAGCGGAGCTGCGCAAAATGCCACAGAGTTTCAGCATTAAATTGCACAGGGAAAACTCAAGTCTCCGGCCGTCTGGGCATGTCTGGGGGTAGATCCCCTAGACATGCCCAGAACCCCTCATAGGGCGGGCGAAGGAAAACGCTCCTAATAACCCACCATGCCTTATCACCCCCACCCTCACATCATCATCTGTACATCATTCATCTCATCAATTGACTACAACGTTTTTATCGTATTACAGTGTCACTTAAAAGACCATTTGTGCCGAAAAGTGACGTAAAACAATGATTTACTACTACTACTATGTTTGAGTTTTCTCATTTTTATTCACCTTTAAGGATGGATTGCTGCCGCTATTTCCACCTGAAGGTGATATAAAAATGATCTGATTAAATCCATGTGAGCTAAAACATTTTAAATTGCGGACGTATCTCAAATAACTTGACCCAAGTCGTAAGATACTCCACTCCATCATTTAAACAACAACTGAATGACGGTTGTTACTATTCTGCGACAGGCTAAGCCAACACTTCATTGGTCAGGAGTAGAACACTATACCGCTGCTCTGCAAAGGCAAAATGCGGTATAAAGTAAGCAGATACTTTTGGCTTTACACGACACTATATTTGGTACAATAACAATAAAGCCGTAGTCCATTCGTATGTCTGTTTCTGGTTATAGTTAATAATCCATCTCTGTAATCCGCGCAATGCTTTCTGGGCGTAGATTTGTCTCACTCCAAGTACACGATGGACTATCCCTTTGAGAATCAGTGCAATAAAATAGGTGGCAATTTAAATCTATGGTTAGTTTCCTCCTCCTCCTCTTTAGAATCCTCGTCTGTCTCGTGGTCTTCTTCGTCTTGCCTTGCTTCTCTATCTGCTTGCTGGTTCTTCACCTGCAGATTGTAGAGCTCTGCCCTGGTCTCCTCCAGGCGGATGGAATCCCTGTACTCCTCTAGAAGGATCTCCTCGTATTTCCTGATCAGGACCCGTTTTCCATAAACCTGAGTGTAAATTATCTTTGATTAGTGTTTTCATCACGTCTGCTATGATTCCACCCTTAAAGTGCTAATCGCGTGCCTAGCTATGTTCAACTTTTTTATTTTTCCCTTCAAACAAGAAAATTTGCAGGAAAACTGATATCAATATGCTAGATAGGTGGAAAACTGAGATTAATATGCTAGATAAAAAGAAAACTGAGATTAATATGCTGGATTGAAGGGAAACTGAGGTTAATATGCTAGATCGAAGAAAACTGAGATTATTGCGCTAGATAGACATAGCCTATGCCTTTCACCACCAGAATCGATTAAATTGACTCAAGTTATATTTTTTCCATACAGGTGGGCCCATTACAAAACATATTAAAACATGCTGTAACATTGTGTTGTGATTTGAAGGGGCCACCTCGCCGCTTGTCGTTATTCATAATATTCACATTGACTCTCCTACATAGAGGTTCCTCTATGTAGGTGGGCCCTCAACCACACATGCGTATTCGAGACGAAATTTAACGACATTATTTAAAAGAATACCTGTAGATCTAAAATCGAAATAAAACCTCATGCGATAAAAGAATTTACTTTGGATCGCTTATCTTGCTGCAGGAAATTAAATTGTCCATACTTCAACTTCCTCAAAGTAAAGCGCTAAATAAAAACAATCCCCACTTGAAGGTCAAATGGGTAAAAATACTTATATTTAGAAAATATGAATACGCCTATTTTGCAAATTTAATGCACATTTCTCTTGTAATTTTCTTTTTTTTTGTAGACAAACAGAAATACTAAAACATCTATAGACGCGATCAGAATTTTATGAGTTAAAATATCACTTAAATTGATATAATGTTTTGTAGTAGATGCTTGAGTAAAAAAAAATTCAAATAAGGGTATTTATTTTTTCATAACTGAACAAATATTTCTTTCGATTACAGTTGCTTCAATTGAAATAAAAAATCAGAAAAGTTCTGAAATTAAATTGTTTATATTTTATGACAATGCGGTTGCTCCCACCTTGATCCCGTATCTTAGCAGCTCATTTCTCGCCTCCACTGTCGTCAATGTAGCTATCCACCTGTGACCAAGGACAGGATAAATTATATGGATATGTCTTGTAAGTCCTAATAAGGATTACATCACACATAATATCAGAATAAAAAGCATTTAACCTTTTCACTACCATACATGACGGAAATTTCCGTCGTCATTCGTCAATGAACGTAACCATAAAATGACACAAATTTTCGTCAAATATATACTACATTTATGTATTTTTCGTCATTTGAAGCTGGAAATTGCGTTAGCAATTCCAGCTTCAAATGACGAAAAATAGAACTCCTACACTAGTATATTTGGATTCTGGCATGCACCCCGGCATGGAAGTCAAAGGGTTAACTCTTTGCTAATTTAACTTTTCACCCACTTGAAGTTGTGTCTCGCTAACGCGACCCACAACTCCAAGTTCGTGAAAATTGCTCATGTTTGTTTAATTTGAGACCAAGCATTTGCAAATCTTGATGATAAAACACACATTTAATTCCCTATAACTGTAATTTGAAGGGACCCCTTGGGATGAGACATTTTCAATGTTGTCAATTTTGAAAATTTAATTTATATAAAGCTCTATAGCCTACTGATCTTAACTGAAAATACGAGAAAGTCAATAAACAATTTTAAAGCATCGAAAAAGAGTGAAATAGTTGTATTTCCAGGTCGTATATTGCCATGTAAACAAAACGAGTCAGCAATATTCAGCACTTTACATCACATATACCCACGTATCAGACGGTAAGATCAGAGCATTCGCCGCTAATTGGTGTATTATAGTCAGGACACGAGAGGACACACCTGCAGCACTGATTGTCTACCCAACGCTGGGCCGATGCCATCAGCATGTGGCCCAATGCTGTGAAAACATTCAATCGTCCTTCAGGTATACAAATAGTTTGTTTGGGTTACTTCTGGTTTCATAGAAATGTTGATTAAAAATATTTGTAAAAATATGAAAATTCTGAAAACATAAAAACATGATCCGTTGGATACACTACTTCAGTACGGAATTAAAAACGAAAATTGATGTCATCCCAAGGGGCTGCTTTAACCTTATAATAAAACAGAATGAGAACGACTATAGTTCCGTTCAGCGCAAGGGTTTACCTGGTCGCTTTTGTCACATAAGTCCTCTTCTAAAATCTTTGCACTGGTTACCTGTTCGTTTCAGACTCAAATTTAAATTGTGTTCCCTGACCTACCAGTATATATTCGAAACATGCTTCAGCCATCGCGAAAGGTACAGACACTTTGTTCCAGTGATTTATATCAGAATAAATTAAAAACGTATTTTTTTGGTCAGGCTTTTTTACGACTCATCGGTGGTCCGGTTGACCAAGACGACAAACGCAAACGGTTTTGGAACTATTATGTTTGTAGCGCCTTAGGATTTAGGCGCTATAGAAGTTTATTATCCTTATTATTATTATTATTATTATTATTATTATTATTATTATTATTATTATTATTATTATTATTATTATTATTATTATTATTATTATTATTATTATTATTATTATTATTATTATTATTATTATTATTATTATTATTATTATTATTATTATTATTATTATTATTATTATTATTATTATTATTATTATTATTATTATTATTATTATTATTATTATTATTATTATTATTATTATTATTATTATTATTATTATTATTATTATTATTATTATTATTATTATTTAATATTAACCGACGAACACGACTATATTTATTTTCATTCTTTTTGAAGGTACTTGTTTATGTTCATGGTCGAAAGTGTCTCAGATCCTCAAGATTCGAATATAATTGACCTGTGTAATGACAAATCTAAACGATTTCACTCACTTGAAGTTTGCGTTTGAATGGCAAGGCACAGCATCAAGTGTATGAAGACTTAGATACTTTGGTGATCAGAGTGTTAATTTATCTGTGAACCCTTTAGGAACCCATCATGGAGGATGTCTTGAACAGAATATAATTTAATAGAAATGTTAAAAACATCAAAATGCTGACGTTCTGAGCTTTGATGTTATTTTTATACCTGGGTATTTGTAAAAAAGATCTGGTAATTTTCAGCCCTTTTGAGGTGTGAATTGCAGGAGCCCTCAAAAGGACCCAAAATTTGAGTAAAATGCTATGCCAAACAACAGATTAAAACAATATGGTAAATATTTGTAATTGCCTGTTTTCTAGTCCTTTTGTACCGAGTTTAACGTTTCTATCTTCAAATCTGAGTCTTTCCACAGCCGCCCCCTGCAAAAACTGTATCCGTTCGCGCAACAGGCTCAGCAAAAAACGATGAGTCAGGACAATACCAGGAAAAACAAAACAAACTGTGGGAAGAAAATACGAACATTAAACAGTGGCAATGTGTGGTCCTATTCTAATATTCCACTTTAAACATAACGTTTGGTAAAGGTTAAAACGCTAGTATGGAAATCGGAGCAAAATTGGTCATTGAAGCATTGTGCTCTAAATTGTCTGTTTCTATTTTGCGCATTTGAAGCTGGAATTGCTAACGCATTTCCAGTTTAAAATGACGAAACTTATTTATATTTATGAAAAAATACACATCTGCAATTTTGAATTATTAGATCAACTGAGCATCTACCAAAGCCTAATTAAAAAAACTAGTGATATTTCTATTGATCTAAAATATAATATGCTTGAAACCGTATAAACACGGTCCAAGCAGCACGAGGGTTAATATAAAGAGATAGATAATTTACCAAACTATATTGTCATAGACCAGGGGCGGATCCAGAAAAAAATCTGACAGGGTTCCAACCATTATTAATTTTTCTATTTAGGGACTTTTCGTAAACTACAATTATCAATACTTAATATATTTTTTCTTCCTTATTGGAGCCTAACAGACAGGACTCAGTATAGTCACTGAGTTGTGGAAGGTCACCTTTGTTGTGGAAGGTCACCTTTAAATGAAGCTTAGTGTTTTAGCTTTCACGGCTGAGTGACTTACTCGGCTATTATACAAGATATACATTGTTGTTGAGTCCTCATCTGTTCATAGAGAATGTACTTAAACTCACGCTATTATAATAATAATTTACTGAAAGCTTCTTCAATTCCCTAATTTGTTCTCTTCGCAACATTGGCGAAAATTAAAGCTTTGGGAATATTACCATAATTATATAGCCTATATCAGTACAAAAAGTATAAAAAAGTATAAAAAAAAACCTAAACGTTAAAAGAAACAAACGTACAACGATTTCAATGTGTAGAACGCATTTAAAGGTAGGTGTATTTAATGATGTCTTTGGAAACAAAGGGTGGTGTGAATGTGCAATAGTCCGTCCCCCTATGACAACCAGTGCACTTGTAGGACTATACTACCGTTCAAAGCCAAAAGGCAGTATCTACTCACGTTACAAGTAAGCATGATAATGCCTTTTGGCTTTATAGAGCAGTGTACATTATAGTTATAGGCGGGACTGTTAACTACACCTGCTGCCGGTGTCACCCTTTCACACCTCTTGCGTTTATCTTGAGATCAATGAAACAGCCTAATTGACCAACAACAAATGATAGGCTATCAGTTGTTTTGGAACCCTGTCATCAAAACGGTGCCAGGGTTCCAATTCCCTTAAAAATCAGTTAATTTACCGTTTTTAGGTCTCTAACACTGTAATTTGTTAGATTTGAAAACGCTGCTGACAGGGTTCCGGAACCCTGTCAACCCGGTCTAAATCTGCCTTTGTAGACCGATATGTCTATCAAGCTATTATTATCTATTTATAGTTTTTCGATACATCTTTTCGTTTAGCTTAGGCTTGGTATTTTGTCCTAAAATTTTAAATGGGCGATAATGGCAAAGAAAGCAGAGTTTTTATTCAAATATAATATACGATCTCGCAAACTAAAAACATCGACCAACTGTTGGGTTAAGGCCGTCTACGACGCTGGCCCAACATTAATCCAACATTGGGTGAACAACGTGTGTTTGCTGGGAAAGGGTTACCAATGTTGGCTTAATGTTGGCGCACCGGATGTGGAACTGGCCCAACATTAAGCCTACTGACGCCATCCAGCTTACCGTCCAGTGGGTAACAAGATGGCGGCGATTTGAACTGTACCACGTGATGATTCACGCGGAGTCTGCGCAGTACGATCCTCTGTTCCACAGTCAGACCATCGTCATCGATCAATATCTTCCTCTGCTCTGTTACGTCACCTTCCCTGAAACAATCATTGAAACTTTTAATTTTTTGTCAGTTGTCAGGCAGGGGGATCACCATTCAACTACTAGGGGCGGAGGGGGGGGGGGGGGGCTGAAGTTTTTAAATTGGACACATTTTTTATTTCACTTCCTATCTGCAAAACTGTATTTCTCAAGTAAAATATTTATTTCACTTTCTTAGAGAAAAATATGTCTACAAAGTACAAAGTTTGATCCCACACTAAGTTTAATATTATTGATCTGATTGGTCAAATCTGAGGGTCATTGAAACATTTTTTTAAGACCATTTAATATTTATTTACAACATGTCCTTCAGACAATATATTATTATTTATTTTAACAAAATTAAGAGTAAAAATCTTTATTTCAAAAATACCCCCTGGTAATTGAATGGTGCCCCCCTTATGTGTGGATATGATGATTGGCTTCCTAGTGTTTGTTAATAAACACGAGAAGTATTTTTGATATATTAGTATTTTTGATATACGTATTCATTAAAATCAATTGAATAGCTTGTCCTATATGATCGTGTAACACTTAAAGAGCTGAACACGACTGTAGTTGTTTTTAATGTTTTACTAGCCGATCAAATCACTATTATCAGGTTATTGGGAATCAAATGAGTTATTAAACAGCAATTTTTGCAAATGTTTGGTCTCAAATTTAATAAATATGAGTAATCTTCAGTCACTTACCGCGACCCACAACGTCAAGTGGGTGAAAATTTATTCTAACTCTGAAATGTTTAATAAAATAATTTAATTTTATAGATGATTTGGAGATTTATATTATGCAAATAGAAATATATATAATTTGTCATTTGAAGCTGGAAATTGCTTATTTCAAATGAATAAAAATGGTAACAGAAGTTCAGTAGGACAATGGTTAATACCGAAGGCAGTCCGTACATACTGCAGACCTAGTAATATTCGCGAAGTTTTAATTTTCGCAAATTTCGCAAGGAGGGCAAATTCTCGAATTCAAGAATCTCGCGAAAATTATTAGTATAAAAGCGCTACTAAAGAAAAATGAAAATTCGCGAATTCTAAACTTCGTGAAAAGTCCCAAAATCAGAAATTCGTGAAAATTTAAACACGCGAAAATTACCAGATCTACAGTATGCTATGCTTATTATTCCTTACCCGTCTTCATTGGTGTGATCCTGGTCATTGCTTTGGTCCTGTGCTGAGGTCCAGGCTGACTGTGGACCTGCTCTGTTGGTGGCCAACTCTCCAAGCTCCTGTGACAAAAAAACACAAATGAGATGGACGTCCGAGATGTTGGAACTGGGACAATGGCTTGTGTTTAGTGGATATCCATACATTATAAACACATTATCCTGCTCTGCAAAGCCAAAATGCCTTTTGGCTTTGCAGATCAGTATAGCCAGACACCATTGACTAATATAGTTCACTTGCAAGAAAACTCTTCACGTAAATATATATCAGTTAAAGTACACGGGATTTACCCCTTAAAGAGGTAGTTTTCTCACATTAAATGATCACCACTCGTTCTTTAGTTGGTATTTAGATAGTGTTATAATACCGTAATTGGACCAGCACTTCAGGCTTCAATGAACGAGAGTATCCACGGAATAATACGTTGTGATGAAGTCCATTTGAGAGGCTTAACGACTTATTCTAGGGTGTACATTCATGGATGTGTCTCCCATTGATTATTCTGGAAAATGGCGCTTTTATAGATCTGTATTACCTCTCAGCAAAAAATGGACTGAGACCAAAAAAACGGCTGATGTCATCTCATCTCTGATGACCATTTACCACGTTTACCTGCAAAATTTGTCACCCTCATATCTTTTTGTAGTATACTCTACATGCTCTATAGGGCACTTAAAACCAGCGGTCTTTAAAGCCTATCAGGCCTGGGGCGATTACTCACTAGGCTCATCTTTGCAATGTTACCTCTAACTGTCTAGTTATTTAGCCCCAATTGTGCGGTGAAAACTACAAACTAAAATATATCTGGAACACCATATAATGTTGAACTCGAAAATATAGTTGATCGTAAGTTTAGTTGGCTTGAAGTGTCATGGTCGCAGTGTTATTGATATAAAATAGTTTGTATTAAAGCTACTTTTGCTTTTATGAGATCTTTAACTTCAATATTTATTATGTTATTAAAGTTTACATGACGTCGAATGTAATTCTAACAATGCTATGCCGCATAGATTTACCTATTTGCAGGTTCGTATTCTCGTACAAATTACGATCTATCGCAACTTGTACGAGAATACCGGCCCAGGTCACAAATTAATTTTACCCACTGGTATAACCTATTGTACATATATATCAAAATACTGTACTTCTGGTAATATTCGCGAAGTTTCAATTTTCGCGAATTTCGCGAGGGGGACAAATTCGCGAATTCCATTATCTCGCGAAAATTATTATTATAATAGCGCTACTAAAGAAAAATGAAAATTCGCGAATTCTAAACTTCGTGAAAAGTCTCAAAATCAGAAATTCGTGAAAATTCAAACACGAAAAAAATACCAGATCTAGAGTATATGATGTTGTCACTTTATTGTATTTAATAACCATGGTTGTATGCTATTAAATATATATGCTTACAGTGGAAAAATCCTCAGAGAATACCATAAATTAAAAAAAGTTACCGGATTTGACAATATAATTTATATACATTAGGACAACAGTTGTGGTAAAATGGATCTTTGAGGAACACTGTTTTGTTTTCTGTTTCCAAAACCTGTGAATTTATGTCATAAAAATACATATTGTTTTATATTAGACAGATAACTCTGAAGGAATTCCCTGGAACCCCAGAAACGCCATAAAATACTAGCTTATTTCAAACATGTTTTGATGAAGGGCTTTCGGGAGGTCCTGGAAATTCCTAGTAGGCCTACCTGTCTCTTAGAGAGATGGGATAATGGTGATATTAGAAATACATAATACATTGAGATAAGAACACATAACATGTACTATGTATTCTTGATTGAGACAATATTGAATAAACACATCACGAGTGTTTGTTCGGCATGATGACATTGTCAAGAAATCAGCTTTCTGATCACACATTATCTGGTGGCACCTACAATATGTATGTGTGGTTCTAAAGGGGTAACTGGTCCTTCCATTTTATTGATTGCATACCGAGATTCCACAAACACGATCCATGTTGGTTGATTGTTGGACCATCCCCGTAAACGGTGGTCTGATGATTATAGAAAATGAAATGAATCGGGCTTTAGGCCACCTTTGTGCACATATAGGCTAAACTGGGCCAGGAAAACCTCCTGAGGATGGTGAGATGATTGAGATGACTCTGATGATTATAGCCAACACCCAGTAAACACAAGACATTTGTATAACATTTGTACAGTGTTGGATCAACGTCGAAGACGTCGGGCCGACGTTGTACAAATGTTATACAAATGTTTTTTTGTTTTTTTTGCTGAGCAGCATAAACCAGCATAGCGTACGTTCCGAACGAAGCCAAGTAGACCCCTATTACATTTTGAACTCACATTTTTTATTTTGTTCTGGGAATAAAAACATCATGACCTATGAAGGAATAAATAGTTTTTTTGATTTTCGTCTAAATTACCTCGTTTGTCGCATTCATGTACCATGCAACATATTTTAAAAACAAATATACAAGACAAAATGGCAAACTTTAACAACATATTTCATTTTAAATCCTATGCGATCTTGGTTAAACCAATAGGGTCTACACTCGGTTATTGAATAAAATATCTGCCTGTCACATGACGTCGAGATCAGCCAATCACTGGGTCAGATGTCATCCAGGTAAATTCTCCGAGCAAAATGTGGAACATTTCTCTACATTACTATAAAGCAGATAACCTATACATTTTTTTGTTCTAAGAATAAGCCGTGGGATATGGACTTACCAGGAGTCTCTGGGTAAAATCTGGCAGTTTGGAGACGGTGGCGTTGTAAGCTGCCAGTTCCTCGGTGTCTCCAAACAACTCTGTCATCACGTCAGCGGGCTTAGTGTCATCAGCCACGGCGTCACCTTCTGACAGCAAGCGACCTTTCTTGTTCACCTTCTTTTTTCTTCTTTTCTTTCCCTTTCGGTCTGACAGTGACGGCAGGCGTGTTAGTGTTTTCTTGCGTTTTCGTGTGTCACCGTCACGTCTTCTGGTGGTGGCAGAGACTGACTTCCCGGCCACGGATGACGGAGGGGACGTCACAGTCACTGTGGACACGTGCGTGGGTACACATATCTTATTTTCCATTATTTGTTTTTCATAACTTTCTCCCATCCTCGTGATACGACAAGTAAACTTGCGGTATATTCAGAATGATATCCATTTGTTCTCCGCCATAATCAGATAATGTAGCGTAGTCACCAATATTGTCAGCAATAAATAATATTAATGACATGTGACAGTGTCTTGACAGGGCTGTGTCATCTCAACCTCCTCAGAAGGTTAGGATGCCCCAATTTAGCCACTATGTGCTGATATGCACAAAAATAGATTTAATCAATCACAATAAGTGCACTTTTTTGGAAAACCAACGAAAAAAAGATATTAGCCAGCATTGATGGTTGAAGTATCGATAGTTTGATTGTTGGTTTGTATTTTATTAAATATTTTCTTGTTTCCAACCTATTTTAATCATTTAAAGCTTACTTTTTTAAATTATACACTCGGCGTTTTTGTTTGAACTATTCCACATGATGTTCAATCCAGTAATACTCCGAATCCACAAATAGTTCAAAACGAATGTATAAATCCGGGCACTCTTTATGTGTTAAGATATGCAAACGGTGTTCATTTGAGTGCGATATGGTAAAATACAGCACTGGTCCAATGAACAAGGCTCGAACCATTTCCCATGTGTTGTAATTTCCACTGCACAGCAGGAAAATGAACAAAGTTTGTAGTTTCTCAGACGATCAAGCCACACATGACAAACAAACAAAAAGTGCGATATAATCCAATGAACAGGATTCGCACCATGTTTCTTCACACTGGATAGCAGGAAAAATGAACAACGTTTGTACTTTCTCACACGATCACGTCACACAAGATGGCGATATGGGCTGATATATCAGCAGCCCACAGCCCAGAGTGGGACAATGTATGATACTATATCCTCTTGGCACATAACCTGGCGCTCAGAATTCGAACACGTTACCTCTTGGCCATGGACGTCCAACACATGTCTTTTTCCTTCTGAGTTGGAATCAGTATGTTTCGTGTTTAACTACGTACGTTTTTTTTGTTAATCTTGTTCCGCCCAGATTTGGATCGGGATCAAATTGATTCCCCCACTGGGTACACGACGTTGTTGCGACGTTGAATCAACGTCATCGACGTTGATTCAACGTCGCAACAACGACGTGTGCCCAGTTGATGGCCACATCAGCAGGAGACTTATAACGGATGCTGTTTTCATGCTGGCTCAACGCCATAGACGGTGAGCAAACTTCAAACTTGCATCGTTGCCGTTTTGCAGAGGTAATTAACATTATGACATTAGGCATGTTAGGTGTCACCTTTTCAGTACAACAGTACATGAAATACATTCAGTGCAGCCATCGCCTTTTTTTCAAAACGGAAGTCATCAACTGAAACACCTCCAGGCTTTACATCATGCGACTTGTTCTGTTTTTTATTTGCACATAGCTTTGGAGTGAAGTGGCATGTGTGTGTGGTAGCGCGGTCCGCTTGCCAACGGTTCATGGAATAGTGGCAAACAGGAAAATAGCAACTGCGTCTGGCAAATGAAAATTGTAAACTGCAAACTCCACATTGGTCCTTAGTCTACCCAACGTTGGACTGCGGTTTCTGAAGAATCAAGCTCTGAGGAGGAGATTGACCTGCAAACACAGACCATGACCCAATGTTGTCTGAAAGCTGGTCCACTGTCTGCGACGCTGGCCCAGCATTGAAACCCCATTGGGTGAGCGTCTCGTGTTTGCAGGGGTATTATATGCATGGCCTGCTGGCAGTGCATTTGGGTCACGCCAGCCAGAAGTGACGCAGAGCCTGAGACACACGTTAAGAAAATCTGTGATCATTTTATTTGTGTCCAAAAAATGTATAAGGGTGGAGATGACTATTTTACACAACTCTCATGAACGCAATCTAACATTATAGATAATGAATTTTTCACCCACATGCAGTTGTGTCTCGCTAGCGCGACCCACAACTTCAAACGGGTGAAAATTAATAATATTAATAATAATATTTGAGACCGAATATTTGCTATAATCTTGATTTTTAAACACGCATTCATTTCTGATAACACTTATTTGATTGCATAATCCGCTCCATTGAAACAGATTGAAAACGACTATTAAATAGTCGTGGTATGGCGCTGTACCACCCTTCAGCGCGGGGACTGTCTAAAGACGGTCTAAATACAATTGAGTAAGCCCACCACGAGCATTCCCGAGGATACGTAGGTCTAAGCTTCTGGGGATAAGATAACGGGAAAAAAAATTATGACCCTGAATATTTAAAATAACATTTTATTACATAGAAAAAATTATTCACTTTAACCCTTTCGGGCCTGAATTTAACGTTGTCATTTTCATCCACTACAAGCCGCGAATTGCTGTCGCAATTCTCGACTTGTAGTGGCGGAAGATGACTTGAAGTGGGTGACAATTAAAAAAACTAAATCTTATTATTAAAACAGTTCCATAAAAAATATCGTTATAAAACCACTAGGTTTTAGGAAATCAAAACATTTTTCAGAGTAGCAAAATGATCCTTTCATGCATAGTGAGGATTTAAAGGGTTAAGGGTTAAAGTTTGACTGCCGTACATATACCACGGATGACCTGGATCGTCCCCTGGCTCACACCATTAAATATTAACGCAGACAGGATTGCGGACAAATCACTTTGCGGATTAATCATTGTGGTCGCCAGGGGACTTTGGCCGCGAGTCAAACTGACGGAAATTCTGCACGTCACGCATGCAATGTAAGTAGTTCTAACTAGTATAGGTGTGATAGGTGTACTAAAACGTGGCCCTCCATCTTTACTCTGGTGTGATAGGTGGTAATGTTAACAACTGAAACTTGGTCCTCGATCTTTACTCTGGTGTGATAGGTGGTAATGTCAACCACAGAAATGTGGCCCTCGATCTTTACTGTGGCGTGATATGTAGTAATGTCAACCACAGAAACGTGGCCCTCGGTCTTTACTGTGGCGTGATATGTAGTAATGTCAACCACAGAAACGTGGCCCTCGGTCTTTACTGTGGCGTGATATGTAGTAATGTCAACCACAGAAACGTGGCCCTCGGTCTTTACTGTGGCGTGATATGTAGTAATGTCAACCACAGAAACGTGGCCCTCGGTCTTTACTGTGGCGTGATATGTAGTAATGTCAACCACAGAAACGTGGCCCTCGATCTTTGATGTGGCGTGATATGTAGTAATGTCAACCACAGAAACGTGGCCCTCGATCTTTGCTGTGGCGTGATATGTAGTAATGTCAACCACAGAAACGTGGCCCTCGATCTTTGCTGTGGCGTGATACGTGGTGATGTCAACCACAGAAACGTGTCCCTCGATCTTTACTGTGGCGTGATATGTAGTAATGTCAACCACAGAAACGTGGCCCTCGATCTTTGCTGTGGCGTGATACGTGGTGATGTCAACCACAGAAACGTGGCCCTCGATCTTTACTGTGGCGTGATATGTAGTAATGTCAACCATAGAAACGTGGCCCTCGATCTTTGCTGTGGCGTGATACGTGGTAATGTTAACCACTGAAACATGGCCCTCGATCTTTGCTGTGGCGTGATACGTGGTAATGTTAACCACTGAAACATGGCCCTCGATCTTTGCTGTGGTGTGATAGGTGGTAATGTCAACCACTAAAACGTGGCCAATGGTCTTTAATATGACGTGATAGGTGGTGATGTTAATCACTAAAATGTGGCCCCCATCTTTACTGTGATGTGATAGGTGGCATTGTCAACCACAGAAACTTGGCCCCCATCTTTACTGTGGTGTGATAGGGTGGTAATGTTAACCACTGAAACGTGGCCCTCGATCTTTACTGTGATGTGGTAGGTGGTATTGTCTCCCATAGAAACGTGGCCCTCGATCTTTACTGTGACGTGATAGGTGGTAATGTTACCCTCAGAAACGTGGCCCTCGATCTTTACTGTGACGTGATAGGTGGTAATGTTACCCTCAGAAACGTGGTCTATATGTGGCAATGCCAACCACAGAAACGTGGCCCTCGATCTTCACTGTGACGTGATAGGTAGGCCAATTCATGGTGAACACAGACTTATATTAGGTGCTTTTGTTATGCGATCTGCTAATCATTAAATATATGGCGAGATAAAATTGATCCAGATTGATAACGTGGTTAAAGCCAATTTTCCAATTTGCAAGACTTTCCATGATGAGTGTCAGAGAAAAGAAAATTCTAAATTCAATGATGCTCCACGTGTGGGAATATGCCCTCCCATGGCGAATGCTGCCTGAATGGGTTATTTACATCCCTTTAATCATATAATATATAAAAATCTCGAACAAGGTTATGCATAATAATAAATATTTATAAATAAATACAAGTCTCGTATGTGCTGAATGTAATGTTCATATAATGAATGAAGAAAATGATCTATTTTTATTACATTGATATACTTATATCATGTATATAAGCATGCTAATAAATACAACAATTCACAACATTGTGTCCCTATTTTAAAGATATTTTGATTTTGATCTTCAGCATATTGTCAATGTTAATATAATAGGGCCTAAAGTTTGTAAAATTATACAAAAAATAGAAATGTGCATACCGCTCAACCTCACGTGTGAGCTATAACCGTATTATCTATATTACTATTATTATCACAATCTAGCTTTTAAATATTGATATTCACCACATTAGATCATACTGGCAACAACTCTCTCACTCAGGTCAATCACTGGACATGTTAACACCACCTCTGGATAATGGCAACCTGGTTTTCGCACGTTCCCCGGTCATACTACTTAAACCTGCTTTGGCAGCATCTGAAAAATTCTGAAAATTCCCGCCATGGTTTTGGTATTAGTATTGGCCCCTCGCCAATCATCAACATGAAAGCCGAAGGGAAAGGGTGACACTGCTGAAGGACTGGGAAGGAGTGTACATATATATTTTTACCCCACAAACAAGCGCTTGTGAATATTCAAAAAATGTATTGCCTACATTTTGATGATAGTCATGATAGTAGTAGTAGTAGTACACATAGTAGTAGTAGTATTAGTAGAACTGTGGCTAAACATTACAATTCAGCCGGGACGATCTACATATTAATAATGAATTTGAATAATTAATGTGGGATACGAATGCATTGAGCAAGAGTGGCTACAAAAAGTAAATATATATTTTCATTTTCAGTGACTAAAAATTTATTTTCCATCTTGGTGCAATCATCCTACCAACAGAGCATACCTATATGTTGGCAGAGTCTCAAAAAACAATGAACCAACATTATGTAGATTGCATGTTTGCTGATGAAAAATAAATCAACCATTCTAATGAGGTGGCAGCTCTTACGCTTATTAAACTGAAACATACATAGATCAAGAAAAAAAACAATGAAAAAACAAAATCTGATGAATGCATAAATATTAAAAAAAAGAGAATTTTGTTAGTTTGATATGTTGATCTATAAAAACTGATGTTTCACATTTTACTTTGTGAATTCTCGTACAATTCTAGATATTGTCTTTGCCTAATGAATGGATCTGACACGGGAAGTTCATAACCTGGATCGTAGAGGAAGTCTGAGGTTTTCTGGAGGACCCCACAGGCCAGCTCTAAGCACAGTGTACCGGTCAGGCCCCATGTCACAACTTCAATGTCCTCGATTTCATCTGTGAAAAAATGTACGTTGATATCCATGAATCTGTTTTTAAACAGAGTGCACGAGTGTCCTTTTTGCGACAAGAATCGCGATAGGGGTAGATGGAAAACTCGCGCCACTTCGTCAGGGCTTGCCAAGGGAACGAAATCGCTGTCCACAATACCGACGACTGGTGAGACCAGCAAACCCCGACGATTCACCCTTGGTGGAAGCTGGCTCACCACCTCCACCTGATTGGATTTCAGTCCTATTTCTTCCTCAGCTTCCCGTAGCGCGGTGCTGGTTTCATTCTTATCTTCTGGGTCTTTCATACCCCCGGGGAAGGCCACATCGCTCTTATCGTGGCGGAGTGTGGCCGATCTCTGCGTCAACCAAATATGTGGCTCTCCTGCATGTATAAATACGGCCATTAGGACAGCTGCTTTCCTCAGGGCATCAAATGGGGTACCCCCGAGTCTGTCCCAGGAATAATGAGCATCATGGAACGTCTTCAGCATCTCCTGCAGTCTCCCCTTTGTCCACTCTTCCCCTTTAACAGCATTAGCTGCAGACATACCTGCAACAAATCATATATTATAACATGTGAGATGTTTCAATAAAATAATGGCAATTTGCAGAAACTTTGCCTATTAAATCAATGCTGTGCTTTGAAGGACAACTGATCCATGAAAAGGGCTGGATTAACGCTGCGTTTTTCAGTGTTATGCAATTTGGTGACATAGTTGATAAGTGGCACAAATCTCTACTCTACCCACACCGCAATGTCGCATAACATGCAAACCCAACAAAACGAGACGTCAATATATCTTGGTTCAATATTGGGGCAGCGTCCCAGATGGATGCTACACCGAAAAAAAACCTTAGGCCTAAAGCGTTTTTTTCTGTTTTACTAGCTGATCAATGTCATTGGGAATAAAATAAGTGTTCAAGATTTAAAAATCTTTAGTCTCAAACTAAACAAATAGGCTTTGAAAGGATCAACACTGAGGAAAATCCCTTCATTCTTGTCACTACACCAACCACGAGCATCCTATGAATACTACCTGTGTATTTTGGCGATGTTCACGATGTCCCGCAAAGATATGAAACATGTCAATTGGCCGAGTTTAGAGGTGCTGACCCTTCGATTTTGGAAATGTGAGACCGGTTGGGAAAGCGCTGCTAAGCAGTGATTTTCCGATGACATTGTAATTAAACTAACAACGTCTTTGACGATGTGATACATCTGAGACCTTACATACTTATCCTGATACGAGCTAAGAACTTTTTTCTCATAGATTACAGCTAGTAAATTGTACAAAAAAACTATCTTTAGAAGGAAATAATCAAATCGGTGACTCGACGTCACTTTTCTGTCAAACATGGCAACATAATTAAAAAAACGGGTGGATCTAAAAGATAAAAATGTAATGACCGGCATTTTGTCATAATTCGTCTTTTTCGAAACCTGATTACGTTTCTAACGGGTGTTTCTAAAAGTTGTAATCTATCGGAATGTTTCCTTCACTCATTCAAACACTCAAAAAGATATAACAGAGCTGAACAAAACATGCCATTTGCCTGGGTATGAACCTTTAAGGGTTATCTGGTTATGTTCACCCAGCACTTATGTGTCGCGGTTGCGAGACACAACCGGTACAAAGTGAATCACATTGGATTTGATAATTACCCATAATGATATGTAGGTAACTACTGTGAAACGAGCTGATGCGTTTGCAACAACGGATACTTGATTTGGGAATGATAAAGATAAATATATGTCAAATCCACTACTATATCACAAGTGTTCTTGTCTATATCTGTATCACAGAACTAGAATGTTTTTATTCTAGTTCTGTGATCTGTATATACCTGGTCACATATAATTGGCCAGGCTTGCTAGGGAAATTTGGTCCCTATTCCATTCCAGGCTGTCCGATAGTCTTGTGAAAAAGTAAGATCTAAAATAGAAAAAGTGAAATGAAAGTAGGGAAAAAGTTAGGAAAGCGAAATTGAAAAGAGGACCAATTTAAAGAAGTCTAATTTTGTCATAATTTCGCTTGAAGATATATTCGCCTGGAAAGCATGTTCATATCACACAAGTTTCACTGCTGCTCACTTAGTCCCTATAGCATGTATAGGGCCTACAGAATCGCGACTTAATAATACAAAATATTCTAGCGAATCCTGATAAACACTCATTTCGCTAAATTAATGACCCAAATTCTCACCCACTTGAAGTTGAGTCTTGCTACCGCGACCCATAACTTCAATTGGGTGAAAATTACTCATATTTGTTTAATTTGACACCAGACATTGGCAAATCTTGATGTACAAGTGAACAAGTGATTTATTACTGTTGTCTTTTTTTAAAGACATGCAGTGCCAGGAAAAGCTAGAATATACATGATTATTACAAACTAATGAACATGCAATCCTTCTTGATTTTAGCTATACACACAATAAATAGTTAAAATGATTAGTATTATGATGTTGGGAAACGTCAAGTAAACGCATATAATGTAATCATTAAATTAAAGTTGAATTAAAAACTATTCATAATTTTAGATATAAAGGTGCACAAATTTCTGAGTATATTTCCGGAAGAAATATTCAGCAACGTGTGTAGCTTCAATGTAGATGGACTTGTATGGTATTGTTTTAAGAGGAGTTCTATTCTCTCTGTTTTAAAAAAATCACATACGAACAAGTAATGAAATTCATCGCCAATGTCTCTTGGTGCAATGTCACATTTGGTACATACACGGGTGTCCCGGAGTACCCGTTCTCTACAGCCAGTTTCTATCGGCAACCTGTGATTTCTGCAACGGAATTTAGTAAATATAATTTTCAGCTTACGTGGTAAAGAAATCAAGTAATTTTCAAAAGTAAAAGTGGTCTTACACGTTCCATAAATTATACACTTTTCAGATTCGTTGATTTATGTTATCCATTGATGGATAAACTGGTCTCTCAGTCTCACTTTTATTGACTGTCTAAAACACTCACGGCTTGCCGGTAGAGACTGGCTGTTCCAAATACCAGATAAATAAATATTATTTAATGTGTCTTTGACAAACTTAAGCCATGGTGACGTATAAGCATCCAAAACATGCAATTTAAGTAATAATCTATATAATATTGAAGACATTTTATTACATCTGTTATTTTCTTCACATATGATAAGTGAGCTCCAAAAAAGTAGAACTCTTGATTTAATATTTACAATTAGAGGAGGAGTGCCGACTTCACCACACACCATATTTGAACATGTAAATTTATTAGCATTTAATATATATTTTAAAAATCTTAATTGTAATTTCTCGATAATATCGATGTTCTCACGTCCCCATATTTCGCAACCATATGTAATAATGGGACCAACTATATGGTTAAACAGTTTAAAAAGAACATCAAGAGGTGAAAATAAACACGTAGCTTTACGTAGTGGAGAGAACATTGCCCTGCTACCTTTCTCATATAATTTTTGTTTTGCTTTGTTAAATTTCCCATTGTAATTAAAAATAAGCCCAAGATAATCTCCGACAATTTCTAATTTAACATTATCAAACGTAAATTCTGGTCTATTTCTTACATAGCCACGAAAGAATACGAACACTTTTGTTTTGGATACATTAATTTTGAGCTTCCATTCTATAGCTGCAATTCTCTCGGACTCTCTGCTAAAATGACAGTATCGTCTGCATAGAGAAGAACATAAAGCTTTAAATACGTGTCAAGATAAATATCGTTTAAAAGATCAGAAATGTTATTGTTAATAAATGACAATCCATTGTATTTGGTGCTTGAATAATCTCTTAAATCGGACAGAAAAATTGAAAATAACAATGGTGATAAATTTTCATCCTGTCGAGCACCTGTTTCACAAGGAAAATATCCTGATGTTTTACCAGACATCGAAATGCAAGATTTCGCGTTATTATACATTGAATAAATTGACTTAAATAATTTTCCACCAATACCCTTTGCTAGTAGTTTAGACCACAGCGCAGCCCTGTTCACTGTGTCAAAGACTTTGCTGTAGTGTATAAACACTCATTTCTTTCCCAATAACAGTGATTTGGTCGTATAGTAAAACGGATTTAAAACGACTATAGTCGTTCTTAACAAGTAACAAGTAACAAGTATTTATTTCTGATGACCTCCAGAGCGGCAAGACAGACATATACAGGTATATGCCAGGAGAGCGCTGGCGTCAATTACATGTACATTTGTTTAGATATATGTATATACACATACACATACACACATCTAAGTATAATATTCAATTATAATTACTATAATTACTACATTAAAATTGTGATCATATAAATTTAACAAAAATACATAGCTTTCTGAAATTTACATTTGTCATTGCTTTTCCCATTTGTATGGGCGGGGGCCCTAGGGTAGTGGTTAGCACCGCTGCCTTTCACGCCAGAGTTCGGGGTTCGGTTCCCGGTCACGGCGGTTTGAAAGAAACAAAAATGTTTCTTCCCTATCCACGTGTGAAAGTCAGTATTGTGGGGAGCCTCCCTGACCGAGAGGTAGCGTGCTCGGCCTCAGACCGCCAGGGCTCGAATTTCGAATCCTGTGTCTGGAGGACAGTGTCATCTCAATCATCTCATCATCCTCAGGTTCTCCTGGCCCAGTTTAGCCTATATGGGCACAAAGGTGGCCTAAAGCCCGATTCATTTCATTTCATTTCCCATTTGTATAGTTGATGTTTTTTCCAAAGAATTGAATCTAAATATTTTGTTCTTTCATTGCTAAATTAGGGACAACATAATAAATAGTGGTATTCATCGCCAATGTCTTTGCGACAATGTTGACATATCCGCATGTCCCGTATTACATTTTTATGGCATCCGATCTCAATAGGTAATCGGTGATTTCGGCACCTGAATTTTGTTAAATATTTGCGTAACTCTTCAGGGAGTTCGTTTAACGCTTTAAGGTTTAAAATTAAACGGAAAACAAACTTACATGACGCTGAACAAGAAAGGTCGTTGCGTGTTTTAGATGGGTGAATATCGGGATGACTGGTAGCAGATTTAGACGCTTTGCGACGAGAATGGAGTTGAATCCTTGAACAAATGTGTGATGCAAAGGATCGCAGAGATGCAATCATGTCGATCATGTGTGTACGCTAATAGAACTATCAAAATATACTGAATAAATAGCCTTACCGTATGCGCAGGTATATCTATATCTTCGCCAAATATCAGGTTTTGCAGGATTTGTAGGCCTATAAAACCGATTGACAATATGTCACTTGGGCTGCAGGCTGTCAGTCAGATAATAATACTGCTGCGCAAAGCCAATAGGCTCATAGTCAGCAGCATGCATATTTCGCGAGCAAGCAGATACTGCCTTTCGACTTTGCAGTGTGCATAGTGCAAAATACATCTATCATGTCCCAGTGTTATTTAACTACATGAACATGAAATTATCAATAGTTCTACCAACAGGGTAGGCCTATTTTTTTAGAATAGGGGATACTACTTTGATGACGCACCTACGTGGGCCCATGCGTTTGCAAACAAGTTACGAGACAAATAAAATGCCCCCGAGACTGATAAAATAATTTGTGGGAGTAATAAAATAATGCAATTTTAGAATATTTTTATTCATTTGAAGCTGGAAATTTCGTTTATCAGTGTTTGTCAAATCCAACTTCAAATGAATGAAAACAACTGACTGCATGGCAACACAAGGGTTTATGCGTATGTATGTATATTTACTAAAATCATTAATCGAATTATTATTTATTGATTGTTAATCTCAGGCGACTATATCTGTATGCTGGTCAGATCGATTGTGTAAGCAATCAGCGATGTGATCTTGATAAGAACCACCAGTAATCAGCAGCATATGTATGTCAAGGTTAAGGTCAATTATATGAGGGCGTATTATCAGTTTGCTGGTCAATATATTCACATTATACATGATTATAGGCCTATGTATAGATATTTTTGAGCTTTAATTTGATTTCATAAAAATAATAGTTTACAAAAAACATTAGCCAGGTTATTAACTAAGACCACTTTTTCACGCAATCACCATAAATGATTATATGAAATCACTCATGACAATTATGTGAACAAAAATAGTTGACGGAATCACCAAAATTGTACAGGCTATTTTAATTAGTACTCTAGATAACCGTCAAGTCTGATTTATTGCGACTAGGCCTATCTAAATCTCCGAATACTTTGCTCTTTCAAATAACCATGTGTGCTGAAAATGTAAACTATCAACAAATGCCACGTCTTATCAAAACATATATGAATGATTATTAAAATCACCAGTCTATGAATCAAATTATGACGATTTTCCAGAAATTATGCCGAGCTTACTAGCTCTGATGATACAAATAAATTATAATGCTCATCCCTACTGTTATGATACATACTTAAACACTTTTAGCGCGGGTCCCGAGATATCTCGGGATGAAAAAATGTCCAGCTGTCGCGGGTCCCGAGATCTCTCGGGACAGTTTTTTTTTTTTTTTAGTATTTTTGTCTGCAACAACATGGACGTTTAACTTTTTTGAAATGATTTTGATGCTCGAAAATATCCATTATTTTCATGTTCAAAGTTAACCTACCCCATACATATTTTTACCCATTCCCCCAAAAAATAAGAAAAATAATTAAAATATAAATCCATCTGTAAGGTAAGGTGACATTATTTGGTATTTTAATGATTCGGATGGATTGAAAATTATCCCTTAGAACTATTTTTCCTTTGCATCTATTAAAAACAGTAATTGATAACTCAAATGGCACATAGAATCAACCACTTACTTTGGTGTACGAAGTTATCCCTCACTAGGGGAACACAAAACAATTTGTTGAAAAAGTACCTGTTAGCTACAGATATCAAATATTTCACACCTAGATACAAAAAGGCAAATTTCTTCCCCCAAATTCTATGCCGGTGAATTTCTTCAATATCTCATCGTTTTCTGACAATTTATGAACAACTCCAAAAAGTGTTCAAAGTTACCCCAGTTGACGTTACGCATTTAGTAGCATACACATCAACCATAAACTGATAAACCTGGTATTTTACATGATCTTGTTATGACCTTCACGTTTCTTTTGAGCGATATCCATGCAGTAAACATGGTAAAGCACAACCCCAGCCATGTCAACCTCCATACCCAATTATGTAGGCTATATCAATAGTTCGCGCTGGAAGCCCAAGCTGATGCTACACGTTGCTGTATAATTGTAATTGTGCTTGGGGTATTACCCCTCCCAATATCAGCACTGTCCTATAGATTTCCTAAAAACGTGTGTTGAAATGATACCCGACCAATGATTTCCACCATCAGTCTTTATTAATACTAATAGATGAATGCACCATTAACATGATTAACACCACCAGCTAAATTGATAAAAAATGGGTATTTTCAATATTTTTTGCGAGTTTGACCTTGGAATGACCTTGATGTGACCTTAACATGACCTTGATGTTATGCACCAGTAAAGCACAACTCCTTTTCGTGTTATTATTTGCTCATAAGCTAATTCCTGCTGGTGTCTTCAGACATATCTGACATTACAAAATATTCAATCCAAAATATTCCCCAGGAATTCAGCAGTGGGAATGCTAGTGCCCAGGAGTTCAGCATTATTAAAAGGGGTAATAGAATGGAACACTTAACGTTATCAGGTTATTATGAGTAAATTGGTTTCAGAATATCCACGCTCGCTAAAAATGTGCCACAGGTGGTTTACTATGTAAAAAATTACAGACCTGTGGGTGATTTCGGGGCCATTTTTGGACCCAAACACCCTCTTGGCCCCAGGACTATATAGTAGGCCCAATATAAAATTATAACTTTACCTTGCAGTGAGCCAATAATCACTCTCAATGCGTCAGTAAGGCAAATTCTTGCCGTTTACGAGCTCAGGCCTTAGTGAGCTGCTGCTTCCGATCAATGTTGATCATCATTGATCAATGACGTCTATTTATTCACTAATATGTCTGTTTTCATTCTTAATCCTATTAAAAATGAAGCATGAGTTGGAGTTGATTAGGCTAATAACAACACCGTGTGACATACGCGGTGTCCTAAATTTTGACAGCGATTTTCCAAATAATACACTGATTATCGCCCACTCCGTCATAGTGAGTGCTAGACACGCTAGGTGAAACTCTCACGTTATCAGGCGACACCTGGTGAGTGTAGATTAAAATAATACCCCCACTGCTGCTGCTGCCGACCCAGCAAACATGGCAAATAGGGGGCATTCACCCAATGCTGTTTCAATGTTGGGCCAGCGTCGAAGACGGTGGGTCAACATTAAAACAGCATTGGGTGAATGCAGAAACGTTGGCTAACAGCTTTAGGCTATGTCAAAACGATATAGGCCTATTATTATAGTTCTGGGGATAAGATAATGACAAAATTTTCTCAGGAGCCGTATTCTCGTACAAGTTACGACAAATTGTAGGCTTCTGATTGGTCGAGATGACCATCTCGACCAATCAGAAGCCTACGATTTATCCAGGAATGCTTGAAAATTCTCGTGGTACTTGTTACTACTGATGATGTTTCATTAACCCTTAAAGCGCTCCTATGTTTTTTTATATAGGGGAGAAGTGCCTATTATGAGCATAGTATGGGAACACTGTCCTGTGAGCGTTAATAGTATGTCAATGACAACTGAACTTAATAAAATATACATATGTATGATTTTTCTATCAAAATATATATTTTCGCCTTTTTGATAACGCCATTGTTTTATTTTGCGGAAGTTTTAATTTTTTTGCAATCCTGCTCATAATAGGAACATCTGTTCATAAGATGAGCATGGCCAGTACCTTTAATGAGCAGGCATGCTCATAAAGGAACTACCGTGCTCATATTAGGAACATTGTCTATTTAACATGACACTGTTTTGGCTGTCACGGTCATCAGAATGGAGCTAAATGTTTTGTACAAGGATAATTTTAAAGAATATTTCGATCATTACACGTATAATACATTTTTCTATATGCTGGCTCAATGATTATTTAAAAACACTTGAAGAATCAAAGACTGTTATTTATTTGTGAATACATTTATAGGTGTTCCAAATTTGAGCAGGTCTGCTCATAAAGGATCCCCTATGCTCATATTAGGTGCAGTGTGTTATATTTTGTCCCTGATTTATTGTATAACTTCTCTCAAATATAAAACTCGTTCCACGCACAAGATTTTTCAAGATCTATGTTATCAAAAAAATTATTATGTTTGAATTGGTATAAATAGGGTGGCGAATAAAAGATACAAAATACACTTGTGGGGGAACTAGAATAGTTGTTAGTACTAGTACTTTTCATTTTATGGAAGTACCGACTATTTCAACACCATTTTTCACCACCAGCAATAAAGTGTTTGAAATTAGGTCAATTGGATTAATGCATGAATTACCCCTCATTGCAACTTGTGTTACTCTGAGGACTATGCGACCAGAGGATAGCCGAGCTGAGCGACACGCGTCGGCGTTCCACCATATATTTCACAGTAAAACCCACGTCTCTGGACGTCTTGGTATGTATGGTTGTAAGCCCCCCAGGCATGCCCAAAATGGGTGAGTGAAGGAAAACAACCTTAATAACTCACGATGCCCAACCACCCCACCCTCGCGTCGTCATCTGTACATATACAGTTTCATTTTTTATCATAAAGTTTGCACTGTTTTTTTAAATATTGTTTACTGACCACTGTCGAAAAGTGACATTTGGCAACTATTTCACTAATTTATTTACTCTCACATATACAGGGGCAATTTCACGTAAAGGGCACACAAAAAGTCTCATAGCATGTCAAAAATAAAAACCTTCCATGTATGATAATTTCACAACTTTTGACAGCGAGATGTCATTCTCCAACATCAGTTAAATTTCCAGAGCTTAATTATGCCCATGAATGAAGATATTGACTTGTGAAATGTATGCTTTATTTGCGTGTACTGGAGGGGACATTTGTTTTAACAATCATTAGTCTCTGCTCAAATGCTAATAATGTAGGTAATTTGAAAATCCTAACCCCTAAATTTTTTTTTTTATCATTGTCGTGTTTCTAAAGGGAAGATCACTATGTGTTGTACGCGTATTTCACATGTATATAGATTTGATATTCATTTGAAATGTGACAAATGAAATTTTGCAATACACTCAAGTATGAATTGTACAGCATTTACTTCGACAGCTCAACAAATTAGTGCTCTGACATCAACTAAATATACACATATAGCTTGAATACTATATATGACATATTTTGTGCATTTTTACAGTGCTTTTCCATGCGAATCCTCTGCACAATTATATGTGTGACAAACTGTACTGGAGGAGACATTATGTTAACGGTTGAAATAACAACATCACAAGTGCTATAAATGCATACTTTAGATCAGTAAAACATGATATGTTGCTCAACATTTCATATTCTAATTTTGCTCCAATATATATTGTTAATAAACAACATTTTGTTTTCAAATTGAGCTGAAGTAGCATAATTGTATAAAATTTGCTAGAATAAAATGATGTTTAAGTGGTTTATCACGGGTAGAGGCCGCAACTATTTGTCTGCATCGTATTAAACACCATCAAGGAAAAACAATGGAAAATAACTTGGACAATGTCACGGTGTTCAAGCTAATATCATAAAATGTACTGGAGAGGACATATTTTTTTAAACAACAATAACAAACCTGTAAGCATGAATGATCACTCAATAATTCAACTGAATAACAAGTAAACTACTAAAAAGAGATAAAATAGCATCATCAGTCATAGTTTACAAACATCTACATTACTATTATTCCAATCTAACCGCAGAGACAGTGTATCCATTCCAACCCCCTCACGAAAGTCTAGAAAGCATTTTGTTGGCACATCCTCCCCTTAAACCTGACATTTTGTTTTATACTATAAAACAAAATGTGAGGTGTATGGTATAAAACAAAATGTGAGGTTTGAGGGAGGGATATATATGCCAACAAAATACTTTCCGGGCTTTCATGAGGGGAGTTGGATAAATTATAGTACTGGGCTAGGTATCTGGGATGCTTTGCCTGATATCAAGCATATAGTAAATAATGGGCAATAGTCAGCCATCTTGCATTTGATAGAGTTGACATTTGTCAAGGTATATAAATGAAAACAACCATTTTCAAATGCATATTCCTCCCTTATCTTTACTTCATCATGGCTGTTAGGAGCATAAGCTCTTTGTAGGGTCTTAAGCTCTTTGCAGATATCAGGCATATTCAATAATTAAATAATTGCCGCAAGTCTGCTATTTTGAATGTGATCAAGTTCAAATTTGTTAGGTCACAGCTGTCACTCCCTGAAATCTAGCATTTTCTTTTTACTTTGTCACTTAGTTGTAGTGTAACTGTTTTATTATGCTAATGTACCGTATACAGTATATTTATGTACAGTGGTTTAAAAATAATATTAACTCCAGCCGATCTTGAGCTTATATAATTGGATACAAAGTTTTGTATTTAATGGTACATATAATTAAAAAAATAAAAATACATACCTCAAACTGAATACAAATTTACATGCATGCATCAATGGCCCTACCATTATTTTACACCAAGCTACGTTTTTACTACGGTAAAGCAATTACTGGTTAACTATTTTAGTATGGTACAAATGATAATTTATCACGTGCATATAACAATGCCGTTCTCTCACTCCAGCCTAGGCCTATATCTACAAATCTGGGAATTACTTGTATTCATAACAAGACCTATTAAATTTGATTTTTTTCATATATCCCGATAATCGGCTATTTTTAATTTGCCAAAATACTTCCCTGAAACCTCACATTTCGTTTTAGCATAATAACCTTTGAACTATCTGGCACATTTTAGCAGATATCACATATATTAAAGTAGGCCTAAACATGACGTCATTAGGCCAATTCCTATTTTATACCGGATGCTATCGGCAGTAACAGCGGTTAAAATCCAGTATTCAGCCATTGTTATTATGCGACTACATTTTTTGCCTTTATTGGCCCATTACTGGTCCAATGCGGAATATAGATCATAAACTGTATTGGCTAATACTGTGATGTTATCAGGGTAATTTTGAAATTGATGGGAGTTGAAATTTTTCAGAGCATTTCCCTCGATCCTTAAAACCTCACATTTTGTTTTCTTATTCTATGGTCTAGCTGTCTGGCAATATTTGCTGTAGTAGTAAATCTTTGCTTTACGTCACTATTCGGCACAAAAGGTCTTTTAAGTGATAAAAAACGTTGTAGTCAATTGATGAGATGAATGATGTACAGATGAGGTGATAGGGCATGGTGGGTTATTGAGAGTGTTTTCCTTCGCTCGCCCGATAAGGGGTTCTGGGCATGTCTAGGGGATATACCCCCAGATATGGCCAGATGACCGGAGACTTGAGTTTTCTCTGTGCAATTTAATGCTGAAACTCTGTGGCATTTTGCGCAGCTCCGCTATCCTGGGGTCGGATAGTCCCCAGAGTAACAATAGGAAGGATAACTCCCTCTGGGTAACTCCATTCATTCCACGTGAGAGACATAATGTCAAACACGCTATTGCCGGTTATTTAAGGCTACCACAGCCTACATCAGCGCCAGCACGGATGCGGGTGCTGCATCGGCTCCGCTGTTGAGCGGAGGAGCCAGGGTACGCCACTGGCAATCTGCCCGAAGATTATGGCCAGATACGAGGAGCAGCTGCCCTTGGATGATTGCTGTAGACGGCAATATTTGCTAGATATATCAGACATAATATATATTTTTTAAAGTAGATAATAAATGGCAGATAGTTGGCAATTTTGAATGTGATCTGAGTTGAAATAAGGTCTATCCCTCCCGGAAACCTCACATTTTCTTTTATATTAATTGTCTAGTTATCTGGCTCTGGATATGAAGCATGTTAAGTTAAATAATGGACACCAGTTGGCCATTTTGAACCTGATAGATTTGGAAGTTTTTCGAGGCATACATGTATATTTTATGAATATAACTGGTATGCTGGTAACACTTTCTCAAACCTCACAATTTTTTATAGTTATAGTTTAGCTATATCAAACGATCTGCTTAGCCTTGCCCTCCTTAAAACCTCACATTTTATATTATATCAATTAATTGTCTGGCCATTTGGCATGGTTTGCCAGATATCACTATCAGGCATAGTAAATTAAGGCCATACAACGCTGCGCCAACTTGAGCATTGTAAGATCCTACATCATGTACCAGTGACATGTGCGCTATCAGCTATTATATATCTGGGGGCTGGGGCCATGTTATAAGACATGACATAATTTTATATCCTAGCATATAACCTGTAGTGAAACCACTTCCTGGGTGGATAACAAGACATTTAAACTCATTTTTTGCAATAGAAAATGTATATGACAATCATACATTTAAACTATTAAATCCATTTTAAAGTAGGAGGGTCATCATGGTTCGCTGAGCAAACATTATCCACCCATCCGCATGTGCAGCATCGTCACGGTCCACAGGAGTGGGGCCGCCGAAGCGAAACTATTATGGTTTGTTGAAGCAAAAGGACCCAGCTGGTACAAACACATTTTTTTTTTAAATTCAAGTAGTCTAGTAGATTGTGTATCGGTACAGACCGCTTAAATCGCTTGACAAGCATGAAAAATACCACAAGTTCTATACCTGAGTAATTACACTTTTAGTGTTACATACGTTCTGTCCCCTCCAGTACGCAGTGTACTGGCAGCCTATTATAGACAATATACAGCACATTTGTTTGATGATATATACGCCATAAATGTATATATATTGTGCTAGTAGGTCTTGTAAGTCAGAACAGTGAAGAAATTACATTAACATGCTAATATTGATTTTAAAATGAACAAAGGAAACACCCACAAAATATTTTTTAGTTACAACTTATCCATTAATGAAATACATATATGTATTTTTAATAAATATCAATTTGTTGGTGTCTAGTGGCTGCCATTACCGAAGGCTTTATTATAATAATACATAATTACCAATATAGATCAGTAAATTACAAAAATCACACAAAGAATATTAAATATTGATATTATGTACTGGAGGGGACAATTCTAATTTAACACTATTTTCATCTAATAATGTATAAATATGTGGTTGTTGTAACATGAATTTTTCAATTAATATCCACGTGGGGCTCAAAGAGGCAGGTTATATTGCAATAATAATATATCTTAGAAAAACACACTGCGTGGATCTTGAATAGTGATGTACTGGAGGAGACATTATTTTAACGGAATTTTCACATACATACAGGTAATTCTAATTAATTTCCTAATGTTAATCAGCAATCAGTTTAAAGTATTTGTATGCCATATATAACCACCAGACCTATTCAAAAGAGTAATTAAATGTCTATATATATGTAGATAGTTCAAGCTGGGCAGTGATGTACTGGCGGGAAAAAAATGAAAAAAACTTTTAACGGAAAATAACTCAATAAATACACATAAAATCAGATTTTGTGACTCGATTTTTGTCAAACATGTGTCGTTTAAATCGTAAGACCAATAACCATACCACAAATTAAACTTTATCTGTGTGTTAGATGCATATCTGGAATAGAAAAACCCTCCTATGAAGACAATTCCGGGATGAGACTGCAAAATGTGTTGAAAATAACATAAATACCACTGATTCATGAAGAAATAAATGACAAAACTCTATAAAATTTGGTCTGTTGTTTCCCCATACAACCCTTGTTAAAATAAAAAATGTTTCATATAAATATCTAGCAGTATTTGCTAAAAAATTGTGTAAAGTTTCAATTTTTCCTAAATGCACCCTTTATGTGAAATTGCCCACAGGGAAATAATGTCAGATAAACTAAAGTTTGTAGTGCATGTATTTTCTATCATTTTATATTATGAGGGAATATGCCTGCTGATCTTGGTCTACTTCGCTTATGTAGATACTGTATGCAAATAAAAATCGCAGTCATTTGCGGTGAGGAAAATAATTGGCTTCAGGGGAATCCACATCTCATTTTTGTAGAGATTTAAGATCAAATTAATGGGCAATTTCACCAGATTATCTTCCTTGCTAACACTAAAGCAGCCCTGGAGGGGGGCTGCCTGGAACTTGCTGTAAAACGCGTAAGCCTAAACTTAATTAGCCCTATATCGTCACGATACCAGAGAACTTTTTCATAAATTATTATTATTGATGTATCCAAGGAATGATCAGTTAAATAAACTTTGTCCAAATATAGTGCACTTAGCTAATTCAGTGGAATAACCCAGTTCAGATCCATTGGGGTGCGCCCTCCCACCCTTCAATATCTCAAAATAAAAAACGACATATTTGTACAGAAATAAGCTTTAATAAGCACCATTTGAAGCCTTAGTTGTCAAAATTCCCCATGAGAGCATGAACCGGATCCATGTAGTTGAATTACCAGCTGTGGTGTGTAAATTTTAGTTGAAAATTAGGTGTCCCCGTCAGGCAAATTTTGGATCCGCCACTGAATCCGCAAGGCTATGAAATTATATCATATTTTATCTAAATTAAGAACCCCAAGACAACTCCTAAATTCCAAAGGCATTGTTAATTTTGTTAAAATGAAAGAGGAACAGTAAACGATATTTACGTTATTGGCGTGAAAGATACAGCATAGTAATTTATTGACCTCTGGAAACCTCCCCCCCCCCCCATATGATTTATCATAATGACGTTATGGACGTTTCGTCTCATGTCTACCTGTCATGACTGAAAATTTAAAAATGACTTGCTCATCGCAAAAAAGATATTTTGTAATTATACGGACTTTTAAATTCTATAGGTAAAGGCATTTTACATAGGTGATATAAAAATAAATTTTGTAGGTTCAGTGGGAAATTCCTTGCAGTGCCTGAATCGACAAAAATACAAAAGGCGCTGTCTTCGATCATTTACATGCATCGAAGTTTAATTAGATTTAAAAAAAACAGACAAACTGTTTATTCTCAACTAAAATATAATTACAATTATCAAATGTGAAACCCCAGAACTGAAAGTTAAACAATACAAGGCCCACTTGTAAATGATATTCAGTAGACTAGTTTTGAAACGAGCACACTTGTAAATGATAACCTAGCTATTACTTCAACAATGCCACTATCGTATGAAAAATGCCATGTGGTAATGCAGAACTATTTATTTTAAGTAATTGTTTATTATTATATTTCACACAAACAAATCATGGTGTGTAGTAGGACACCCTTACTCACTGCCACGAATGCCCCTAATATGAGCACAATGGTGCTCCCAACATCAGCATATGCTCATAATCGGAACATCCGCTATGCTCATAATAGGACACTTGAGCATGGCTATTATAATTTACCAATACAAATAACACGAGATAGATACTCTTTTTATCGCCCACATATCAGAAAAATAAGGTTATGATTGATGACATGAAACAAACTTGACATCTTTATATGTTCTTCTATAGAATCACCATACATTTAAAGCTTATACGAAATTGAACTCATTTAAAAAACCTCAGTTGAAGTCACTTGCTTTGTTCTGATACATTTGATGCTGAATAAAACTAATCTCAATTAGAAGCCTTGACATTGTCCTCGCAAAAGAAGGCAAAATACACCACCTGGTGACTATATTTCATGGAAATTCCAGCTATGCTCATATTAGGAGCATGCTCATATTAGGACAATTTACCCTAGACCATGGAGACCAGAGGATCATTTTTGCAATTTTACATAATACAGCCCTGGGCGGATCCAGGATTTGAAAAGGAGGGGGCGCAGGGGTTCGGGGGCTCGCCCTGAAGATTTTTTCAGCTTACTTAGGCTAATTATAAAAAGAGATGGGCGTGCGCCCCTGCGCCACCCCTCTGGGTCCGCGCCTCAATAATATTCATAAAAGTCTTAGGCCTATTTCCGCTTCATTTGAATACCCATGCTGTGTCCATGGCCACTGTAAAAATTGGTCTCCGGGCTGAAAGGGGTAACTTTTTATGAATTCAATGCACCTGTACCCGACATGTTATAGGCCTATCTGCATTTAGCTGCAGCGCGGATGGTTTCTGAAATATCTAAGTGTCGCCTTATTCCATTCCCGGATAGGCCTACACTACTGCCCACCCCCCCCACCCTTCCAAAATTTTGGAGGAAGAGTAGGCCTACAAACCCTTGCTCTTGAATATACAGACCTGTGACTGAGAACACATGTAGCCATTGAATATGGAGATTTGGCCGAAAACACACCCTTACCCAGCAAACAAAAATCATTTGTGTAACATTTATACAATGTTGGACCAACGTCGAAGAAAAAGGTTTTGTGTTTGCTGGGTAATTATACAGTTTAAGGGCGAAAACATGCCCGTAAATCTACAGTTTTGAACTCTTGAATATAGGGTTTCGGTTGAAAAAATACTTTTAACTAAAGTTTGGGAAACTAAAGGTTTTTTTCAAATGTAAAAACTTTCTCTCATTCCCATTAGAGCTTTCACGCCAGAGTCCGGGGTTCGGTTCCCGGTCTCGGCGGTTTGAAAGAAACAAAAATTGTTTCTTCCCCATCCACGTGTGAAAGTTAGTATTGTGGGGAGCCTCCGTGACCGAGAGGTAGCGTGCTCGGCCTCAGACCGCCAGCGCTCGAATTTCGAATCCTGTGTCTGGAGGACAGTGTCATCTCAATCATCTCACCATCCTCAGGAGGTTCTCCTGGCCCAGTTTAGCCTATATGTGCGCAAAGGTGGCCTAAAGCCCGATTCATTTCATTTCATTTCATTTTCCCATTAGAGCATTTTGGCATGTATGCCTATATTGTAATCCTTTTTATGAAATAACTATTGTTCATACCTATATCACACCATTCTAATGAGTAATAATTTTATATTCATTGGGAATTCCCAATAAATATGTGTATACCAAGTCATATTTTGACATTATAATGCGATGTCGTGAAGTCACCTCTACATTTGAAATTTATATAAAAATTGACACATATTGAATTCCTCATGGGAAATGGCTAAGAAAAGTGGTAATGTATTACACTCAATGCTAGAGTGGAAAAATTCATTATCACTAGAGAATAAAGGCGGTTATCTTAAATTTGACCTCATTGCGGCCTAAAACTATCATAGATTATGGCGTTTTTTATGTTTATGTAAGTCATATGTAAGTTATATATATATGCATAAGGTTGTTTTTCAAAAGGTTCCTGTCTTCATGGTCAGAATACTTTGTGAGTTTCTTTGACCAGGCTAATAAGGAAACATCTTAGCTCCCAAAAATCGTCATTTTGAATTATAGCCGTTTAAATAAATTAGCACAGGGAATCCTGGAACGTTTATTATTTTGCGTCTCACTATATCAGGGACCTATTTTTTAAAAAAATCAGCACAGTGTTATTTTCCCATTTTTTTTTTAGAAAAATCACACCAACTATAGTGGGAGACGGGTGTTTTGAAAATGAAATTAAAATTGCCGTGACTCGGCCATCATATATTAGATTGAATAAGATGTCCTGTCCTCAAAATAGCTTGAAAAAAATGGATTTCTCACACATAAGCTACTTTTTCTGATCACTATTTAGAAAAATATGTCATGCGGTTAATATAAGGATGCCGCTTTTGGCAATAATGCGTCAAATACGAGCATGCATGTTCTGAACTCATACCGTGGTTATTTTTAGGGCAAGTGGTCCTGTCATACAAATCTGCCTTTTGTACACGGGGTTGATCGCAGGTCCAGGGGCCGTATTCTCGTACAAGTTACGATATATCGCAGGCTTCTGATTGGTCGAGATGGCCATCTCGACCAATCAGAAGCCTACGATATATTGTAACTTGTACGAGAATACGGGCCCAGGACTTACACTGTCGCTTACACTGTGATCTATAACCGACGTCTGTAGACGTCGAATTCAGACGTATAAAGACGATCCCCGCGAGTTACCTAAGTCATGTATGATGATTTCGAAAAAAACAACCTTTTGCCTCCATGGCTTGCACAAAAATATTTCATCGTTGTAAGGGTTAACCCTTTAACCGCCAAATTATTTAATTGGAATTTTATTCAGATTTGACTAATTGGAGGTCGACGATTCAGAAATCTGGCAGACAGTCCTCTTGCTGAGGGGGGTCCTGTGTGCATTTTTAGGTTCTATCAAAATTCGTTTAGGGGACCACCCCAGGAGTGAAAAAAAACTTGGGTAGACACGCTGGATCATGGTAGCAACTCAGGAAAACGATTTTTAAAATGGCCGCCAGACTCCATTCTGAAAAACCTATATGTTTATATCTTTTGCACCAGTTGGCCAATTTGGATGATCAAAATGTCCAGTATGAGGTTTTTTAGGGTGCTGAATCGATTGGAAGGGGCTTTGAAATGACCTGAAATAAGGATCATGAAAAATTCAAAATGGCCGCCATTCTGCTTCATCAAAGTTTATTTTTATCTTGATTTATAATTGACACAGGTAGTAGTCCATGTGCCGTAATTGGTCCTCGTGCACACCCACTACTCTCCACGAGTGATACCATTTTGAACAGGGGACTCCTGTGAATGATATTAACGATGTTACCAGAAAAAAATTAAGGCGCGATATGGGTTTCGGCCATTTTTTCAAAATTGCATGCCGCAAAGAAAATCTAATTTGGACAATATCTCCAGTTCTAATTTACATAGAATCATAATTTTGCTGTCTACGCATATGTTTTCATGGTCAAAGAATCGAATGAAACCACTTGTATAAAGATTGGGACATTCCTATGTTGCGAATTCGGAAAAAAATCCAAGATGGCTGCCAGAAAAAAATAATTTCATAACAAAATCACGATCTCTATATTGAAAACCAAATTATATTAGCTAACATTCTATACAAATAATAACATGGTATACAGGTATAGTAATGAGGACAGGTATGGTTATAAAAGATAGCTTTGTGTCTCTGAACTTTTATTTTATGCAGTTATCGTTCAGAAATACGTATTAATATCCTATGATGGAAATTTAGCTGGGCCATTATCTCGAGTTCTAATTGACATAGAATCTCAATTCTGGTGTTTATGGGTTTCATGTTTTTGTGTCAACAAATCGACTGCAACCTCTAAAAACATAGGCTACTAGAGCAATACCATAAAAGGTACATTTGAAAGAATCCACGATGGATTTCAACCAATGAGTTTCGAATCACAATGTCTATGTGGATTTATTTTTAATTAGCATTGTCATGGAAATATATATATAATATTCGTTGTGGTACTGAAAACATGCATAGTTAGAAAAACATCACTTCATGTATTTAAACTGTCATGTATAACTAACATTGGAAATCGTATAATATGTCCTTATTGTCATTCCGTCTGGGTGAAAACATAAACATTTACAAATGAATTATTGGGGTTACAAATATAGAGGCATGTTCAAAATCAAAATTCATCCATGTCTCTAGTTATCCTATGTTACAACATGGGGGTGGGGTAAACACAGCTCTCTGTGAACCAAGGAGTATTCTGGTGAAGGGGCGTCTAATTTAACTACAGCATGATTACAGAAATATTCATATCCATCTGACAAATAGCACGATAAATGTGCTGAAGCAGTTTTGACATTTCAATGCACTGATGGTGTCACAGTATGTGAACATATGGAAATATGCCAGTAATGTATTGTGCTGTGAAGTCTTTGTCCAGTGCACTCATACTAATTCACCCCTCTCCCTAGCAATCCTGTTTTTCGTTCAATATGACTACCATCAACTACAACTATATGTAGCTGATCAGCGTCTTTCGGCTATATGGAATATTTGTATATTCACAAGATATATTTTATGAGTTACTACACATCAAACAAAATACTTTGCAGCTACTTACTCTGTAACAAAAAAAAATCAAAACCACAGGTTATCATTTATTGTAGATTTACCCAAGAAAAAGAGTATGGATATCTGATTATTCGTAATAGTTACTTAAAAATAATTCCTTTGTCTGTTGAATGTACATGTACACAATGTAAAAGCAAATATAATAATAAGCACACAAGAACAGACAACAGAACGTAAATTTAACAGTATGAGTGAGCTGGCGAAGGAATTCAAAGCACAATACTCACAAACACTTTGCAATCGCAAGTGTTTACACACTGCAACAACACAGGCAAGCATATACTTTCAATAATTTGTGAAAGCTGATAATCAAATACTTGCGGAAAATATGTTGTTGGGCGATCAGAATCATTAAAGTGAAGTGCATCGTTCACAGACGCGGATTTGAGTTCACTGTTGCGCTATGCGCATGTGCCCTGCTACACATATGAATATGAATATATAGAGGTGTGCGTATATCCCTGTTTATTTTTTAATAAATCCGGCGATCGTGTGCACTATATGGCTATTTGAAACACTACTCTAATAAGGGCCCATAATCATGTAATCTCAGGAGCTATTCTAATTGATGCCCCCCCCCCCCCCCGGCGAATAAATACGGTATTTCATATTGATTCGCACGGCTCGCAATTTGCGTATGGTCATCTAGAACATCTAGATAAACGAATTTTAATAGAAACTTAGGGGACCTAAAAATGCACACAGGACCCCGCCCCCCCCCTCCTAAGCCATTGGATAAGGATTGATTTTACGTGTTAACTTCAACATGTTTAAAATCTGATATGTGATGTACAAATAAAAATGTAAAAAACGTAAATAATCGGTACCGTCGGTTAAAGGTTAATAACCAGTTATGATGCTTTAGAAACACAGGGTTTTTCTGAAACAAAATGTGTCGGTTATGAACGGCACCGTGTTGCTTATGGTATTGAACGGTGATTCGATATGAACCGGGCATTTCTATCCGCGTTGAACTTTTACAACGCTGAAATACTTTTGTATAAACTATGAAGACCAAAGGGTTTTTTCATTTTGAAATAATCTTAAATGTCCTAGTTAGCTCTTTCCGTTTCATTTGAATACCTATGTTATGGGTCTACCGCCATTATTAATATGTTTACTCTTACAGTGCGGGGATCGATTTTAGACGTCGAAATCTGACGTCTACAGACGTCAGATTCTGATGTCTAAAGTCGATCCCCGCGCTGTAAGGGTAAACCGCGCTCGTGTGAAGAGCTGGTGGGATATATATATGTTAGCAGTGATGCTCCTTTCGCTAAAGGAAATCGAATTCCCCGGATGACACCAGAATATAACCAATAAAAAGACGAATATATGCTATATATAAATAAATATTTAAAGAATAAAGCAGACGAATTCAGAAGAGAGATGGTTCAAGCAGAGATCATTCATGACAAATGTCTGGATCAAGTGCGGAATAAATCATACATAAATTTATAGAACAAAGTTGTTATTTCAGCATCTAGATCTAGAATAAGCAAATCTGAGGTAATAAGGAAGTTCAGTTAGGTAATGCTCGAAATTCTGTAGAATACATACACACTTACTGTTATTATGTATATCAACAGACCATGGCTGAAAAAAATGCTCCTTCAGCCGCAAGTTTAATAAAGATTTAAAATAACTTAAATTCCCTGGTATGTTTTGTTGATACCAAAATACTGGGAAACCGCACTCACATGAAGTTTTTTATGGTATACATCAACCATCGCTATGACAAAAATACTAAGATGCATTTATGCAATAATTTATGGGTATCTCGAAAACCCACTCGACCCCCTCGACCCCCTCACCCCTCGACCCTCGACCCACGACCCTCGACTTAAAATTAAAAAAAATATTTAATTGAAATTGTTTTTTTGATTCGTGAATCAATGTCAGGTCAATGTTGGCTCACCGCCTGCGCTGGTGAACGTCTGGTACATAATTTATATAGGCTTGTAGCGAGAGCAACAATATACATACTGTGAGCACTTGCCCACCAAACAAAAGCAGACAGTGGATTTGTTTTATCAGGGATGCTGGCCCAGCATGGGCATTACGTACTTTGTGACTGACTCATCACTTGTGAACCCAGCATTAATAGTTGACCCAACATTGGTTTTAAGTTGGTCCACCGTTAGCGATGATGGCCAAACATCAGATCAACATCGTGTCAAGGTAGGCCGTAGTGGTCGGTTGCAAATGGCCAATGCTATTAAATGTACAATAGTCGTGCTTGCCTAACAGATTTCTACGAAGCCCCAGAAGCGACATTTGCATTATTCTTTTTTTTTAACTCAATATATTGAGTTAAAAACTCGATATAATGACTTTAAAAGTCAATATATTGAGTTCACAACTCGATATATTGAGTTTACATCTTGATATATTGACTTTAAAAGTCGATATATTGGGTTCACAACTCAATATATTGATTTTACAACTCAATATATTGAGTTTACAACTCGATATATTGACTTTGAAAGTCAATATATTAGTTCACAACCCAATATATTGAGTTTACAACTAAATATATTGAGTTGTGATTGAATTCATAACTTGATATATTGACTTTACAACTCAATATTTTGAGTTTACAACTCAAATTTTGGGTTCACAATTCAAAATATTGAGTTTACAACTCAAAATATTTAGTTTACAACTCGATATATTGACTTTGAAAGTCGATATATTGAGTTTATAACTCAATATATTGAGTTCACAACTCAATATATTGAGTTTACAACTCGATATATTGACTTTAAAAGTCAATATATATACAACTCAGTTGTGATTGAATTCATAACTCGATATATTGACTTTACAACCCAATATTTTGAGTTTACAACTCACAACTCAATATATTGAGTTTACAACTCAATATATTGAGTTTACAACTCAAAATATTCAGTTTACAACTCGATATATTGACTTTAAAAGTCGATATATTGAGTTTACAACTCAATATATTGAGTTTAAAAAACGATATATTGAGTTTACAACTCTATGTATTGAGTTTACAACTCATCATATTGAGTTTACAAGTCAATATTTTGAGTTTACAACTCAAAATATTGAGTTTACAACTCGATATATTGACTTTAAAAGTCGATATATTGAGTTGTAAACTCAAAATATTGAGTTGTAAACTCAAAATATTGAGTTGTAAACTCTAAATATTGAGTTGTAAACTCAATATATTCAGTTGTAAACTCAATATATTGAGTTGTTAACTCAATATATTGAGTTGTTAACTCAATATATCGACTTTTAAAGTCAATGTATCGAGTTGTAAACTGAATATTTAGAGTTGTAAACTGAATATATTGAGCTGTAAACTCAATATATTGAGTTGTGAGTTGTAAACTCAAAATATTGAGTTGTAAAGTCAAAATATCGAGCTATAAATTCAATCACAACTCAATATATTGAACTCAATATATTGACTTTCAAAGTCAATATATCGAGTTGTAAACTCAATATTTTGAGTTGTAAACTCAATATATTGAGTTGTAAACTCAATATATTGAGTTGTAAACCCAAAACACAATCACATGTGGGGTTTTCAGAAAAGCAGCATTGTTTCACCCCTCTCAATGTGACTATGCCATCACGTTAACTCATTCCAGATGACCCCGAGATATCTCGGGCAAGCTACTTCGACGGTACAAGACGGAGCCCCAGATAACTCGTGTTATGTGACGTCATAAAAAGTAAACATTTAAAAAAATGTCCCGTCCACAGAAACATGTATGTACTGAAAGTGCCGTCTTGCATGAGTTAATGGCGGCCTCGTCGAGTTAAGGTTGAGACCAGTGTATTGACGTTAAAGAATCATTCAACTGCGAAATTCGCATGCCTGGGATGGTCAAGTGTAGGCCAACAGTAGCCTATTGAGTACAGATTGACGGCATTAATATAGCCACTGAACTGATTACAAGATACTACAACGAGACATTGATCCAATGCTGCTTTAATGCTAGGCCAACGTCTGCGACGCTGGCCCAACATTGAACCAACATTAAATAAATGTACAATGTTTGAGGGAAAGTCCTCCTGCCCAGCAAACACAAGTCATTTGTATAACATTTATACAACGTCGGCCCAACGTCTTCGACGCTGGTCCAACATTGCATAAAGTCATACAAATGTTTTGTGTTTACTGGGCATGTCAATACAAGCTTGGGTCAAGCAGTTTCAACATCCCCTCAGTAATACAGTCAGTGTGTTTGCAAGCCAGCGACCGAGTAGGAGCAAGGGCCAAGGGCTTTGAATTTTTAACTTATAGATGTCGCTCAAGTATATATGAACTTGTTGTGATTTGAGAACTTGCTCCTTATGAGGTTTTGGATATGAAACACATATTTAGTATTATAATGGCATATGGCCTTGGCCTACCCACGGGCACTATTGCCTTCTGGGGGACTCTTGTCCCGCGAATTTTCCCAGTTGACCACACCTTTAATTTCGCTGGGCCCTGCGCGCTTCACACACATTCCCCAAGCAAAATACTATCTGTATTTCATAGATCAATAGACTTAGACTTGTAAGTTAATGAATTTTCAGGTAAAATTCCTGAAAATTCATGAACATCAACACGAGCTTAGTTTGTGAACATAATGAACTTAGTTTAAGTGTTGCTGGCTTACTTACACCTGAGTTCATGAACAACCTCAATTTTATGAACATTAGGCTCGGAACTGCAGGTTGACAGTTCATGAATGTCTCATTTGTTGTTAAGGAACATTCATCAATAGTTCACATACACATTTAATGAACTTCATGAATGTTCTTTAACTACCTGGTTCATGAATTTTTTGAGTTCATGGTCGTTCATGAATTATCTGAGTTTATAACCGTTCATAAACAACCCATGTTCATGAACAAAGTGAGAGTTCATTAATAATAGAAAAGTAGCTCAAAACCATTTAATATATAAACACCAGTACTGCTTTAGAAAAAACTCCCAACAGAATTAGCAGCATTACATACAGTAGACAAAATTATAAAAGCTTTAGGACTGATACCATTGCATATTTTTTAGACACCCGACACATTAGACCACAAGATATTAATTCACAAAGTATAATATTACAGCACACGCC